>ML682014.1:1820694-2122735 GCA_007922195.1 Podocnemis expansa
TTTTTTTTTTTACTGACTTAATAAAGTCGACCAAATAGACTTCATTAAGTCGACTTAACAAAGCTGGCATAGCTTCTGTAGTATAGGCATAGCCCTTGAGCCCCAGTGATGCATCAAACTGCATTGTGCTGGGCATTGTACAAATAGAATGCAAAGACAGTCCCTCTGTGCAGGGAGGTGTTAAGAGTAGTCTTACAGTCTATTGATTCCATCTAGTTAGAAATCTCACAAGCTGAGCTTTCTACTCTAATGTTGTGGTTTTTGGCTGAGCCCAGAAGATTCATGGTCTCAGAGACAGGACTGAAGAAGCAGATGCTTTAACGCTTGAGCCTACGTGCTACATGGTGCAGACCTGAACAGTTAATTGCATTATTTGAATATTCAGATTTAAGAATTGTGTTAATCAGAAAGCCATTAATTGAATAGTTGGTTAAGAAGCCAAGCTGGCCAATGCAAACAACAGTGAAGAGGACAGCTATTCAAATATTAGGCTTTGCAACCAGATGGAATTTGCAGCCAAAGGATGAGATCAGTTTAAAGCTCAAAATCTTTAAGAGGATACTGATAGTGAGTTTAAATGCAACATGCTTATGGAAATAATTGTGTTTAAACAGTTGTTAGTCATTTTATTTTTCTTCCAGGGAGTGGAAACTGAGCTACAGATGGTAAAGGCTGGGGAGTTTCAAATGGCTGTGCTCTATACAGACCCACAGTTCAGAAAACCCCAGAAGAGGGCATAATAATGTCCAAATTCTCAATTCAAACAAAAGCTGATTAGTACCAATACACTGAAATGAGGAGATTTTCTGACACGCAAGAGGGGAGATTTATCTGGCCCTAGTGATCTTGTGTCTCTAGGTAACAAACATAACTAGGGCACTATTCTAGTTCCAGTCTTATGCATGGATAATGTGTTCATACCTCCATGTCAAGAACCTTGTGAAATATGGCCTGAGCTAGACACTCTTGCACATATTTTTGATGATCCTTCCTCATAGCATTTAGCTGATACTCCTTCTCAGATATTATTCTTCCACTTCTTGAAATCTGCCATAAGCAAATACAATATAAATATAGATAAAAAGAGAACATGGAACAAGATGTATTCCAAACAAATCCATGTACAGATTACTTGAACACATACACCTTGTTTGTGCATTCAGTGTGTCCCCTTCTTTCACTAGAGACCATAGAAAGACATAGTGGTTAGGTAATACATTCTACTGGGCCAATTTCTTTGATGAAAGATACAAACTTATGAGGTTACACAAACTTCTTCTTCAGGTCTGAAGGCAGCGTGGGGTCTGAAGGGCTATGTCTACGCTATAAAAGCTACATAGACTTCATTAAGTTGACTTAATAAAGTCTACTTAAAGTTGACTTTAAGTAGACCGTATTAAGTCGACTTAGTGAGTCCACACTGCATTAAGTTGACTTTATAAAGTCAACTTAATAAAGTCAACTTTAAATAGGTCCCCTGGCTTAAGTCAATTTTATAAAGTCGGCTTACATGGCCACACTGCACTAAGTTGACTTTATTAAGTCGACTTCAATGTCCACTTTGCGTTAAGTTAACTTAATAAAGTCAACTTAACCCCTAAAGTCGACTTTAAGGGCAGGAATTATTAAGTCGACTTAAAGAAGCCCTTAAGTCAACTTAATCAACTCCAAATGTGGACAGGGCTTTGCTTAAGTCGACTTAAGCCCATAGTGTAGACATAGCCATGAAGAGCTCTGTGTAAGCTCAAACAATTGTCTCTCTCACCAACAGAAGTTAGCCCAATAAAAGATATTACCACACCCACCTTGTCTCTCAGTATCCTGGGACCAACATTGTTATAACAAAGATGCATGTAACAATTAGAGACAATAGAGATTTCTGAACAAGAAAATTGAAGACATTAACACACTTTTAATTGGAATTTTCTAAATTTGCTAATCAATTTTACAGGCAATAGGTTAATTTTGACACTGTTTTTTAAAAACAAGTCAATCATCCAATAGTGTCTAATTCTGACTTTACAGCTTCTGAAAAGAAGACAGAAATACAGAACAAAGAAATACTGGCTCTACTGTAATCATTCAAAGAAAAGTTCTTCTCACAATAGATTTCAGATACAAGAAGGGTGGCATGGTTTACTAGCAGTCTCCCTGTGTGGTAATACACTGCCATTAATGTGTGATGATGACCTACTGCAACTCTGCCATGAGCTCAAGGCTAGCTAAGATTACCCTGTGTTTATGTACAAAATTGATCCATGCCAGTAATAGTCTCCAACACCACAAGGACATAGGCAGCCATGGTTATTACGAAGGGCCAATACTTCAGTTTAATTAATAGCTCACAAATAGCTAATCAAAATTGAGGATCCCCAACATTCAGAGGCAATTTTGTTCTGTTGCTAATGTCACTTAAGAAATTTTCATAACACTAGAAACTACTAACTCGGTCAATGGGAGATATGGTCTCTTTCTTTCCTGTTGGAATTTTTCTTGCTGGAATTCCTACCACAATGATCTCTCCTACAGTCCCCCAAAAATTATTACTTTAATCCAATAATACCAAATTGGGAAAAAATGAATGATCTATATTAAGTTAATACCTATCTTAGGTCTGTTTATGTGGACAGTAGCAGTTAAAGTTGTTTGGGAACACACCCGCCGATATCAGTAATGAGGTTAACACATTTACAGTCGAGTCATGTATAATGCTCTGCATCTTAAATAAGATAATAAGCATCTTTCAATTTCCATAGTCTACAATGCGGCAGTGTGCTAACTACTTCCAGCAATGAACTAAGGACATCATCAACTCCCACTGCAATCTTTGATGTCACTTAGCACAAAGCAATATCAAGCCCAGCATGAACACCTGCCCTCAATTCTCTAGGATTGTCTGATTCTAGCACCATAGCCCTGTGTCCCATAACCAATGCTATATTTACAGGACACACAGATACCATAAGGTCCTGCAACATATGAGGGCACCGTGCTGTTAGGTAATAATGCACTGAATGACTTTCTGATATGATAAATTGATATAGCATCAAAATGTGACCACATTACATGATGCTGGCACAGGATGACATCATGATATGGTCCAGAGGGGTGCCCAAGTCAGTCTATTCCAGCAAAACAAATGGGGAGTCCTTTGAAAGACTAACAAATTTATTTATTGCATGAGTTTTCATGGCTAGAATCCTCCTTCATCAGATGTATCTAGACTCTAGTTGGACTAATTTTTAGAAGTGGCAACCCTACCTCTGTGCTGAAAAGTTAAAAGACCCAGCAGTCAGTGGTAAAAGTAATAAAAAGGAAACCTTAAGCCCTACCAGTCCTGATCGCTGAAGATGCCGTCTTATCCTTGTATTGCTGAAGTATCCAGCCAAGTGTTTGTCTGTAAGGCTGTTGTAGGTTGCAAGTGACCTGAAACCGATAAATGAAACCACATAGGAGACAGTATGAAAACTCAGAGCCTAACTATTTGAACTTCCACTGAAGTTATAAATAATCTACCTGAAATTTAGATGCACAAACTGCTGTCTTAAAGGATCAATGCAGACATTTGGTCAGATAAATGACCTTCAAAATGTGCCATGGAGGTAACAACCCCCATGCCACAAAAGATGTACATCTTCTCCATAAATTGCTCATCCTAGGATATAACGTCCCTTTGTTTGCTCAACATGAGATTAAAAAAAAATATCAACCAGTAAAGACCATTTTCACTGTAAACCCCAGGCCTGAAATTCTTCAGACAAAAAATTCCCATGAGATGCCTGCCTGACCAAGAAATTGTTGAATTTAATATTGTACCCATCAAACCAATGAAACTTCAGACATAATTAATTAGGGGGCAGATTCTTGGATGTGCCCACCTGGAGTATAGCTACAGGGACGGCGGGTGGGAAGGTATCAACAAACTAGTTGAAGCTCTTTCATCCCAACACATTTAGTCGTGGAGCAATAGGGGAATGCTTCTAATCTGCATCAGTGGAAGGGCAAGCATACTACACGCCTACTTCACGACACTCCTCTCTCTTTTCCCAGCGTATCTCCAACTTGCACCCTCCCTCCTTTTAAACTGGGGCTGGAAGGAGGTGGTACATAAGGCTTTAGAAGTTTCTCTAGTTATAGGCAATCAGAGTTCACCTAAACATGGGGAAACTCCACTGGCCTTCTCCAGCTGATTTAAGTCCTCTTTCTACAAGTTGCTTAGCCAGGATGTGGAATCTCCATCATTGGAAGTGTTTAAGAGCAGGTTAGACAAACACTTGTCTAGGTTAGTTTTAGAGAGTACTTGGTCCTGCCATATGTGCATGGGACTGGACTTGATGACCTTCATGGTCCTTTCCAGTTTCTATGATTCTACTACTCACATAACCCAAAATGGAGACAGCAGACCGGACACCTCTTTCAATATTCATAGTTGAAGCAGCAACTTCTAGCCCCTCTAAACATAAACACGATTTTTTCTTTCTTTCCCCTCCTGCACCATCAAATGCATAGGGCATCCACTAGTTTCTACCGCTTATTTCAATTTTGTGCTGGTATGTTCATGATTCTGAGTATCTCACTGATGGATATGGCTTCTTTCTCTATTGGTCTGCACAGTATTTCCTAGGTCACCCTCATTTTCTCTTTCCAGGTGGTGTCCATATAATTAATAACTATGAGAGTCAAGTTGGTGACAGGTTTAAATACTGTTTCCATAATAAACCTTGGACCATTTTTATTTGTGCCGATTTGAAAATTAACATACAAGTTGTCAGTCCAGAATGCAAATTTATTTCCACAAAAAGGTTGCTAAGTTTGTGTCTGCACCTTTGTAGTCTTACCTTCCAGCTCCAGTTTAAAAGAAGGACCCAGTTTTTCTCTTTATTTTAAACCACTCTATGTACATGAGGATTCAGCTAAGTGGCTGTTTCTCAAGGAGCCAGTGTTGCCAGGCCAGCATGCTATTTCACTAACAAGGGCTATGTCTACAGTAGAGGGCTCAGGTGAGTAAAGTTAATCAGGTTGACTTAAAGTTAACTTTATTAAGTCAACTTAGAGAGTCCCCATTTGTTTAAGTCAACTTTATAAAGTCAACTTAAATGGCTCTCCTGCCTTACATCAACTTCATTAAGCAATTTTAATGGCCATATTTTGTTAAGTTGACTTTATAAAGTTGAATTAGAAGGGTGAGAGTTATTAAGTCAACTTAAGAAAGTGCTTAAGTCAACTTAATGAACTCCATATGTGGCCCTGGAGTTGCTTAAATCGTCTCAAGCCTGGTTAAGTCAACTTAACCCTCCAGTGTAGACATACCCAAGGAAAGGACTGCTTATTGACGTGTGTCCTGCACTGGATTGCAAAAGTGACAGAAGTCACACTCTGGATGTGACAACTAACTCATGGCACTAGGATTAGTATCTATTTCACCTATTTTGGGAACAGTTTACTTTAAAAAAAAATTAATGGTTCATTAATAAATCTAGAATTTATTATTTAAACACACACTTGCCTGCATGTACCATATAGATAAACCTGAATTCATCTGCACAGAATTTGCACTGGCTCACATTCACCCATTTCATGACGTTACAAGATCACGATGTTATGGTACTATGCTTTAATCTGCACTCTCCATATGGCTGCTGTTTGTACTGTTTATAGTGCAGCTGGTACTGGTGAGATTGCTCCTTCTGTTTTCTTCCACAGTAGCTACAGCTGGTTACAGAAAATCTTCACACCCACTCTGCAAGGCTGGGGCTCTCAGGCTAAATAAGGAAGTAAATTTATTCCACGAGCCTCTGAAGAAATGGTACAGAAGGCCAACACGCACACTTGTGAGAGTTCTGTCTGCAAGAATCAGAACCGTGACTTTACACTTGGACATCTTGACATTTGCACATACATATTTTAAATGGGAACTATATAATATAAAGGGAGAACTAGGCCTTCCCACTGGCCCCTCCAAAAACTGATATCGAGTTTTATTGTCATATTTGCAAGACCAGCTTTGTGTCTTCCTTTGTCTAGAAATATGCTGTGTGCCCAAGAGGTGGAGCAAGGACCCTCATCTACGGTCAACACTAATTCAGAAAGATTGTCATTAGCCTTTCAAGAATCTAAGTGTTACTACCCTAGAAAGCTTAAGATACTGAACAATACACACTGATGTACAATATGAACCCTTCCAGGAAAAAGCAGTTAGATAGCTTTCTATCCCATATGCTACACTGTGGTCTTGAGATTTTAAGGAGACCAAGTACTTAGACTGTAAGCTTTTCCAGGGCAGAGATTGTCTTTTTGTTTTGAGTTTGTCAAACAGCTAGTGCAATGGGGCCTTAGTCCATGACTCGATGCCTAAGTGCTGCTGCAATATGAATAATAAATACATAAGAACTGCCATACGTGGCAGAACAAAGGTACATTCACCTGACTTGACTATCCTGTCTTTGGAAAGTGGCCATTGCCAAGTGCTTCAGAGAAAAAGAACAGAACAGGCAATCATAGACTGATCCATCCCCTGTCATCCAATTCCAGCTCCTGGGAATCAGAGGCAAAGGACCAAGCACGAGGCTGCATCCCTGGAGCTCTTGGCTAATGGGGAAGGATGGACTTATCTTCCAAGGATGTAATTAATTCCTTTTTTAACTTTACTGTAATTTTAGCCTTTACAACATCCCCTGGCAAGGAGTTCCACAGTTGACTATGTATTGTGTGAAGAAATACTTCCCTCCATTTGTTTAAGCTAGTAATAATTACAGTAGATAATTACAGAAGCTAAAGTTGCGGTATTCAAAGACTGCCAGGAAGCTGGGTAGCCAACCCCATTGAATTTAAATGGGAATTGAGCTCCTAACTCTCTTACCAATGAAATTCTCAGTATAAATATATATAGCTTAAGTAAGTGAGCAGTAAGGGTGTACATGATAAATCTCGACACATATTTTAGGATGTGACTACTCACGAATGAGAATTAGCTCAGGTGAAACCAAGGTTAGTGGCGTGATGATCATAATAATTCACAGCATTTATAAGCATGCATGATAGTTCTAATAGACTGAACAAACATTAATTTTACAGCATCCCTAGGAAGAACGTATGTGACAATCATTCTGTAGATAAGGAAACTGCCGCAACAAGATTTATATATAGTCACATAATGAGTCAGTAGCCAAGCCATTATTGTAACTCCAGACCCCCCCAACTCCCACCTGCACTTACTCATTGATTCCTTATGGGGTTAAATATAATGGAAGGAATATGTAGACTGAATATTAGGAAAATTATTTTCCTTCCCTGTTGTGGAAGAGTAAAACGAGGTCAAAGCAGATTTTAGCACACTCTCCTTACAGAAAAAGGGTAGGAAATCCATTACATGGGACATTTAAAAACAGAGCAGCCCAACAAAGAGCTTATTAAATACACTACAGGGAACAAGACTCCACCAGCAGAACAGGGGAGGGCTCAAGTCTCAGGTGCACTGAACTACACTTGATATACCTGAGGGGGTAGAGGGAAAGATGGCTTTACATAACCTGTTCTTCCTCCATGCTGTAGATGGTTCATTTCCTAGTTCCAAAGGGGCAGTTGTGTGCGATGCGAGCAGTTTTATGACTGCTTTAAACTGCACTTGCTTCTCCCAGCCCCCTTACAGACCATTGTACTGGCTGATGATTGATGGACTACAGAATGCTTGAGTTAGACCAACATCTGACCCAGTTCACCCCTACATTGGTGGTCAGGGACAGCATGCCAGAGACCCCTATTAGGGGCATGTTTTTAAAATCCCCTTCATGTCACCAGAGCAGCACAAAAGGATTTCAGTGAGATACAAGATCATTTAACCTAGGGGATCTTGTCCATCTGTATTTTCTATGTACTAAACATCCTTTTTAATGCACATGATCATTCAGAACAATAAATAAATGTGTCTTTTTGGAAAACTGGAAGAATCACAAGAAAAGAACAATGGTCAAGGAAGCAAGATATGGACATCTTTGCCTGCCTCTATCCCAGACGCTGTGTGTGACCTTGGGAAAGTCACCATGCCCCACCTTTTCAAAAATCTCCACTAAATGTAGGTACCTCCCCCATTTCAGGTGACCACTCTGAGATAACAAGGTCTTATTGCCAAAGGTACTGAGCCTTCCTGGCTCTACTGTAATGCAACAAGAACCGCAGGTGCACAGAGGTTCTGAAAAGGTGCCCCAACTTAGCCACCAAAAATAGAGACATGCATTAGTAAATATACATTAAAATTTAGCACTTTTGCTTCTCAGTTCCCCAGTTCTGTAAAATGACACTAACAATATTTACCTTGAAGGGGGAAAGGTTGAGACATAGCTGATTACTACTGATATAACACATTGACACTCTGATGGAAGATGCAGAGATGTACAAGGTATTGCTATTTGATGAATGTGCAGTTTAAGCTGGGGTGTACACTTATCCTATAATTTTCAATTGGTTTACACAGGCTTCATTTCTATTACACAGTGCTGAATTGCTGTACACAAAAGAACTCTCAAGGAGCTAGAGAGAAAAAAATCTACTAAGAAAAAAACATGAGGGAGGTGACAGATTTATGGTCAGTTTATTTTTAGTTTCACAATATTCTCAAAGGTAGTCTACCCCAGATAAATTGAAGTTTAAACAAACAATTTAGTTCACCATGTTATGCCTGGAGATTAAACACTGGTACTATAGCAACTGTTTTATGTTACTTTCTTTATCCCTTGTTTGCATTTGGATTTGAAACTCCCAGATTATAGCACTTATGCCAACTATTGATTTACTTTAACACTTGGCAAGGCCATATCATATTAGTAAAGACAGAAGAGAAGCTTAACCCAATATCCTTTTATTTACTTCCTTCCATTTAGTATTTCATGAACCATATAATAAGTCATAATAAAGTTGATATCTGAGCATGCATCAGTCCCAACTCTTGGTAGATTTATGTTCTTGAGTTTCTTCTAAGCTATGAATGGACTACTCCTCAGACTTATTGTATTCAAATTCAAAATTCATATAAATACTGAAGAGGGGCAGAGATGCGCTTTTGGGGGCCTAATCAAAAGCTCATTCAAATCCCTGACTTCATCAGGCTCAAAACCTGTGCTTTCTACCCTTACTGGGGTCTGATTTATAAAGAATATGCAGTATGTAACTGACCCATACAGAATGCCTTGTGTGGTGAGACATTAGCTGGAATTTGGATTTGAGTCACATGTATGGAGCATGGACTTGATTCTAACCCTGTTCATGAAAGCTACATAAATACTGAACTGGTCACAGGGTGAAACACTGGTTGTTATGGCCTAAGGCTCTGCAGAAGCAGGCTGTTAGTCTTAAAGTGCCACACAACTGCTTGTTGTTTTTTTATGCTAACACTGTATACGTGCTGGCTCCAGAGCCCAGTGACATAAATTGAACATCTATCAGCAACAGGTCAGGCCCTGTAAGCACTCTAAAAGCATTGTGTGCATGCACATCATTCACATGAAATGTACTACATGTAAGACCTTTTTATCCACACAATTTATTGAAAGACCTGAATTTCAGACTAGGCTGGGCTGGAAGCTGTCTATGGCACTCATATAATGTGTTCATTGCTGTGACAAGGGTACCAGCAGCACTCTTCTCACGTTACCACTCCCAAACACTCCATGCATGGATTGTTATTTACTTTCAGCTCCAGCTACCTCACTAATCATACCTGCAGATAAGATTCAGAAAAATATTAATAGGTTGTGGTGGGAAAAAAAAGCAAGGAAAGCGATCAAGAAAGATTAAATAGCAAGTTTACATCTCTGTAGACTTAGATTTAGACTGGTTCTAGCAAATATTTTAGGGTGAGAACTATTAATTAGCTTCAGGGCCTACATCAACCTCTAAATTTTGGGGGTTAGGCTGAAACTTTCTCTGGAAGTAGATCCTCCTATAAGCTATTGCAAGTTTTCTTCCTCTGAAGTGCTTTGTGTTGGTCACTGTCAGAGGCTGACTGCTAGATGAGATGGCCCAATGGTCTGATCTAGTACAGCAATTCCCATGTCCCTGTACTCCTAAGATGGGGAAGAAGATGTTAATATATTTGTTGCTGATGTTTTAAAGGCCACAGCCCAAAAATTAAAAAAGATTTAAGAAACTATATACAAATGACACCTGAAACTCCTTTATGAAGGACATCAAAGTATACAGATTATATGCAGAAAACTGAGCACATAGGAACAAGCAATTTGTGACAGATACAACATGAACGAGTGAGTAGCAATAGTCTTCTGCTACAGGTATATTCACCAAGCTTGTTATTACTTCAAAAGAAAAAAAGTCCTTTTCTTTCCTATTTCATATATGCTACGTCTATTTTTACTCCAGTTCACCCTACATTTTTTTTTTATTTGTAATCTCACTATTGGCCAAATTAGAATTCTCAGACCCCATGTATGGACATGCAGTTCAATTGCTAGGCATTTAAGATGCCTATCTGAGTGCTGAAAGGCAGGAGATGAATATCCTATTAAGGCATCCATGTCTAGAAATTAGGCCACCATTCATTTGCATTCATGGTCAAGCATTGACTGCAGAAAGCTAGGCAGGCATTGCCATTTCAGGATTCATTTAGGTTTTAAGCCTATGTCCAACAGTAGCCATACTTCAAGGGACTTCAGAAGACTGAGCTGGATTGTTTTCCAGCTCATTTATCATGAGTTAATATATTAACTAACTTCCAATTATGGAATAATACTCAGGACAAAGAACTATTTGCTCTGGAGTCAATAAGAGACAGCAAACATAGAACAGCCCTGGTCTACTTTACAGCTTTTCAGAGTATAAATACAGTATAATGTAAAATGTGCTTTACTTTGCTTCTAATGAGAAATTAGAGCTTGTGGAAATTTCAACAAAATATTTAAATGCAGTTTTCAAAAATAATTCCCAGTGACTTTAGGAATCACTAAATAAAGCATTCATGCTCTCTTATTCCATTTCTTCAGTGTGATGTCATTAATTTCTATCATGCCATGATCAATTAACCATGAAGATTTGATGCATCAAAATAATGTCAGAGATCCTCACAAACCATGTTCAAATATATTCTGAAATCAATAAAAATGGTCATAAAAATTATGTTCCTTTTCCCCACATTTAGCATAGTGACGATATATAGAATCATAGAATCATAGAATCATAGGGTTGGAAGGGACCCCACGAGGTCATCTAGTCCAACCCCCTGCCAAAAAAAGCAGGACCACTCCCATTAGATCATCCCACTCAGGGTTTTGTCCAGCTGGGCCTTGAACACCTCCAGAGATGGAGATTCCACCACCTCCCTAGGCAGCTTATTCCAATGCTTCACCACTCGCCTAGTAAGGAAGTTTTTCCTAATATCCAGCCTGGACCGCCCCAGCTGTAACTTGAAGCCATTGCTTCTCGTTCTGCCCTCTGTTACTACCGAGAACAGTCGAGCTCCCTCCTCCTTGGAGCAACCCTTCAAGTAGTTGAAGGTTGCTATCAAATCCCCCCTCAGTCTTCTCTTCTGCAGGCTAAATAAGCCTAGTTCCTTCAGTCTTTCTTCATAGGGCTTGTGCTCCAGCCCTTTGATCATTTTGGTTGCCCTCCTCTGGACTCTCTCTAATTTGTCCATGTCCTTTTTGTAGTGGGGAGCCCAAAACTGGACACAGTATTCCAGATGTGGCCTCACTAGTGCAGAATAGAGGGGAATGATCACATCCCTTGATCTGCTGACAACACTTCTTCTGATGCAGCCCAGTATGCCATTGGCCTTTTTGGCAGCAAGAGCACACTGCTGACTCATATCCAGCTTCCCATCCACCATGACTCCCAGGTCCTTTTCTCCAGTGCTGCTATTTAGCTGATCACTCCCCAGCCTGTAGCAGTACATGGGGTTTTTTCGTCCCAAGTGCAGGATTTTACACTTATCCTTGTTGAACCTCATGAGATTCCTCTTGGCCCACTGCTCCAGTTTGTCTAGGTCTCCCTGAATCCTGTCTCTGCCCTCTAGGGTGTCTACCGTTCCCCCCAGTTTGGTATCATCTGCAAACTTACTAAGTGTGCAATCTATCCCATCATCCAGATCATTAATGAAAACATTGAACAGAACTGGCCCCAAGACCGACCCCTGGGGCACACCACTTGTTACTGCCTGCCAACTTGACATGGAGCCATTGATTCCTACACGCTGAAACCGTTGTTCTAGCCAGTTTTCTATCCACCTTACAGTCCACGCATCTAACCCATACTTCCTTAATTTGCCAATGACAATGCTGTGGGAAACCGTATCAAAAGCCTTGCTAAAGTCAAGGTATATCACATCAATGGCTCTTCCCACATCCACAAATCCAGTCATCTCATCATAGAAGGCGATGAGGTTGGTCAGGCATGATTTACCCTTGGTAAATCCATGCTGACTGTTCCTGATTACTCTACGTTCCTCCAAGTGTTTCAGGATGGATTCTTTGAGAAGCTGCTCCATGATTTTTCCAGGGATTGAGGTGAGGCTGACAGGTCTGTAATTCCCTGGATCCTCCTTTTTGCCTTTCTTGAAGATAGGTACTATATTTGCTTTTTTCCAGTCCTCTGGCACCTCCCCCGTTCGCCACGAGTTTTCAAAGATAATGGCCAACGGTACTGCTATCTCATCAGCCAGCTCCCTCAGCACCCTCGGATGCAGTTCATCCGGCCCCATGGACTTGTGCACATCTAGTTTCTTTAAGCAGCTTGGGAAGTTTTCTAAAATGCTGACTTTCAAATGAAGCTACTTTGCAGGATATGTCTAAAATGGACTGGTTGCCCTGACATCATCCAGGATACCTGTCACTTCATTTGCTTACCACTCACACTTTGGTATCATTTACACTGCTAGGCTAACATATTAACAGCCTGTTCAAGAATATAAATTGCTGTCATTGGAGCCAGCTCTTCTTTTTTTCCACTAGGAAAAGTAATAAATTAATAAAGGCAAGTACAAATACTCAGACTGACTGGCGGACAAATGCCTAGAAACCAACACTCACCTTGTCTCTCTAATATCCTGGGCCTGCCTTGCCTACTTTGACACTGCATAGAAACCAACAAACAATTAATTTTGTCTTTTTAAAAATTAATAATTGGGCTAGCAAAGTTTGCAGCTCTCCAAAACACCCTTCATTTAATTCTATCAATGGCAGCAGGGCATATATCATTTAAACAAACAAACAAACAAACCGAGCATGTGTTGCTCATTCAACACAACCATGTTATTTTCACCCAGTCACCACCTGGTTAAACCACCACTTCAGATCACTGAAAATTTAGCAAATGAAGAGATTGTTCACTTAGAATATTCTACTGTACAGGGTTTTTTTTTTCATTTGCATCATCAGTGCCAAATAACTGATGTTTACCAGTTTACAATGTATCATGTACTATATAGCTCAGAGAGAAACAATGTTGTCCCTGGAGTAATAATTTTATGACTATTTTTATTGGTTCATAAATGTACTTGAACAAAATCTTTGTAGGCCTCTAACATTATTTCTATAAATCAAATCTACATGGTTAATTGTTCATGGTGTAATTAAGTTAGTGTTATTACACCAAAGAAAGACTGAGAGAATCCATGCCTTATTTATTGATTGGTAGAGTCACCGGGAATTACAATTCCTGTTCTATATTTAACAATTGCAGTTTATTGCCACTTTTCCACTTAAACTGTAATGAGAACAAACAATTCTACCCATGAAGGAGTTGCAGTCTCAGCTTTTATAAAAACTTTAACAAGCTATTAAACCTTGCATTATTTCCAGCTCCTCACATAGTCTCTTCTGATTCTTATTTATCTCACAAATGGAAAAAATCTAAGAGAAGTGTGTTATTTTTACATGTAAATGATCAACCAACAGGTTACTCAACACTCGACAATAGAAAGGGCCAAATCATACAGCCCGGACTCCTACAAGAAGCCCCATTGAAAAGATTTGTGTGCAACTTTAACCAGACTTCTTGAGGAGGTAAGGACTTCTTGAAAGAATAGGGTTTCATAAAATCAGGCCTGGAATGAAATCTTGGTATGGGCCATAAGGAGGCTCTTGCAGCCATCATGCCCCATGTATAATGGGGCTCCTTGGCAGAGCAGACTCAACGGAAGCAGAGGCATGCTTTTAGTGGCTGTTTTTTGCAGAGGGGAAAGCTGATGTTAAATCCCAGTAGCAGGGGTTTTCAGAGTCCCAGCTAAGAGATCCTGCCTGAACTGAGATAATCCTGTACAGCTGAGCCTTGCTACCCACCAAAGAGCTGAGCTACTCTCAGCCTACGCAGCAGCATGGATTTGGCTGTCAATGAGCCAGGCCAGATAGCTCCAGAGCCAGAACAGCTGCCTTGACCTTATTGCCATATAGCTACCAATGGTTATTTCATTTGGTGTTTATGAACTTAAACCTGAAGTAAATGTGGCCAGTGACTGATATGGGTTTGCAGTTTCTTTCTGTTTTGGGGTGGGAAGTGGGTCATGGGGTTTCAAAGTTCTAGCACAGGATTCTTTTTCAACCACATAGATGAATTGTTGTTTTGCTTTGTTGGGGAAATTTGGGTATTGGTCTTAAAAATTCTCTCAGTATCTGTCCCGAGCAAAATGCTCTAAGGCAGTATTTCTGGAAACAGCAGCAGTCTGCTTGAGGGGCTTCCTTTGCAAGGCCAAGAAAAAGGTATGAACAGTGAAGTTGTCACATTTTTCATAAGATACTAAATTACTCAAGAGTTACATCCACAGCTTACTGTGAAGAGTTACAAAGGGATCTCACTAAATTGGACAACAAAGTGGCAGATAAAATTCACTATTGGTAAGTGTGAAGTAATACACATTGGAAAAAAAATTCCAACTATATGCACAGAATGATGCAGTCCAAATTATCCATTATTATTGTAAGAAGATCTTGGATAGTTCTGTGAAAATACCCACTCAACACGCAGCAGCAGTTAAAAAAGCTAATCATGTTAAGGCTGATTAGGAAAGGGATAGATGATAAGATAGAAAATATCATAATGCTGCTGCTATATAAATCCATGGTACCCCCTCCCTTTGAATACTGCATCTCAAAAATGATATGAGATTTGGAAAAGGTGCAGAAGAGGGCAACAAAAATGCACAGGGGGATGGAACTGCTTCTGTACAAGGAGAAATTAAAAAGACAGGCTGTTCAGCTTAGCCAAAGAAATGATGTGGAGGGATAGGATAGAAATCTCCAAAATCACGAATGATGTTCCTGACTCTGTCGGGTGCACATTTCAGCCCTGCCTGGTGGATGGGGGGGATAAAAGCCATGTGACTGGCTGCTTTCCTCAGTTTCCTATCTCATGGGGAACAGCAACTGTTGCAGGTAGTGCTGCCTCCCATGCCCCTCTGTAACCAAAATGGTGGGGAGTGGGAAAAGAGAGCAGAAAAAAAAATCCAGCAGCTTCTCCCGTCCTATAAGCAATAGGATAGCTGCTCTGCAACTCCAGGCCTAGGCAGAGGGTGAGGAGACCCCACAGCAGGGGAGAGGGATGAAGAACATCAGGAGCAGTGGAACGAACAGAGGCGTGGCAAGGCTGGGGTAGAATTGATGTCAAGGCTGGAAGAGCTGAATAAATGTAATGTTGCTATTATTTTTGCAGGAAATGGTAGACATTCCACCTCCTTCCCTGACACACACACTTTACAAAAGACCACTTTACGCACTGGCTGTAAGATGGTTGGTTTGCTGAGTCAGAACTCATTGAAGTCAACAGGCAGACCTGAATTCACTTTGCTGGGCCAATGGTTAAATGCTTTGTCCCAATCCTACAAATATTAAACAAATAATTTTTTATTTACCTGATAATCCCATGGAGCTGCTGGGAAGGCAATAAGACTACTCACATGAGTAAAGTCACATATTGAAAAGTTTACAAGATCTAGGCAAGGCTTCAGCTATGATCTAAAGCTAACTATATCCACTGGAGCCTTTGTACTGATTTCAGCTGACTGTGGATCAGACACTTAATTATGAAAGAGGCTTTAGATATAAATATTTAAATACCAGCTTTTGAAAGTTTCATAATGCTTCCCTGATTCATGAAGTAGTTGTGCTTTTGTTAATGATAGAATACATTAAAGATTTTTCCATCCATATTGTTCTTGCTGAAAATGCCTTCATTTATTTTAAGTATATTTTCCTAAATTACAGTAAATTATTTTCATTCTTCACAGTGCTGCAATTCTCACTATTTTCACTAAACAGATGATTAGTCAGCCTCATCAGACTTCACAAGTATTTTGAGAAATACACTAAGGCTACGTCTACACTAGAAAAAGTTAGG
This sequence comes from Podocnemis expansa, assembly GCA_007922195.1. Classification (NCBI taxonomy): domain Eukaryota; kingdom Metazoa; phylum Chordata; order Testudines; family Podocnemididae; genus Podocnemis; species Podocnemis expansa. The sequence continues at coordinate 1,837,027 of ML682014.1, forward strand.
TCTAATTTGTTAATTTGAGCTAATAAATTCAACTTTAATTCAGCTAAACTCAACATCATTAAGTCAAATGAACAAAGAGGACTAAATTGACAAAGTTAAGTCAACTGAGTCCACTTTGTTAATTAGACCTAACTGCCCTTAATTCAACCTTAATAAAGTCTAATTAAGGGTTAATCCAGGTCTGCACTATCCTTAGTTCAAACTAAGGAGTCAAACTAAGGCTTAGTTTGAACTAACAGGCAGTTTGTATTAATTCAGACTAAGCTTTCGTTTAGTTGAATTAAGGAATTTCTTAATTCGACTTAAAGTCTAGCGTAGACAGGGACTAATTTAGCTTGAATTAAGCTCCCTTAATTGGAACTAAATTGCCAGTGTAGACATAGCCTAAGACAGCCATGAGTGAGGCATTCATTTGTCTGTAGCCCTACATACAAAAGACCCTAGTTGTGATCTAAGGATGGCTTGTGCAATAACTCATGCCATACAGCCTTCCAAAAACAGTAGGGGTTTCAGTCATTTTTTTTTGTAGAGCCTATCCTCAACTGTGCAAACCACCAGGCTGACTCACAAAGATGCAGAATAATAAAGTGTTGTCAAAGGCTTTTATATTATCACCAAACTGTTACAAGGGCTGGTCCTGCACCTCTTACAGCAGGTCCAGTGGAAAAGCCCAGGAATGGGAATTCAGCCATCTGGCTTCCAAACCCAGCTCTGCTGTTAACTTGCACGGAGGCCTTGAGCAAGTCATGTCAGTACCTAGGGGTTATTTGCAGAGGGTCACAGCACCAGCTGCTCTCACTGAATTCAACAGGAGCTGTGTGTACCATCAAACTCAGACCCTAGGTTTCTCACGTGGGGCACTCAGAACTTGAGGGACCCAAAATAGGGAATGCTTTTGACAATATTGGCCTGAACTGGTCCGTGCATCAGTTTCTCTATCTGTAAAATAGGAATACTTTTCCATCTTGGCAAAGACCTTTGAGATCTATGAATGTGCTCTAAATACAAAAGCCAGGTAAAGGAGTGTTTTATAGAGGATAATTTAATTCAAGAGAACAGTCTCATTGACTTCAATGGTGCCTGCTGCAGTTAAGTTATTCAGTTGAAAAGATTATTGCAGGATAGAGTGCTGTGTAAATATTATTAACCTCTAAAGTAATTGGGAGTTTTGTCTAAATTTGAATGCAAGATCAGGCCCTTAATTATTTTGGGTTGTTTGCTTCACTGAATTTTATTCCATTATCCCCATAAAATTAATGAGAAAGCCAAATCACTATAAATAAAGATAAGTGTCTCATTTCAAACACCAAGAACATCGACTGACTTTAAGTAGGCTGTTCAGCTCTTTAAAGTGTATCACAGCTACAATTAAAGGGGAAAAGCTTATTCAAATAGTTTGCAAGATAAGTCATGCTACAGCTACCTATTGAGTGTTTGTATTTCTGATTCCAAAGGGATAGCCGTGTTAGTCTAGCCCAGTAAAAAAACAACAAGCAGTTGTGTGGCACTTTAAAAAATAAATCTGTCAGTCTTAAAGTGCCACACAACTGCTTGTTGTATTCCTGATGCTATACAGCAGAACAAAACTGAGTCCAAGATTGCCTAGTACAGAAGGAATTTGCGACTGCTAGATTCCTGTTATTGATTTGGGGTTTGTTGTTTGTGGGGAGGGGTTTCTTCCCCCCCACCCCAGGAAGGATAAAGCAGGTTTTGGTGATGGCTGAGTGACAGGAAGAGATCCAATGAGAGGCGAGGTCGGTATTCAAAGTAGTCAGCCTAAGGAAGGAAGAGCTAGAAGCCCTGGGGTTAATCATACATGAAGGGACCCCTCTCTCCTGCTGCCGGCGGTGCTCCAGGACAATGTGGACGAGGCTAGCCCTGGTCCCCCAGCTCTGATCTTCCATTCAGACACTGCCCTGTGAGGGAGTGATGCTGCCGCGTGACATGTGGCCTCGCACACCCCCCTTGAGAGGGAAGGACACCTACAGCCCGGAGCACGTCGCCCCCCCCCCCGCTCTCACTTACCCAGGGCGAGGGCGGCTCATGTCGGCAGGGTGCCGCGGCTGGCGGGGCGCGGGGCTGGGCAGGCGGCGCGGTTGCTAGGGCAGGACACGTGGGGATGCTGTGCAGGAGGCGGGCGGAGGGGCGGGCCTAGCCCAGGGCTCGCCGCTGGTTGGGGAGGCGGCCTGTCACTCGGCGGGTTTCCCTACCTGTGGGAGGGCGCGCGCCTGGCCCCCAGGCGTTTGCACGTCACGGGGGTACCCCGGGGGCGGGATCCGACTTGTAGCCAAGAGGCTGGGGGTCGGGACGCAGCTGGCCGCATGCTGCAACTCTGCAGGGCCCCAGCCCACTCTGGCCAGGCCAAATCCAATCGTCTCCCCAGCCCTCCACGCCGCACAGTAACGCGTCCAGAGCAGGGTTAAGGGATGTCTGGCAAAAGGCAGAGCTGTCCTCCTTTTTACCTTCACATCCTCCACGCGGCCGGCATTTTAAAATACAGGCTGTTGGCTGGCTTTTTACTTTCTGGGGTTAAAGTATGCTGGAACCTCCTCCAAGACGCCCCAGGGGTTGCTGGCACTGGGCACCCCAGGGCACATGCCCCGAACCCCAGCACCAGTGCCCCAGATCTCTGGGCCGGGGACGCGGGGCCCGGCCACCCACAGCCGCAACAGCCCCATCCCCAGCCGGGGACGCGGGGCCCGGCCACCCACAGCCGCAACAGCCCCATCCCCAGCCGGGGATCTGGGGCCCGGCCACCCACGGCAGCCCCAACGCAAGGCCTGGCCTCCTGCAGCCACTTCCAGCCCCAGCCACGGATGCGGGGCCTAGCCACCTGCAGTGGTGTGGTGGCTTCTGGGCCTGTCCCTGGCCGGGGGGGGCCTGCAGGCCTTGCCCCAGGTCCCTCCCCTGGCCAGCAATGCCTCTGCTAGGGGCCCCTAAAACAGAAGAATGTCACATTAATACTACAACTAGATGATCTCATGAGGTCCCTTCCAACCCTATGATTCAATTCTATTTTCTCCATGTGTCCTCCAATGTCCCCCTTTCCTGGCCTTGCTATCTGGTAATGCTCCAGACCACAGCCAGAGCTAGGGTGGGGCAAATGGGGCTTTGCCCCGGTTGCACCACAGCAGCTCAACAAAGCTCCTCTGTTAAAGGGTGCATTTCACACTGCTGCCCCCAAGCACCAATAATTGCAAGGGCATGTGCCACCTAGAACACTCCCCACACAGTGAAACAGAGCATTACAGCTCTGGTCCAGAAACTGGCTGAAAACCATACCCTAAAGATTACACAACTCATCCTGCTGAGCAAAGGTCGGACCACCAAGAAAGGGAGATGGATACGCAAGGGAAGGCTGCACTCAGCTTTTCAGGAGTTGGTGTTGGCCAGTTCTGCACAATTCTCATTATTTAGGATTTTTCTTTCATCAAAATGATCTGGCACCCCACAGTACACAGCTAACTGACCAGTAATACTGGGTCCTGGGACCTATTCTCTGTGGACTACACACCTCCTATACTAGCCACATGTTCTGATCTATATAAATTAGGTCCAAACAAAGAGTCGTGGCACTTTTAATGACTAACGTTCATCACGAGTTTTCAAGGGAGAAAATCCAACTTTGTCAGACACTTTGAAGGTGCATTTCTCTGGCCCCCACTGAATTGACAGCATAGATGCTTTAGTGGGTGGTTAAAAGCCTACGTGTCTTTTGCACAGATATTGTAATCAAATCTTCATTCAAGTGTCTTGCTTACCTGCATTGATAAAGCCAATGAAAATCCTGCTTCTGACCAGCTATGTCAGAGAATTTGTGTTAATCTAGCAATGCTTTTCTATACTTGTTTAACTTTGAACATGTGGGACTCCTCACATAATGAAAATTGTGCACACACTTTCCTAGATCAGAGAATTAATCAATACTAATATTGTTTCACTAGTTAGGTCACTGTACTGTCTCCGCAAACATCCTCCTAGCCCTAGCCTAAAAACCTTTGGTTCCCCAGAAATAGCAACAGAACGCACTGAAACAAAGCAGACAGCAGGTGTGCTAGCCCCTCACCCCAGTCCCATAGCACAGTACAGATCCACACAGCCTTTCACCACTCACCAACCTACTGCCAAGTTCCCTAATGCCAGCCACATTTGCACCAAGGCCACCGTTGAATGCTTTCTCCTCATCATTCACTGCATGTTTGCACTCTTGTAAGGGACTCATCCAAAGTCCTTTCAAGTGAAGAGAAATACTTACTAAAAACTATTTTATTCATTGCTAAAATGCTTAAGCAGCATCTATACGAGACAACTGCACAAATTTAATTACATGTATTCAGAAACAGATGTAGTAAAATTGCTACAATTTACCTAGGTACACAGATGGGAAAGGAAACATCGATTGTCAAAAAGAATTGGAATGAAGACTACTGGGTTATAGGTAGAGTACAAGCAAGTTTATATCAGCACCACTACTCTGGAGCCAAACCTTGTCCGTTCTTCATCACAAGTGATTAACTTAAGGCTGTCCTGTCTTGTGTGTGCCATCTTGCCTCTGGGCACACCACAGCTACAGCTAGAACGCTGCAGTTTCACTTTATAACATGACCATCATTTCTCATTTCAGAGCAAGCAAGTTAAGCAGCAGCTTCTGGCAAAGCTGGCATGGTTTGATGCAAAAAAGTGCAATTGGATCAGGAGAAACAGGTCTGTCTCACCTTGGTAATCTGTACCTAATATAAGAGTAATGCACAAAGCTATTTATCAAAAGAAAGCCACAATGTAGCTCTGCTGATGGACATGGGAGACCAAATGGTGAAGAGCCTGAAAACACAAGCCTAGAGGAAGAGAAGAAATAAGTCAAACCATAATTTATCTTTTTAGATTAAATTAATTTTTCAGAAAACAGCAAAAGGAAAAATTGGTAACTGTTCTGTACATTTTATATTTTTATTTATTTAATGTGACCCAAGAATGAGGTATCAAGGAGCTTTTAAAAGCAGAAGACAGCAAGGGATCAAAAAACACACACACACACAAAAAGGTGAATACACTATACCCAGCATGTCGCTGGCACCTGGCACACAAGACACGTGCCCTGAGTCTTGGCACCAGTGCCCCGAGTGTCCAAGCCAACCTCTGCCTCTCCCAGCCCCGTCCCCACTGGGGACCTGGGGCCTAGGTGCCTGCTGTAGCACCCACCTCTCCTGGCCAGATCCCTGGCTGGGGATTGAGTCTGGGACTACTGCAGCGCTGCCTGCTTCTCCCGGCACGGGATCAAAGCCAGCACACCCGCAGCGGCACCTGCCTTTCCCAGCCCGGGATCCAGGTTGGGACATCCACAGCTGCGCCTGCCTCTCCCAGCCCCAAGCCCAGCCAAAGATCTAGGGCCAGGCTGGCAGCGGCAGTCGCCAGATGCAGAATGGGGCCTGAGGCGCCAGATCGTGGTCAGGGGGCGGGGCCTGGGCCCAGGGGTCCTGTGTCCCAGGTCTTTCCCTAGGGCAGCGACCTTCCTGCACTATACTAAATAAAAGCTTCCAAGAGAAGGGTATAGTTACCTACCTGGAGCTAGAGAGAGCTCAACTTAACATCAGCAATAGTGCCTGTGTTTAATGATTTCAGAAAAGCCTCAATGTAGTGCATCTGTGCTTACAGAGTGCTGCTGGCTCACTACCTGGGTGATGGGCCCATCAGAGCTCAGAAAGGCAGAGATGTGCTTGCATGGTTTGAAATCCACTCCAGTATTGTGATCTGGAGCTTTATATCAGGTGACTATTACAGTTCACCCATATGAAATTCAGAATTTTCTAATGCCATTTCCTATCATACACTTCTCTTAACCATTGCTCATCTGTTCTTTGATTTATGGACCAAGGCCTAAAATCAGGGTTGCCCAAATTATGTTACTGTGCTCTGCACTGGTGAACTATCAGGAGCCTAACACAAACATCTAATTTGTTAACCTGCTTGTGTATTTTATCACAAGTAAATGTATACCCATACACTAGTTCCTCATGCCATTCTAGTTATCTATCAAGAATGATGCAAGGAATTTCCTTATTGTCCATGTTAACCACTAACAAAAATCTGGGTTCGTCAACTTTGTCCTCTTCAACCTGAGGGGAGCCAGCAACTATGTGTAAAGTTTTACGGTGAATCCCTCTGGATTCAGCTCCACATTGCAGAACTGATTTACCTCTCACATTGGTGAGAATCAGCAGAGGAATTCACAGGTATAAGACTGGTGAACCTGAGACTGAACTAAGCCTTTTGTATTCATTGTCAGATACTTTGGCCTTGAAAAGAAACAAAGAATATCCCAGTTCTTAAAAAAAAAAAAAAAAAAGTAGGTAACAGCTGTTGTCTTATAGCAGTGTCAGGCAGTGGTGGTGTCGCATAAAAAAAAAAAAAAGATCAAGAGCTCCATTCAGGTTGGTACCTTGAACATCTGTTGAGAACCTAAAATAAAGGCAAAACTGGCTAACATTGTCCTTCCAATAAAACAAACAAGAAGTCCTATGGCACTCAAAGACTAACAAATTTAGACATACTAAGGTCAGTAAGAGCCATTCAACACAGCTCCCCTCTTTTAGCTTCAGAAACATTTGTTTTACCCTTAGCAAACTACCCCCCACACAAAGTGTGCTAGGAGGACTATCCTCCATCCTTCAGAAGGCTGTTTAGTATGGTGCTCTGAGCCAGATCCCCAGATGCCATTCGCTCTCTTTTGCTCAGCTCCACAAAGAGGACAAGAACCTGTGCTGAAGAGCAGCTGGGGACTCCATAGCCCAGATACATCTGATGACATGACTCAGGGAGTCTCATCTTTTTCTTCAGAGTAAACCAAGGAAATATTAAGGCTTGATGGTGATTGCAGTTGGTAGTCCCTAAAACATTGATCTTGATTCTGAAACAACACATGTAAAATGTGCTTATGACATACTAAATTTCTTTTTATGTACAGGATTTGATAGTTCCCATAATATCCAAGACCCACACAGACATTAATGGATTTACCCTCATAGTGAGCTGGTGACATAGGGGAGGAGACTGATTCTCCTCTGTTTACAGATGAAGGAATGAAGCATCTTCCCAAATATCAAGCAGGATTCTGTGACAAAGTCAGGTTTAGAATCCAGCTCTCCTGTGCATCAGTCCCACCCTGTGAGAACATCCTTCTTCTCTGTTGCAGGTGGACTTCTTCCCACCCTCTCTCCTTTATTTTCAGTTCTGTGTTAAGCTCTTTTTTTTTTTTTTTTTGTTCATCCTAGTCCATTCATTTTTAACATTAAAACTTCCCCTCTTCTTTGTGTGGTTCCTTAAGACAAGGGCAAAAAATTAAAGTTTAAGTCACTTTCCAAACACTAATATATCAAACAAATCAAATAAATAAAATAAAAAGCTAAAATCAAATAACATCTAAATTTATTAATCAACAACATGACTTTCTACAAGGTTATTATCCCCTTTCAAACAATGGCAGGAAGGATAGGTTACATTAGTGCAGACAGGCACAAACTATATCAAAAGTGGTAGAACTAGTATGACACCTTCTGGTGAGAAACCCTGAAACAAACTGTAAACAGCAGCCAAAGCAGATGGTCAGGAATGTAACCTCAGTACACTGATCACGCAAGACTCAAAGTTAGCTCCATACAGGAGTGTCATCGAGCAAATGAGATTCAAGAGCAATTAATACACTTTTTATCCATGTAATCCATCTTGTCTTATTATGATGGCACTGGAAGGAGGGAATGGAAAAAAACTAATAGAGGGAATGTTTAAAAATAGAAACAAAACTATAGTGATTGGTCAGAAGAGATCAAAGCTAACACACACTTTCAAACTCGAGGCAAAATGAAAAAGGTAAAGGTAGGTAAAATGGTTTAATTTTAACAGATAAATGTAATCTAAAGGGAACCAGGAACTCCTACAGTTAATCTCTTACTGGACTCCTGCATCCAAATGAGGACTAAATGCTACCAACTGAAGTCGTGTGACCTGTTCCCATGACTTGCATCTCCTGGCATTTATTCCCCTCCCCCATTCTGTAATTTCCCTCACCTTCAAAGCATCTGACGAAGTGGGATTTTCTCCCATGAAAGCTGGTTCACTAAATAAATTTGTTAGTCCTTAAGTGCCACAGAACTTCTTGTTTGTTTTACACATGGCACTGTTTCCCAAGCGCCACTTTCAGTACTCTGTCCAATCCAAAAGAAACCATTTCCTTACCAAAGCTCTGATAACTAGAACTTCAACAAGCAGATCTTCCATATTAAACCCCTTTTTTCCCCTATATCGTGCACTTCACTTATTACAGCTGTGTATTTTAATTCATCTCACTGTGCTACTGTTTCCTGGTCCTCTCGTCAGAGTCAAGATTTCAGCTGAACAGAAGATGTCAAAAATAAGTGTCATTGATGTGCAGCTTTAAAGACACATTTGTGCTTTTTTATCTATGTACACCACCGCTACCATTTTTCTCACTTATGCCTGATGTTTCACTTATTACATACTCCCTCTCCCAATGCCTCTTTCAAGAATAAAATTTGAATTAAATACATTCGTGTAATAATAATCCAGTGTGACAACATAAATGGACGTAGCCAAGAACATCAGGGAACAAATAGGCACCATTACAACGAATTCTTAAAGGAGTAGCAGTAGTGAGTGAGAAGAGTAATATACATCCTGAACATAAATCTGATCCTAACATGTAAGAGAACCTCAGTTTAATTAGGAATCTCATTGATGTTTGAGACTCATTTGACTAGCACAGAACCAACACCATGTTAAGAAGCCATCAAGTGCAACAAGAAGATAACATTTAATATAATCTGTAATATTCTCTTCCCAAAAGAATCTAGTCATTTGTTATGAACTCCAGGAACATGCAAATATTTAAACATACCTACTGATACTATATCAGAAAGCTTCCTTCCCAAAACAACATCTATTTATACTTTAAAATGTTTTATAATTTATATTTTCCAGTTTTTCATAAGAGGCAGAATATTCTCATTTCTAATCTCAATTCTGACTGCATGTCTATTTACTCTTTGGTAAACTTACAATAATCATAGTTCAAACTTCACAGTGACAGTATAAAGACTAACTCCCTTTTGCAACATACTTCAATATTTATTCTTGAAAGAGATGCTGACATGTTCATGAGTGATTGTTTATGAAGTGGCTAACACATTAGAAGTCTCAAATTTATTTGGGGAAGGACCACCAGAAATAACATTCATTGTTTCTCCCCTTCTTGTTGTACTTGAAAGTTGTTTAGTCGAATGGTAATTCTTGGGTAGAAAAACAAGCTGGAGCACAGACATACAGATTTTATAAGACCCATGTTTAGTTAGCACATAATAGCCAGAGGGCCACCTTTTGAAAAGATGAGTATCAATCTGTATTCAGAATAATTTGCACAGAACAATCCACACTTAAGCTATTCTGTCTGAACACAGAAATCCAAGCTTTGAACATGCAAGCAATCCTTCACATCAGTCTTGCTGGCATTTATTTAAAGAGTGGGGTGAGTTCTCTGAAAATTTGTGCAACTCAGCCTCTATTTCATACCTACTTCTAATAGGCCTCAACTCAGCCTCTATTTTGTACCTACTATTTGCAAATGAAAATGAGTTCTTAATCTTAATTGATCTGTGGGTCTAATCAGATAGCTATTAAATGCCATCTTTGGCACCTGCTGTCATTTGTGACCCTGAAATATAAGCAGAAAAAGAGGCCACTTAAAAAAAAAAATAGCAGCCCTGAGTGTTCAAAGGCCTTAATGCTAATAGGGCATTTAAATTTTTTGCTAAAAGGATAAAGACTCAAAACTGTGTGTGACCAGAGCATCATCTCCAGCAATACAAAAAAGAAGTCCAGTGGCACTTTTAAAGACTAACAAATTTATTTATTGCAGGAGCTTTCATGGGAGAAAAATCACACTTTGTCAGACACTTGAAGATGAAGAAATACAGATGAATGGAAGGAAAATAAATGCAAGGAAGTGTAAGTCACAGCATCAGGTCAGATTGTTACAGCAAATCAATGCAGTTGTTCAGATTCAAACAATGCAACACTGTCACATGGATCAACTGCTGCTCTCATTTGCTAATAAAACCAGAAGTATTTCTTTACCCAGGGATTTCCAGAATGTGGAACTACAGACTCCAACTGCAAAACTACATACTGATTGAAAGACTGGGAATATTAATTTGTAACTTTCACCATTTGCCAATTATTCATCCAAATCACCTACATAGCTAAAAACATGTAAGGAATAATTTCTCTTACAGCTTCCAATTCAGATTGAGTTAGAGCAGAAGTTCCCCATTGAGGTGGAAAGGAAAGTGGAATGAGTTGTCTTTTATTCCTTTGGGCAGCTGCACAGGATTCTAATACACATAGGGTATACATACTGTACCTCTGAGGAATATGAGCTGCAACCTCCAGCTCGCCTCCTCTATCCCCTCTCAAGCATTTCCAAAAGAAAGCACTGAAATATTAGTCTGAAATCATCAGCTCGAAGACAACCTTTTTTCCTTTGCCCAAGCATTAGAATTATTGCACAATGAATACAATGAACTCCACTGATTGCTTAACTATCCAGTAGAACCCAACATATCAAACAGTGCATGCTGTCAAAGAGATTGCATCAGAGCTACCATAGCCATAAAAAAATGTAACTCCTTTCTCCTTATGGCTTTGCAAGAGCAGAACATAAATAACACACAAACTTAAAATCAAATAAAATCTAAACTTATTAACCAACAACATGACTTTCTACAAGGTTAATAATTATATGGAATTATGCAAATTGAATGCAGATCAGTTATCAATGATAAGGTGAAACTTATGCTTGCACATAAAAAACAGCTATAATCAAAACAGCAAGTCACTTCAACGTGCAATATCTTTATCACATGATATCAGTGGCATAAAAAAGGGATATAAAGATAAAATTAGTTGATTAAAATCTAGTTTAGGGAAAGGACATGATTGCTGGAGAAGACATGATTGCATTTGAACCACATTTTCTATTTATCACATGTCCTGAAACAAATTATTAGGATGTCAAATTACAGAACAATTTGACTAAGATTATTAAACACAAAAGATACTACTCCATGACAAAAACTACCCTTTTCTCTAATGAGCAAGGGTAATACTGCAAACCTGAACCCTAAACTTGGAATGGGAGCCTAAAACTACCCACCTTGGACAGGAACGTCGCTGGTCCCAGAGAAGACCTGGAGCACGGGCCCAGGGAACGCCCCCTCAGCCATGTTCCAGCGCCCAGGCCCAATGATTCATCGGGCTCCTGCCACCTCCAGCCTGGCCCCACATCCCCGGCCGGTTTCGGGGCCAGGAGAGGCAGGCGCCACTGCGGGTTTCCCAGCCTCAATGCCCGGCCTGGGCGGGGCCAGGGCCAGGGCTGGGAGAGGCAGATGCTGTGGAGGGCACCCCAGCCAGGGTCCCCGGTCTGGGAGGGGGCCGGCTTGGACACTCAGGGCACCGGCACTGAGACTCGGGGCAGGTGCCCTGTGTGCCAGGTGCCAGTGACACCCCTAACTATGGATAAAGTGCATCAGTGCTGTTAAGAAAAATCTTTTCTATAAGAGATACACTACAACATATTTCAAATGCAATTATTTGTGTGTTCTGCTACTGGAAAACCCAGAATTGGAAAAATATTTGCCCCAAAATAAAACAAAAGATATTTGAAAAAATCTCAATATCTGTAGAATAGTCAGGACATACCAGAATTCAACTACTAACGTAGCAAACATCAGCTCTTTCAAGTCTTTGAATCTACACACAGCTGCAAAGTATCTGATCTACTTAACCATTTGAAAAATTCCACCAATAATTGATTTCAGACCTCCTTAAGGAAGAATATGAATATACAGAACTGCAGACAGACTTTATTATCATAAAAAAAAATGATGAAAAATTGCAAGTCATAACTAATACCCAATAGACAATAGAACAGATAAGTCAAATATATATTGTTCTACAGCTATTATTGTTTCAAAATGAAATTGTAAATAATTATTGGCTCACAAAAAGTCGAAGACCTGGTCTATGCTTGCTGCCATTTTGAGCGGCAGTCAAAATGAGATATGCAAACTACATAAAATAACTTGTGGATCTCTCTTCTACTTTCTAATGCTCTCTTACCTTTGGATCTCCAATGCACTGAGTCAAAGTTTTGCAACAACATTCAAGTCCAATTTCTTATAAAAGCTTTACCATTAAAGAACTTTTGTGATACTATCAATAAGCTATTTCTATGATTTTATGATTCCCACACATTCTCTCTCAAACCAGTGTAATTTATAGAAAACAGCAAGGGCTGGGAATGAAAAGGTCCCAAGTTTTAATTCCAGGCCTGCTGGTAACTCACTGTGTGGCCTTGAATGAGTCACATTTCTCCTTTTTGCATCACTTTCACCTCTGTAAAAATGGGGATAATATTTACTTGCACTCCTAGGGGTGTGTTTTGAGGACTACTTAGTTAATGTACGTATCAGGCTTTGAACATGCAAAACACCATATTAAGTATTACTACAGAAATAAGTTAGGCAGCAAAACTCACTACCAAACATCTGTTCAATACACCATATCAATAAACATTCACACAGTGCATTTCTAAAAGATCATATCACCAGTATAAACAATAAATTAACATTTCCAAGTAAAGTAGGACACAGGCTTGCCTAACCATTAATGTATTTCCATATAATTACACAGACATAGCAAAATGTGCACACACATTTAAATTAATCAAACACCTCAAATACTGAAGTTTTGTATTAGATTTCCTTAGAGGTGAACTGGGTAATTCAAACTGTTGCTCTCCTGCTGAATTAATTCATTACTTCAGTTGAAGTCATTTCATACTTTGTTTACTGTAAACATACCAGCTGAGAGAAGTAAAATTCCCAGGTCACTAAGACTGGGGCAGTGTTTCTGCCTCCACATGAGCCACACACAGCATCTCCTGTCTGACCTTGCCCCCAAACACACAGGGCTCAGTTCTGGGGCAGGGGAAGTGAAGGACTAAGAAGTCAGCTTTGAACCCCCTCATATAGCACTTTCCAAATCCTAGAGCTGACTGTTACCCAACCTCAACAAAACCAGCTCCCATCCTGACAAGCTCCCATCTTCTCCATCTTTTCAGATCTGTGCCCCACACATGCGTGCACCATCCAGTGATTCAAACTTCACAAGCTCTCAAACATGAGTCTTCTGCATTATAGCTCCTCAGAGACTAAAAGTTTGATTCCCTTTCCAGGAAGGTTGCATGTGAATCTATCAAAAAACAAGCCAAGAACACAATGATCTTTAAGTAAATGAGATTTGTTAGGAAAAAAGTGAAATTTAGTTCAACATAGAATAAGCCATATGAAAATCTCTCTACCCTAAAGTTGGAAAAAGTTAATCCAACTCATGAACTGGCTGAAGTGTCTTTGGATGTCCATACGCTTTTCAATGAGTTGATTTTGGATTGTGTCTGAACTAATACATTATGTGCTCTCTGGACCCAAAATTTAATGAAACATGACTCAGGCTTTCCAATAATTGCATTTTGTCGATAATGTCTATCCTGTATCAAATATGAAATCTTGACAGATGAAGTTCCATCTGTCACACAGAACCCTGCCATTAGTTACAGTTGTCCTGGGTCAGAGGGCTTATTCTGCTTTAACTTATGTTCTGGCTAAATTAAGCCACGACCATCTAATTAGCTCAATCTGTTACAAGCACTGGGCCAAATTCAGTCCTGCTGCAAATGCAAGCAACATTTAAGTCACAGTTGTACTTACTTGCATAGATTCTCAACTTGCCCTCTCTGTTTACAATTAAAAAAAAAATTTTTTTTCTTAAATGAGATATTTAAAATTCTCCCATGGCTAGCGAAGCGTGGTTCCATTCTCTGATAGGTAATACTGTTAGACCCACTGCAAGCAATTCTGTATTACCTTTCACTTACTGCAGTCACCTACATATACCACTGCAAAAAAGACACAAAATGCTTGATTTGTCAGCATTTTGTACCGGTGTAAATGACAACAGAAAGTGCAATGCAAAATTCAGGCTAATAGACTCCACCTTCTCTACTCTTGGAAAATGAGTACTCAGCCAAATTCTTCACCATTCTACATGTCCCTTTGAAGAGATATAAGTAGGCAGGCGATGGGAAAAAAAATCATGCCATGGGAGTTTAGCATGCTTTCTGAAATGGATGTTTAAAATAAACATTTTGGCCTCATCTGCCCCAATGACCAATTTGTTTCAAATCTCATTTGAATGGAGTATGGGGCAGAGGACTCTGATAATTGACAGTTGTCATTCTTATCATTCTTCTTGAGTGGACAGGACCGGAGTGCTCAAATGACTAACATGCTTACATATCCAATATTCCTCTGATACCATGTACAAGCCTGCAAATAACTCTTGATTCCAATTACTTAGACCAAGACTGCAAAAACATTTGATGAGCACAGATTTTTTTAAAAACAGCTGTCCTCCACAGTTCAGTGAGGGATATTAGAAAGTCAACAAACAGCTCAACATCATCACCCAACCTTTTGAAGTGAGGGTAACTGTTCCTTCATAACACATAGCTAAAATAGCTAAACAATTCCATGCCCAAGAGACTCAATGAGTCAGTTATTTTTTCCAGTTGTGCACCCTGAGGTATCTGAAGATTATTAATTTAAACATCTGTTCACTATAGATCAAGATGTTGAAAAGGAATTAGAATTTTAGATTTATAAAACATATGGCATTTTAGTGAGTTGTGGGGACAAATCAACAAAACATTTCAATGAATACTCCCAAAAGCAGGACAGAAGACATTTAGAAGTTACAAAAAGTTCAGTTTCACTAGTTTTTCCTGTTACTTTAGACTGTTAAACATCAGTAGAAATGAGTGGCCACTCAGAGAAAAGTACAAAGTAAAAAACACAAGTGCCATGGGACCACTAAACTTTGGGTTTCAGAGAAAATCATGCACAAGTTTTGAAGGACGTAGGGGGTTTATAATTGAAGATGGGATGAATCAGACAAATTCAGGCTATATACTTAATATAACAGATGAATATCTTCACAATGGAATTGCTACAAATTCCTTTTGATACAATGGAACAGATTACTAGCAGAATCCAACACTGAGATCTCTCTCTTAACCGTGATAGAAATGTTCTTATACAGGTTTAGGAGTATCTGATATTCATTCAGAAATTATCTCATAAAGGGAAGCCCCTGTGATATTGAAAGTACTTTATACACTGTGCATGTCCACCTATCACAAACGCATGGCATTTTTCATTACTTTGCTTATATCTTGAACAGTTATAGTCCATTATATATTAAGAAGAGATTAATAATAAGTGCAGAAAGTTGTTTGGAGAAATGTGCAAGGGTAAAGAAACATGTCTTTGTCCCTGGCAAATAAGCTAATCAGGTTTACAGACAGGACCAGGTGGGAGGCTGCTTGAAAAGCGGTGCAATGAATCAGACAATATGAGCTGGGAAACATTACTGTCTGATGTTTTAAATAGTAGTGTATCATCCAAAACATGAAGTTTGCCCAGAGACACAAATGATTAACTCAGTATATTTTACTGAATGACTTCAGCCTATAAACAGTTGAAAAAATGGTGAAAATGAAGGAAGTGATGTGGACTATTTAGCTATTTGCTTGTGTCTACAATAAACTGGGTAAAACAAGCTGTCAAACAATGTTTAATGATCAAGGACCCATTGACTAAGTTGCAAATATAGATAGCAGCTTTTGGGTATGAAAATTACTTGTTTTACTGTAGGATGCCTAGAGGTGCCTATATAAAAGGTAACTACTGACAATTCATTTAAAAAGAACAGGTGTAAATGATTGACATCAGCTAATTGTACTTACTGTAAGTTCTTCAGAACTAAGAAAGGCCTTTCGTGTGCCATGATACCACCTCAGTGACTGATTTCAACTCGCAATGTTCCACTTTAATACACTGTAACAAAATGTTTTTCCTGTCACTTGAGTGACAATTGTATTACCTACATAAAACAAATGCTGCTACTTTCACCCCTATGGAATTCAAAACAGATTACACACCAAATGTTACAAACTAGTGCAGATTTTTTAGAACAAGATTCTCTTCTGGCATATAAAGATCTAGATAATACAGTTTGAATCCATATCATGATATACTGGGGTTTAGAACCAGTGACCAAATATTTCATGTTTGCGTGCAATTCGCGAGAGTATCCTGGCACTAGCACCAGGATAGGAATATACTGATTGAAGACCTGTACTCATATCATGATCACATTATCATTGGCATATTCTAGACAAATGGGGAGAACCAGTTTTTACTCTGTTCCCCAGTTTAATAAAATAGAGAATGTGGTAACAGAAAACAACAACAAAAAGTAACCAAACAAAACCAAATTTAAACTTGTATTAGTTTATTTATTATTTACTGTTATCTCCAACCAAGAACAGGCATTAGCT
Organism: Podocnemis expansa; assembly: GCA_007922195.1. Taxonomy (NCBI): domain Eukaryota; kingdom Metazoa; phylum Chordata; order Testudines; family Podocnemididae; genus Podocnemis; species Podocnemis expansa. The sequence continues at coordinate 1,853,552 of ML682014.1, forward strand.
GTTAAACCAAAATAGCTATATTTGATAATAAGTACTAATCCTCAGCCATAAGGTCAAGAGATTACATTCATCATGAAATGACTGTCAAATAGGACTACAAAATGTAGACAAACTACATTTCTGCTGCAAGATCTCCTGGTTTCTATAGCATTCTGATATGGGAAATTTAAATTTCTAATGCAGATGAGCACGTTCAAAAATTGAGATTTCTATTCTATGACATTAAAAAAGTAATACAGTCAGTACAGATTTTCTCATTTCATTTACATTTTTTTTTACAGTATGATCACATTTTCAACATACTGCACATTTTTGTATCCAAGAAGGGGACTGATAAGGGAAACAGAGACTGAGCTTTTGGCACCCATGAGGAAGGCAGCTTCTCTTTCCCTCTCTTTATGGGTAGGGATAGAGGTGACTTTCAAAAGACTCGTGGGGGCGGGGGGGGGGGGATTGAACTTCTCATTAACCTCCCTTTCAACAGCAAGGAATAAGCACATTAACTAGCTATTTCTGCTAAAATCAGTAGTAAAATAATGAATGATGACACTGGGCTTCTGATTCACCATCCCATTGAGATAATTTGGCCAATTACACCTCTCAGGATATTATTCAAGATAGATTCAGAAACACAATGCTGCCTCTGTTTACATTTAATTCACATCCAGGAGGCTCTTAGCAATCATAAGGGCCAGAAAGTTAATGATTTTAAAATCAAAGCTTGGATTCTAAAACACATTTCTATGGCAGATGGTGAATGACAGCATATTTTGTGGCTACAGAACAAAAGGAGCTGTAGTTATGCAAGTATGTCACCCCATTTTAAAAGACAAGCTGAAAGCCACATTCTACACCAGCTGAAGCTTCCAAGTAGTAGTCAAGGGAAGTACAGCATGGTAGAATATTCCAACCTGGTAGGACAGAATGGAAAGCAGTGACAAGGCCACAGCAGGAGGGAAAAGACACATATCTCCAGGTCAGCCAAATCAAAGATTTAAAAAATTAAAAGCTAAATCTTACTCTGATTTTCATTATAATAAAAATCATTTTCATTTAAGTCATCCTCTCATTTGAGTAAGAGCTTTATACTACTATAAAATATCTATGATCAACAGCATGTTTTGTAAAACATGCTAGATGAACCATATATGCAAAGATTTAATAAAATAACTAATTTAAGTGTAAAGAAATATTATTACATGACTTATCACATAAGAAGTACCATCTTTCCCAAAGCACCACGGCTGTGAATGATGTTTTCATGAGCCTTAGACACTTTTTCTATTGGATATTCAGGGCCAACTACAGGTTTAAGCCAGCCAGCGTCTATACCAGCGAGAAGTGCTGCTTCACATTCATGCATCGACTTCTGTATAGTGAAGATAGTATTTGCTGTAAGTCATATACACCTTAAAATTGTGTTAGATTTTTATATAAAGTTTTAATCCAAAATTCACAACTAAAATGCATTTTATTACATTTGAGCTTTATGTTAATTCTTTTACACCTCCATTTAGAAAAACAAAATATAATCGAATGAAATTGTGTCCTTACACCTCAAACCAAACCCAACTATGCTATTTTATTAAAACACTTCATTTACTTTAACTAAAAGTTTATTAAGTTATTAGATTAGCAAATTCTTTAAACTAACAACATGTTACCTTAGTTGCTGAAAACAGACCAACCCCTATTATGCTGGATTCTTTCATCATAGTGTCTCTGGGGTTTATTTCAATAGGACCTCTACTTCCCACGATCTGATACAAAAAAAGTTATCATTAAAAAAAGAAGAGACACTTCGTTTACATGTCTTTCAACAGTTATAAACTGAATTTGAAGGCAATGACAGAAAAAATACTTACCATCACCCTTCCTCCCGGTGACAGCAGTTTTAAGTCCATGGCAAGATTGACATTAGCTAGCATTTCTATTATCACATCAACTCCTTGGTCACCAGTGAATTCCTACACAAAACATACAATGTTAATAATTGAGCAAAGCTCACATCTGAATGACTGTGTATAATTAACATTAGCTAGCATTTCTAGTATCATATCAACTCCCTGTTCACCACTGAATCCTACACAAAACAGAGTATTAACAACTGAGCAAACCTCACATTGGAGTGGCTGGGTATAATTAACAGCCTGCAGGTTACCTGGGGTGTCTATATGTTAAGTCTTATGTATCTAACGCAATTGTGAAAATCTATCTTCATCATATCGTGACTTGCTGGGAGTTCCTGAGTTTCTAAACACTCACTCCCTGCATGAGGTAGTAAAGCAAATAAGAACTTCCACGAAGCTGTGTTTATCTTGCTATTGCAATGGCTACCATTATCCATGTTTCAGAGTGACTGCCAATGAGACTAAAAAGGAGGGTGAGAAGTTTGACATTCACAGTCACCACCACTCAACTACAAAGATTAAACAGTCAAATGTTTATTTATTAGAGGTTATCATTTAATACGCTTGGTATCTGCATCTTTAAAATGAACAGTATTCCTTTAGCAGAAATTAAAAGGCACGGTAGATTTTGCTTTATTTTTACTGAACCCTAATCTTGGTTCAAACAAAAAATATAAAGTGCTGTTTACAGAATGTTTCATCTCATAAAAATTAATAGAAAATATCTATCAGTTCATCCAGCTGCCAGCTCAGGATTACACAAAGATAATTAATAGAAACCAAAATGGATTTTAAATATTTTAAAAGGGAGAAAGAGCCAGGAAGATCTATGAAACCTTCCATTTGATAGTAAATTACCTTAATCTTATCAATGTAATCAGCTTCTCTGTGATTAAACATTTTGTGGGCTCCGTTTCTTAAAACAAGGTTCATTCCTTCTTCAGTTCCAGCTGTGCCTAAAACCTTTAAACCATAAGCTCTGGCAATCTGGCATGCTGCTATTCCGACCTGGAAAAATGAGTTATCTTTACTGTTTATTTTCTCCCCTTTATTACAAATATCATCTATCAAAGACTCAGTATTTTATGTATCAAATTAATTCACCAAGAGATGTTTTTTATTCATAACAAACCATTTGAATGGTAGACACCTGGCAGTACTTAAAAAATAAACATAACAAAGGGATACCATACTTCCTAGATTCCCTCAACAGTACTGTCAGTACAGCTGTGCAATATTTGATTTCCACTAACACACGCTACAACACTGCATGCTAGTTAAAGCTCCTGCATGCACAACACACCTGACAAAACCAAGGAAGTGAAAAGATAAGTCATGTAACAGTACACACCACCTTTTGTTCCCTCAGACAGACAGAGAGGCACACCACTAACATGACCACCTGATACACTCCGATTTCAGAAAGCCAAAAGAAGCCCTGCATAGTGCAGACAGATAGATACTATGGGGACCCCATAGACTATAAAACTCTCTAGCAGGGAAGCTTAAGAGGCAGAAGTAGGCACACAGCAGCCTCCATTCTTAAGCAGCATATAAAGTCACTGGAAGCATGATCAGACTCTGATCCTGCCCAACAAGTATCTGTATTCTCTACCACCATTTCCTCTCACCCCTGCTTCAACTCTCAGTGGTGAAAGATGTTATATTAGTGCCAAGTAGCCCTAAAGTCTTGGTAGTGCCTGAGAACAAGCAGGCTTTTGAGTCCAGGCAGCACATCACAAACTCAGCTGGCTCACACTCATTGCTTACATGTTTTGGGGAAAGTGAAAGAGAAATGAGGAGCAAGCATACACAAACCTCTGCCCTTTTGGGCAAACTCTGCCTCCCAAATTGGTGCCTCCTGTGAAGGCAGGTTCTGTAACCTTTCAGGACCAGCCCTGCAGACAGACACTTCCTTGGCTACTTTCTCAAGTGCTGTTATTTTCTTCTTTGGTAACAAACTATGTCCTTCCATTTCTGTTACCAACAGTACTCCATCTGCTGCCATTTATGAGTCTGCTAATGAGACCTGCACCCAGGAGTGTTATGTAAAGTAAACAAACTGCCTCCCCCATTTGAAAGCTTCATGATTCACTCTTGCCAATTGACCTAACTGAAAAACCTAAGTCACCTTTGACATTTACATTTCAAATTAACATATGGCATGGCTAGATTGTTTCAACATCCAAAAGTTGTTCAGGGAACCTAAGAAGGATGCAAGACTTAAGGATCATTGTGGAAGCATATTGCAATGAAAGAGGCAGCATAATATTCATGCTTAGTACAGCATGTGTCCCTCTTTGCATACTCTCCTCACTGCACTTATGTTTTAGTAACCATCTGAAAACCTATAATCATATTTGTAGACTGTGCCATTGTAAAGCAAAAATACATAAGTATTTCCATAATCATATAAATGTCAACAGAAAATCAAAACTCAATTTATGAAATTAAAGAAAACATACTACTGAATATTCTTCTAGTCTAGTGCATTACAAAAGATTTGAGTTTTCTCTCATGCAGAATTTTCAAAACCAGCCTTCTGAAGTCAGAGTAATTCAATGAAGCTTGGCCACTTCACAATAGTTGCCCCCACTCCCCAACCCTTCAAGTTTAACTGTTCTCTCTTACTCCCAGTTGGGCTTTCTGTTTGTTTAGCAGAGCCAAAGGTTGGCCTTTTTTAAATGCAGAAGTTAGCTGGGAAAATTTAAAATCCATTCAGTTATGGAATTATCTGTTCAAACATCTCCTATTTTCTAATTAGTTTAAAGATAATGGGTGAAGAACAGCACAGAAAGTACCTAGTCTCTATGCAGGCAGGCAGTATTTCTTGAAGAAATGAGGTCAGCTTGTTTAACTTCAAAAAATGCCACTTTTTCTTTAGCTATTCTCTTATGCAGACTACCTGTAGGGTTCCTGAACCAGCTTCTGATAGTTCTCCACTTCATGATTACAATGGGGGACTTACTACATATGATCTAATAAGTAGAGGTCTGCAAATCCACAGATATCTGCATTATATCCGCATCCGCAGATACAACATGGATATCCGTGGACGATTTCTAGTGGATGCAGTTTGGATACAGATCCACGTATTTGTATCCGTGCAGGGCTCTACTAATGAGTTCACATAACATCAGCAGCTGGGAGTAAGTGAGTGAGAGTGAGAGTGAGAGTGTGTGTGTAATTTCAGGCTGTTAAAGTTAAACCCTATCATCCAGAATGTAAATGTTAAGAACCTTAAAGACAGAAAACCTTTAGCCTCAATATCAATCACAAAAATAGGTACACAACATACTGAAGTCTTTTCAAAATACTTACTCCTCCACTTGCTCCATGGACTAGTACACTTTCCCCTGCTTTGGCATGTCCCCTAAAAGACAAAGTGACAGATATTGAACTATTTCCTACATTATAATTTTAACAGATCCCAATGCATTGTCCAACCAAAATATGCAATGGGTTATATGAATTAAATATATATCTTTTTTTAGATCACATTCAATGTGCCCAATTTTCCTCACTCTAATTTCAAAATGAGAGGGAGGAGAATCATTTCCTATATCTTTAATAATTTCAGGTGCTTAAAAGCTCTCATTCCTGAATATAAATAAAGGTGCAAGCTACACAATAAGAGAACAAGTTTCATTCTTGGCATAGATGTGTATTAGTACTGATACTTTCTGTATATTAATATTGGTACTTTCTGTGTTGGTTTGGTATTCAAAACCACATTTTCTTCAACTTTAGTCTTCCAGGCTTTAAAATATTCCACCCACCTTTTTTTTTTTTTTTTTCTTTTTTTCTTTTCTTCTTTCAAGGATCAAGTTACTAGACTGTCCAATGCTCTATTCTATCTATTTACCTAGGCTGGATTTAAAGTCTTTACCACTCATTCCCTAATTGACAGGGCACTCTTGTCTATCACTATGGTACATACTCAATAATCAATTCCATGGTGATTGGCAGGGTTAAATTCTTAGATAGAAGAGCTACAGTAGAGGTTCTGCCAACACCTTCTGGAGACAGAGGTGAGGGAAAGTCTTAGGTTACTCAACCGCAAGCCGTCAGTTCAATAAAGAAGCAGAAATGACTGAAACAACTCCTGTCTAATTCTTCCCAAATAGGACAGTGATGAGGACAAGAACGGTAGTACAAGGAAAACAATAATTCACTTCTTTCGGTGTATGTACTTCTGAATTATAGAATGCCCATCCCAGTTTTGAGTGGCCTGGATGCACTCTTAAAAAGAAAAAGGCCATCAGTTACCTCCAGATCCCAATCCCCCGGCAATAACGTAGCTGGATTTAATTTAATCTTGCAACAGAAGCCACACAAGTGTGTTCCTCCCATCCCCACCCTGTCTAAACTGTTTCCCATCTCCATATGGAAGACAGGCCTTGAAAGGTGGGCTATTATGGATGGAGTGTCTGAGCTATAGCCTGTATTTTAAGTTTTCAAAGCAGAAGATACAAACAAAGCTTGATGTCTTACTTTTGGAAGAGAGCATGGTAAGCGGTGAAATACGGGATTCCAATAGCAGCACCTTGCTTGAAGTCTAGTTTATCTGACAAAGGGAAGACTGTATCTGTTTCAGCTACTGTATAATCTGCATAGCCTCCACTGGTGGTACCATTAGTAAAAACCCTGTCACCTTTCTGCCACCCCCCAAAAGGGGCAAGAAGAAAAAAAAAAAAAAAAAAGATGGTTAGCAATCTTTTTCCACAAGCCTCAACGAATTTGTATCCGGTTCCTATGGTAACTAGTTTTGGCAGCCTATCACCTAGCACCACTGCAGAAATGTAATGGAAGAACAGCCTCTGGTGACCAAAAGTAAAACTGCTGGTACCTAGCTGAGAGCCAGTTTTGTCCACCCCTGTCTTTCCAAAAGGAACATATCAAAATTTTATAAAAAACAAGTAAGTTTAACACAAAAGAGATAATTTTGTATATCCAAATTTCAAAGGTATGTGTGTCTAGATTACATCCTCTATTCTATATTGTCATACATTAAGGAGATCCTCAATGAACCTGAACATTCAGTGTTCCAGCTGGACTCCCCAAGAAAAACTTCAGAAACATTTACAAACATATGAAAAGCACTTAAGCAGCTTCTGTGATCTGAGAACCACACATTCTTAACAGACTCCCAAGGTAATAGTCATTGTGGGACTCTTTCAAGAGGATAAAATTCATAAGCTCTACACAATCACCAAGTAAGCAGGCTGTGTGGGAAATAAGGAACAGTATACATCCCAATGTACATTGTGTGTTTGATACTTATTAGTAGCCCTGGCAACTCTGGAGTATCAGCTACCTTGGTACAGGCTGTAAGTTTAATACGTCACATTCTAGTGGTGAGACCATGATAATTTTATATTTTATACAGTCTTTCCTCAGTTCTATGCATTCTGTGATGCTATACAAATGTTTCTAAACCAAGACTGTGCACACATGACTTCAATCCTGCAAGCTGCTCCCTGCAAACAGGCTCCTTTACCTGTGCTGACCTCTACTGATCTCTATGGGGCTCTGCATGGGTGTAAGCAACTGCTCTGCAAAGCAGCTTGCAGGATCAGGGCCACTAGTCTGATCCTCTTGCATTCTTTTAACTGCCAATTACAGGTCCCCAAAAAAAGAAGAAATTCTCACAGGCCATAAATTATAGAACTAGCGATAAGTGTTGCAACGATAATGTACGGAAAGCATAAGCAATTAATTAAAAAAGCAACAGAATCTTATACCTTGAAAGCAGTTACATGCTCCCCAACAGCTTCAATTACTCCAGCAACATCTGTGCCAGGAGTGTAAGGTAACGCTGGTTTTCTAGAATAAGTACCAGAACGAATATATGTCTCCACTGGGTTTACACCACATGCTTGGACTTTGATTAAGACCTGATGAGAAAATGTTATTAAATACCATTACAATTATTAGAATTTTGCCTCAATAGCTTAGTATTATTAAACCAATTTACTGAACCAATTTACTGGACTATTAAAGTGTGGTCAGCCTTCACATGGATATGAAACAATTTTGGAAAGTCTTCTGTATTCAGTACATAGCATTAGAACAAAAAATTAAGTTATTGAATCCGATGCCTGTGGCTTTATTTATATAGATACTGCTATTCATGTTCAGAATTAAGACAGTTTTGCTTTGGACACGCACTCAATTCATATTCAAGACATTATCATTCAGTGCAATTATCTCTTAGTTTACAGCTATCATTTCCACCTGATTTTCTTTTGGACTCGGCAATAAGACATCTGACAGGAGCTTAAGCACTTCAGGTCCACCAAATTCAGAAACTCTGACAGCTCTCATCACATTTCTTCCAGTTGCCATAGTGATCTGAATATGAGCAGATGAGAAAATATTGCATTATATTTGGAATCCAGTTTTCATCTCAGAGAGAAGGGATCAAACACCCTACTTTTAGACAATATCAGGGGCCTACTACTGATTTCTTCTAAGAGAAAAGATGGTCTTGCATCTTATAAGTTGTGCAAATGAAGAGAGTCACCACCATCTCCTGCAACGATGTGTGGGCTTTAAAGTGACTCAAACATGTAAACAATTACATGGTAAAAAACATATGTGCAGTAATTCTTGTATTTGATATCATGTCATCACATCTTGAGGGAAATGCACTGTATTTTGAGGATGGTCACATTTTATAAAATTAACTTTCCTTTTCACAGATCAAAAACCAGGTCATATATTCAGCTAGGGTCTAAAAAGTAGAGTTTCAGCTTCTTTTTCTGCTTGTTATTTAAGACAAAAAAAAAAAAAAAAAAAAAAAAAAGCGCCTTGCTCATCAGCCTTCAAACATAAATGATACAATGGAATACAAAAATATACTTTAGGAAACCAGAACAATGGAATATATATCTATACCCTGATGAGTGCATAATTAATACATCTAAAAGCTATCATGACTATATAATTTGTGAAGTATTTTAAGATCATCTATCCCGGGAAGACATATACACCAGAATGTGGGAAAAACAAGGCAAAGGTACATTTGTCACACCGACATGGAGCTAAGACAGTTCTTCATTTGAATCTTGACAAAAGGAAAAATTTTAGAAGGCTATTCAGGTTTAGTTTCCCAAACCCTCTTCACCAACATAAAAATTACGTCAATTTGTCATAGGGTAATTTACGCCACAGTAGATTTGGTTTTCTACACAAATGAATGCACTACAGCCATTCCCGAACACCCTGCTTTTACACTAATAAGAAAGGATATGTTCAGCCACAAAACCTTGGAACCAAGGCCCTGATTTTGTAAGTGGAACTGCAACGGCAAACTCTTGCAGCTGCACGAGTACCACCACCTATGCCTTGAACGGACTGCAAAATCATCAGGGCCTGATTCAGAAGTGCTAGGCTCTACTGAGTACAGCCCATTTTACAAGCATGACTTAGAGCTGGCTGAACAGCAGAATTTTCTCTCTGTACAGAATTCAAAAATTTTTAAAAATTGTTCATACTGTCAACATTTTTCTTTTGACTTGTATAGACATGCATTATCAATACTTAAGTTTTAACATAAGTCCAAACAAAATCAAAATAATGAAGTTTATATAAAACATTCCAACATTATAGAAGTGAAACACTGACTTTTTCCTCAATCCAAAGTTGTTAAAATCAATATATCTGTATGCTTTGATTTAGACAATACTGTACTACTGACTGAAAATTCTGCTGAAAACATTTTGGTTAGCTCCCATTAAGACATACACAATATTACTTAAACGATCCTGTAATTACATTTGTATCAAAGAAATAACCTTTTATTTATAAAGTATATTCTTTTTGTGGGACTTGTCTCAGTTGTATTACTGTTCTAACTCCTTAAAAGGCTCCCAATCATACAGCAAAGAAAACATGAAACTGAAGCATCTCCCTGGAGCAGTGACCTTTTCCTTGCTACATCCTGTCATACTGGTTTACATTAAAATTGCCAGTATAATAAAGACACTGCTGCTTTAATATGCACTGAACAACAAAAAGATTTGTAACAAATAATTCTTAAAAAAAAGTAACCATATTTACTTAAAGAGCAGTAGCTCTTTTAAAACTTCAAAGCAGAAATATTGGACCTGCTTCTCCATATACTGAATGTCATTTTAAAACCGCTGTGCTCACTGGCACCTGCAGCTATGAAGTGTTCACTGACTTGCAGGGTGACCTGCTGTCATGGCACACTGCTACTTCTTCCTCTGTGGTATGCTCTCTCTCATGCTATGTCTACAGAGTTCTGCCGGCAAAAGTTTTGCCGACAGACAGCCACCACTTGCACTGGGTCATGTACACGCAGCCATCCTTTAGGTGGTGGAGCACATCCTTGATAGGATCACTTCCACCAGCAAAAGAGGCTGTGTGGGGAGTTGGGAGGTCAGTCTCTCAGGCTCCTTGCTGCCCCCAAACCTTGCTGGGGACTTAGGTACTATGCCTGGGAACCACAGCAGCAGGGCTCTTGAAGCTCCCCAGTCCAAGTGGTGGGGCAGGGCTGAAGCCGCCAGGAACAGAGGAGCCCGGTGGCAGGGGGAGGCTGAAGCCACCAGGCTCCTCCATCTCTGGCAGCAGGAGAATGCAGTCATGGGACTTGTCAGGCTCCTACCCAGAACCCTAGTGAGCCCCGAGGCAGCTGAAGCCCTGATGCTGGGAGAACCACACTTGCCTATTTCGCTGCTCTAACACAGCACTGAAATTGTCAAATATCTACTGCTGTGTTAAAGCAGTGAAATTGACATGCATGACAGCTCCCCACTCCTATAAGGAGGTACAGTATCCACACCGATGCTTTCCCTGCAAAAGCCTTACACCTCTTGTTTTGGTAGTGTTATTTTGTCAGAGTAACAGGGCAGTTTTGTCAGCAAAGAGGAGAGTGAAGCTGACTTTTTGTCAGCAAAATTTCCTAGTGTAGACAAGGCCTAAGACAGACTTTTTGCACATCAAATCACTCACCAAGATTCTACAACACCTACAAGCTCTGGTAGTAAAACACCTCTGAGAGAAATGAGTACTTCAAGAGACACACAACAGACCTCCACTACAAAGATCAGAAGAATAGAGGTTGCTCGCAACACTGAAATGTTTGTAACTTCTGAAAACATTATGGTTGTTCTTTCAAAATTTTACAACTGAACAATGTCGTCATACAGCTTTGAATCTTTACTAAGCAGAAAGAAATGTGGCTTTTCACTGTCTTAATTTAAATGAAACAAGCACAGAAAGTTTCTTTCCCTTCATAAATCTTTTTTTAAAAAACTTTCAGGGTGGAATTCTGCTGCCTGCATATTCCAGTACCAAATGGCAGTACGGCTCACTTGTCAGTTTGTGACTCTCCTATCCATAACTCTGAGGTTTTATTGTATTTTCTTGAATAGCAGGATACTTTTTATGCCTTTTAATTCTCTAAACCCAAACAATCAACATGGCTAAAATACATTTTCAAATTATTTTATCAGAAAGAATAGTACAGGACAATGGAAACCCTGTACTGTTTCCCTAGGCACTGCAAAATGCAGTTAGCAGTTTGGGAGTTAAGAGTATTTCTAGTTTTCAGTAGCTTTCTTTATTCTGAGAGTATATCTATATATGCAATTATTCCACAACATGAGTGCATTTTTTCAAATTCACAATCCACATGAACTAAATGAAGCTACATCATAAAAAGGCACTGTTATACTCAAATGCATGTCAGTGCATAGAGTTATTTAGGAATAGCTACTGTGCCTTAAATTCACACCCCACTTAAACTGGAATAATTTTCATGTGTAGACTAATCAGTGAGTTCTCTAATGGACTTCATGGAGTTCTTAAAAGCATTACCTTTGTGTTCATTAAATACTGGTCACTTTACAGTCAAAACACTACAAATTATGTATTTGCTGTAGCAATTTTACACACATATTCTTTACCACAACTGCAATTTAACCTGCACCTTAGGCCCTAAATAAAAGTTCCAATTGAATAAAAGGGATTCACATGACTTCATAAGGCACAGATGGAAACACAGGCCTCCCAGACTGGACAAAGGTTTTATTTAGACCCTGTTGAAAGTACATTTGTTTTACTTTCAAATCAAAGTTCATTCTCAGGTGCAAGGTTCAGTATTACTCCTGCCTAATTTTCAGCCCTACATTGAAAACTAGGTTTAGCTTAGGGAACACTGCACTCAGACAACTAAGTGGTGCCTCTCTATACCATTAAACATAATTCCAAAAAAGGCCTTCTCATTCAGTTCCAGACACGTCAATTCCAACAGAAATTTAAGTTTCGTATTTGCCTTGTAAAATTTTTGTACCTTTTCTACATTTGCTGAAACAAAGAAGGAGTCCTGTGGCACTTTTAAAGACAAACAAGTTTATTTTTCACATGTTAATTTGCAAATTTGCTAGTCTATAGAAGTCCCACAACACTCCTTGTTATATCTGCTAAAATACTGCCTCCCAATGAAAAGGATCAAGACTGCCTGAAACGGCAGGGTGACATATCAGCTGCTGCTTCTAAAGCCACCCCACACGGTTTTCAGGAGGTACAGTTCTTCGCATTAAGCCAGTCTACAAAAATGGCTGTCACGTTGTACAGCTGCCCTCCTTGAGCCAGGTCCAGCAAAATGTATTTTCACTGACTATCATTTTAACTCAGGGGTGTCAAACACACAGCCTGTGAGCCGAAGGTGGCTCGTGAACCAATTCTATCAGGCCCATGACTGCACCCAGTGGGGACCATGCTCCGAGAGAGGACAGCTCCTCACGTCCAGCACCGCACAACAAAGCCGTATCTACAGCGGGGCGAGCGGGGCTTTGCTCCAGGCGTGTCGGAGCGGCTCTACTAAGCCGCTCCATTAAAAGGTGCGTGCCGCCCCACTTGCCCTAGGTGCTGCCTACCATCAGGTGCACGGTAACTCCAGCTACAGCCAGAGCCGTAACTTCAGTGGGGCAAATGGGGCTTTGCCCAGGGCGCCCCAGAATACCTCAATAAAGCTGCTCTATGAAAAGGTGTGTTTTGCGGTGCCGGCCCCAAACACCACTAACTGCCAGGGGCACGTCCCAGGCGCTGAAACAGAGCCTTAAGGCTCTGGTCCACGATGCCACAGCACGGCCCACGCGACAACCCTTTCAATCCAACCTGCTCGGCCACAGCAAGCGAGATTTACGCCTCTGGCTTCGACACTGTGAAAAGGAAGAGTTACAATTAGTGCAGTAACTAGCACATCTACTTTACAGACAGATGGGCCTGGGTTCAAACCCCAGGGGGTTGGCCTAGATGATCTCATGAGGTCCCTTCCAGCCCTAGGATTTGATTCGATTCGAGTCTAATTACTAGGCTTGGAGGCAGCGAACTTGGTGACCCCGTCAGGCGGCGGCTCTGACCCCCAGGGCCTCGTGCCTCAGTTTCCCCACCGCTACCGCGGAGCTGCGGCTACTTTACGCAGCTTCCTTCGGGCGCCCAAGCCCTCCGCTCGGGGCTGCTTTTCCTACGCCTCGGACTCGCCGCCCGGGCCCGCCATCCGCGCCGCCGCCTCGCCCGCCGGCCGGCGACTGAGGCAGCCGCCGCCTCACCTCAGCGCAGCGACCGTTAGCCCCGCCCCCTCGCGCGGCCGTTAACCCCGCCCCCGGCTGCAACGGCCCCGCGCAGCGCGCCAGCTTGGGAAGTTTGGGCCAGCCGGGCCGCCGTCCGCGGTCACGTGCCAGGCCGGTGGCGGGCGCATGGCGGCCTTCCGGAAGTGGAAGGCGCAGCGGCTGGCGCGGGCGGACGGCAGCCGGAAGGGCAGCGTGGACGAGGCCGTCGCGGGGCTCGTGCGGCTGCTCAACGGGCACGAGCGGTTCTGCACCACCAGCTCGTGCGCCGGCCGCCTCGTGCTCGCGCAGGCCTCGGTGGCGGTGAGTGCGCCTGCGCGCGCCGGCGTCGGGGGGAGACAGCGCCGAGCACCCCGCGCTGACTCCTTGCCGGGCCTCCCTGCTGCCGCCCATCAGGGGCTGCCCGGTGCCTGCCTTCGTCCCAGCTCAGCTGCCCCTGGGCAGGAGGCATGGGGTGAGGCCTCCCTGGCCCGAGGTGCGCCTAGTTTAGGGGTACCGGATGGCAGGCCGAAAGAGGACGTTTTCCAGAGGCATAGCCGTGTGAGTCTAGTCCAGCAAAAAGCCAAGGAGTCGTGTGGCACTTCAAGACGACCAGATTTCTGTTTCGCATGAGCTTTCGTGGGAGAAAATCCCCCTTCGTCAGATGCTTCGAAGAGGGGTAGCATCGGACAAAGGGGGGGGTTTCTCCCACGAAAGCTCATGCGACAAAGAAATTCGTTCGTCTGAAAGTGCCACACGACTCCTTGGGTTTCTCTTCCTTTTTATCTTCACGTTCTCCGTCCGGCAGGCCTTTTAAAAATACAGGATTTTGTCTGGTTTTTTACTGACGGGTTAAAGTATGCTGGACTAACTCCAGATTACGGTGTTTGTAGGGGGAAGTGTTCCAGGGCCCCCTAAAAACAGGAAAATATTACATTAATACTACATTTTCTCCATGCGTCCTCCAATGTTCTCCTTTTTGTACTTCCCTGTTCACCTTTCCATGCTTCGGTATCTGGTAACCCTAGTCCTGGCCCGAACTGCATCTAGTTACAGTGCATGCTATAGTTCAGGGGTAGGCAATCCCTGGGACGTGTGCCGAGAGTGGTGCCTGAGCCCATTCGGAGCAGCACAGAGCATCCTGTGCAGTATCACAGAAATTGCCACGCCTGCTACTGTCAGCCACTCAGGACAGCTTCCTTTGGGTGCAGCTGGGACATGAGGGGGTCCCCCGATGCCTATGCCTCCATGTGACACAGAAAAAAGCTGCCTGGAGTGGCTCCTCTCTGTAGCTTGATGCTCCACAAAGGGGCCGCTCCAGGCAGCTTTCTTTTTGCAACATGCCTGGGAACCCCTGAAAGGAGTCGCCTCTTTTTGTGGCATGCCTGTGGACCCCTGAAAGGAGCCTCTTCTTTTCGGGGCGAGCCTGGGGACCCCTGTCCCGAGGCACACCACCAAGATGAGCCACTCTGGGCAACTTCTTTCTGTGGCATGCCTGGGAACTGCTCGCAGTCCAGCGATGACCGCTGCTGAATTCTCAGGCAGCTGCCACATATTTACAGCCAAGGGGGCTGCCAGCACCAGCTGAGGGTTGGGGAGGAAGGACCAGCACAGGGGCTGGCAAAGTTTGCTGACCCCTGCTATCATTCCAGAGGGGTGGCCGTGTTAGTCTACTCCAGCAGAACAAGGAATCCGGTGGCACTGTGGAAGACTAACAAATTTTTCTATCACATGAGCTTTCATGGGAGAAAAATCCCACTTTATCAGATGCTTGAAGATGGGGGAGTTTACAGAATGGAAGAGTTCCCCATCTTCAAACATCTGGTGAAGTGGGATTCACACCCAAGAAAGCTCATGCGATAGACAAATCTGTAAGTCTTTAAAAGTGCCACCAGACTCCTTGTTTATTTTGCATGCTATGTTTTTGTCTGTTGTGTGGGTGCATGTGGATGCTGTCATGCCTCACACCATCTTTGTTCCTTTTAGTTCTTGAGGATTACAGTTGAAGGTTTTGGCAAATTCAGCTGGGTGTTTATAGCAGCACCAATGAAGAAGAAAATGTAATTCTGTTTCGCTCCATGTTGGGCTGTGGAAGGGAATGACTTGCTATTGGTTTCTGCTCTGTTCTGTATGATGATCTCTTTTTCATTCATCTCATAAACTAAGAGCACACAACATTAAAGTATACCAAAAAACCAGAATTGACACAAGACTAGCATGTGACCTTTAAATCATGTCATCTTAGTTTTTTAATCTGACAGCCAACCATCACCTTGAGATCAGAGCTGCACCAAAAATACAATGCATTGTTTTTTGTAGAAGGCAAAGTTTTTAAATGGCAGCTTTGTCCAGATCTGAGGATTTAGCCATTGCTGACCAACAATTATTAAGTCTTGACTCAGTGTGATATGCTGTAATGATAATTACAATCAACCCCCTTTATCAAGTTATGCTACATGCTACTTAATTTTCATCTTTCACTCTCCAGAAACATGTCAAAACCAAGTTTTGTGTGCAAATTGGATTACACAAGAGAATATACCTGTTTCTTATTTTAGATGTTAGAGATGTAGAATTGTCAGGTCCCAAAAGACATCAGTGCAGCACATCCACACAGTTTCCCATTAGTGTAGATACATAAGTACAAATATCCCCAGTGTAAACAGGTCACTAGCTTATTTGTGGGCATGACTTAAATGCCAAAATCATAAATACATTTTTATAAAGAACATTTCCAGTGTGAGGTGCCAAGGAGAAAGCACATGTGATAGTATTTTGTTGTTTCCAAACACAAGAGAGTCATGTTCAGACGCATCTAACTAGATTTTTTGTACTAAGCAGAGAGACACTGCAAAAGTCCTTACAGGACCTTGAATTAGCATCCCTATGTTTTTCCTGTAAAATACTAGATCATATTGTTTCAACTGTATCTTGATGAGATCAGAACACTTCTTGACCATTCAAGGATAAACTAAACTACCTGTTTACATAGATATGTGTTATAAATACCTAGCTAGTTTCGATAGCTTAAAAATAATCACCTGAAATGATGTAAATAAATAGCATTAAGATTGTTGTTATAATTATTGATTGGAATATTTCTGTACTTCCTTGTATCCCAAACCAAGAATGCAAAGGATGTTTGGTTTTAGATCTGCAGTGCTGTTTTAATAATTTGTGTTTCACTAGGGCATCAATGGCTATGAAATACAGAAGCAAAACTGTTCTTGGCTTATGGTATCACATCAAGCATGCACAAAAGAAGATGTGGTAAGATATCAAAAATGTGCAACTTTTAGGCATAAGTACTTACTCTCTCCTCATCCTGACCTTCCAAAAATACAGTTTCAAATAGGATTTAGAAAAGAATGCACATTTTTTCCCCTTTATGTTGCTGGAATGAATATGTTCATTTAAGAGCACAGTTTGGTTAATACTACACAATTCTGTCTATGTTGGTTAGAGCAGGGATCTCAAACTCATATCACCATGAGGGCCACACAAGGACCAAGGCCGGATGAGGACTAGTATGTTAGCCCGAGGGCCGCACCACTAAAACCTTTTCATACAACAATATTGCAAATATCTTAACAATAGTGTTGTTACGGGCCACAGGAAATAGCTTTAGAGGCAGCATGCGGCCCATGGGCCATTTGTTTGGGGCCCACTGGGTTAGAGAAACTTACCTCCTTTCTAAGCAAATGCGTGGTTTAAGCCTGATAATAAGACTACCTTGCTCAATGTAATTAGAGCTGCTCTCAGACTTTGGCCTCTTCCTTAAAATCAGGACTTGGGATACAATGTCAGCAGGTTATAAATTCACCACTTTCAGTGGTTTTTAGTTAAACAGTTTGCATGTCTTGCATAAGACTAGTACTTTGTGCTGATTCTACATTGGCGTTTTTTGCAAAGCCCTTTTTTTATCCGTACAATAAGTACAGTCACGTTTCTGGCAAGTGTGCTTCAATTTTGCCCTGCACTTCTGTGGTAAGAGTGCATTTTTGCCTCCATGATCATTCATTCAATTCTGGCTATGTCCACTGAGGCACGCAACTCAGGTGTCAGCTAGAGACTGATTGACTGTAGACATCATCAATAGGAATTAGAATGATACCCTAAACTCACTTTCCATAGACCAGACAGTCTTCAAATGATAATGACTTTGTCACTAACAGCTTAAATGAAACTTATGATAATAATGCAATATAGAAAGTTCCAAGAGCAGAGGAACTGTCAGACTGAATCAGACCTAAGGTCTGTCTAGTCTGATATTCTAACCCAAACTGTGGCCATCACCACTTGCTACAGAGTAAGATGCAGGAACCTCACCTTATGCAGGTGTGGAATAATCTACCCCCTTCATTAAGTTATCCTGGTTTTTAATAGGTAGAAGTTGTTTGAAGCATGAAGCTTGATTTCCTATATTGAGTTTATCATACATTCTGATAACTGGATATTCTTATTATCCATGTAATAACCTTTTTACCCTTCCTTACTGCTTACAATAGTTAAATGTATCTAAGCTGCCAGGATTGACTATGCGGGTGAGCAAATGAAGCAAACAAAATTGGAACTTTTTTACCTTTGTGAAAAAGCAGGCATGCATCCTGAAAATGCATGTTTAGTTTTTTGTATGCAGCAGAAACTCCATTATCAGTTATCTTTAACAACTTTCATTTTAAGATTGAGATAGCCATGGCTTACATCTACACATCTGAATCAATGCAAAAAAAGAAAATGACTTTCCTATGCATTTTTTATAATAAAAACAATATGCAAAAAAAAGGTAATGAAACCTAGAATCAAATTATTTTAAGAAATGTTGAATAGTCTGAATATTTATGAATTACTTTCTGCTTCCATAAAATGAAACTAGTTATTCTGTAAAAACTAGAGTTTTGACATTGGCTCTTGCTGGTGGGAATCCTCTCAATTTTTTGCATTGACTTCTTGTTGGTAGTTGTGGTCAAAATGTTACTGCATCCATTAAAGGTGTGAGAAATATTTACCTGGCTACTTTTTTAAACTAAAATTTTCATAGACTACAAACATGAAGTGTGGTCTAGTAGTTTAGAACTGGGAGTCAGAACTTCATATTTTCTGTTTCCATCAGGCAACCTACTTACCATCCTTGGCTATGTCTACACTACAGGGCTCAGTTAAGTCGACTTAATATGGTGTACTTAAAGTTGACTTTATTAAGTCGACTTAGCAAAGCCCCGTTTGTTTGTCAACTTTATAAAGTCAACTTAAAAGCCTCTACTGTGCTAAGTCGACTTTATTAAGTCGACTTTAATGGGCACATGTCATTAAGTCAACTTAATAAAGTCAACTTAAGCATTAAAGTTGACTTTAAGGGCAGGAGTTATAAGCTGACTTAAGTGCTAAAGTCAACTTAATTAACTCCAAATGTGCCTAGGGAGTTGCGTAAGTCGACTCAAGCCCTCGTGTAGACATAGCCATTGTGCCTCAATGTGTATGTACTCCCATGAAATGGAAATAGAAAATTTGAGGAGGAATAATTAATTTTCTATCTTTAAGATCCTTTAAGGAAAAGCTTTTTATATTATTTATAGAACACCCCTTCACAAAGGATTTCTGGGCCTTATTCAACAAGACAGAAATAATTAAAATATAATAAAAAGCAGTTTTATAAAAATTATACAAAACACTTCAGTGGTGTACAGCTTTTCCTAGTGGACTATGAAAGTAAACTTGCATCGCATACAGCAAAATGTTAGAACTTATATTCCTCATTGATAAGAGTGCTGTTTGACTACTGTAAGATCTGCATGAGAAGACTCTAGTACAGGCCTCGACAAATAATATGTTTCTGGTCACAGGGGCAACCAGTTTTAGCAGCCTGGCGCCTAGCTCCACTGCAGAAATATAATGGAGGAGCACCCTCTGGTGATCAAAAATAAAACTGCTGGCACTTAGCTGTGAGCCAGTTTTGTCCACCCCTACTCTAGTAACCTCACAGCTCCCTGTTAGAGTCCATGAAGATCATGCAAACACAAAGGTCCAGCTACAGCCATCCGTAGGGAATCAGAGCCTTAGAAAGCAAGTGTCTTGAAGCAGGAAATGCATGGTGCTCTCGAGATGGTGGACACCCTGTCCATGATCAATAAGTCAATACATGGCAAAACTTTTCTTTATTAAACATTGCTATATTTGAAATAAGAGAACTTCTTTCTGTACAAGTTGTGTATCTTATCCATGATAGGCATTTTTTATTAATTAGTTACAGCAGTTACGCTTTCACTATTTATTGACTAAGGCACTAATCTTGTTCTTACTAGGAGTTTTGCCATGACTCCATTGAGAGCAGCACTGGGTATCAGATTTTATAAGCTTAATAGGAAATTACTTTCCATATTTTCTTATTAAATTCTGAGCCTTTTACAGGAAATTGGTGGTTTAGAAATAATAAAGTAATAAAATCTTTTGATCACAGTTATTTCACTTAGTAAGCATTTCGGTGCAACACAGTGTAAGTCACTACAGCTTTGGGTCAGTATTAACTTACACAGACCATTTCAGTCAATGTGATCATCCTGTCTGTCTACTGTCGCTGAAAAAACAATCCCTAGGGTGTCTGCTAAATTATTTAGCATTATCAGTGAAAGGGAAACCCTTATTAAAAAAATACACCCACCATCATCTCTTAGCCTGATCACAGCCAATATTAGATTGTTACATTTATCTTCATTTTTACGATACTAGGCTATCTGTCTTAGCTTCTTACTATATTGAACACTAGTCACGTGTGCTGAAGCTGCATTTTGTTTATATTATATAATAATTTTTTAGAAATTCACGGCAAGAGAATCAGTTTAACCCTTAGAAAAAGGTTAACTATCAGCAGAGCTTCTGCACGTTATGGACAATGGGACATTAAAATAATAACAAACATGATTGATTGAGCGAAATCACACCTGGTTTTGTTAAACATTTCATGCATTAGCTGTTTATTTTATTTTGAAATGTTAATAGTAACAATTGACCTTTGTAGTCTTAATATATTAACTTCTGTCGCATTTTCCAGATGACGGCATTGCAGAAAGCCACCGGTGACACCGTATTCAAATTTGAACCATTTGTTCTTCATGTGCAATGTCAAGAATTGCAGGATGCACAACTTCTGGTAAAATTAGCTCAACAGTATTATGTTTTGTTTACATTTGTTGCTGTATAAGTAAAAATGTTGGTCCCTGATTATCTCAACAATGAGAAATAGTCTCAGGAGCACTGTGTGGTTAATAACTAGGGTAATAAAAATATATTGATGGATAAAATATGATTTAGATTCTTTCTGCAGATTTTGCTATGCTTTCTAGAAAATTAAAGCACTTAAATGCATTTCAGTCTTCTAGCTGAGGTATGGTGGCTGTAGAGAGCTGGAATTATCTTTGTTGCTTTCCCTAGCCCATGGCAGTGTTCTTTAGAAATCAGTTTGCACTGACTGGAATCATCTGCTCCCAGACCTCTGTTAACTGGGTAATACTCTTGCCTTCTCCCTTTCAAAATGGGGTTTGTAGACCTGCATGGGATCATTTTGTTTCTCATTTTCACCCTGCCTTGGTTCATACAGAGTAGGAAATCTTGACTTAGATTCTTCCTACAGATTTTGCTTAGTTCTGCTGAATCTAAGAACATAGCCACCCCCCAGTTGTCTTGTTTGGTTAGCAGCTATTTGAACTGGAACAATATAGTGCCAAAAGAGGTATGAACTTCCCCCTTTGTCTTGATGGAATGGGTCATGATAGAAACCAACATCTGTCTTTGTCACTGAAATTTAATTAAAAAGTATTTTGTTACATTATTAGCATCTGAACCTGTAAATACTTACTGGTGATTGTGGCTCTTAATGCAATCAGTTAGGACTCTGCCCTTCAAGTTTTTTGCAAAATCAGGACCTTAGCTTGCAATATAATCCACAATAAACTTTCAGTCTGACAAAATTTGTATGAACTGCCATTTAAAATGTTTTCGTTCCCCAGCACTCCATGGCTATAGATTCTGGATTCAGGAATTCTGGTATTACTGTTGGCAGAAGAGGCAAAATTATTATGGTATGCACTATTTTTCTACTTAGTTATAGAATTTAACAATTATTTATTAATGTGAGCTCCTTTTTTTTTTTTAAGTATGCTAGATATTTGAATAATAATTTTAAAATGACACTTTCATAGCATGGCACATTCTTATAAAGAAATGAAACCAGATCTTTTCAGGTGATTTTCCTGTAACAAATTAGGTACTTTTTAGAGCTACTCTCTCATAGTATAAAAGCTGTATAAAAGTTGGTATAATTTAAATGAATACATCTGTGTGTGCCCCTAGGCTGTCCGGAGTACTCATTGCTTAGAAGTTCCATTAAGCCACATGGGGAAATTGATGGTCACTGAAGAATATGTTGACTTCCTGGTGCAGATAGCTAATCGGAAGATGGAAGAAAACTTAAAGAGGATTGAGAGGTTTGTTAAATTACATACATCCTGTATCAGTGCAGCTAAATTCAGAGAGAAGTGTAAACACTTGCACGCTAAACAGTAGATGAGAAAAATTAGCCACAAAAAATAATAGTAAAACAGATGGAAAATCTGATGTCAGTTCGAGATTTCGTTTGGTGGTGTAAATTATGAATGACCCAAGAGGATTGTTTAAACATATATAAGCAACTGTGTCAGGTAGTGGAAAGTGGATCTATTATGAAGCTTTTAAAGAAGCCCACACAGTCTTTTAGCTGTTGTCCTAAATACATGGCATGAATAGCACACTGAATTCTAATCTCAGTGTTAACTTTCACAGCTGCATCTTCATGTGGGGTTTATGTTGGATTAGATTTTATAATTTGTAGGCACAAGGGATTCACTTTTTGATGAAGTCAGGAAGATCTTATTTCCATCTGTCGGAATTTACAGATCGTTTCCTATATATTCAGATTAGAATGCACCCTTTAACGCTGCCATATAAAATTTAGTCTGAGGTTCCAAAATGATCTGTGGCAGTGGCTCTCAGCTTTTCCTGACTGTTGTATCCCTTTCAGATGTCTGAGGTGTCTTGCATACCCCTACTTTCACCTCCTTTAAAAATTACTTGCTTACAGAATCAGACATAAAAATAAAAAAGTGCCAACGTACTTTATTACTGAAAAATAGCTTATTTTACTGTATAATTATAAAATGAATCAGTTGAAATATAAATATTGTATTTACATTTAAATGTATAGTATATAGAACAGTATAAATGAGTCATTATCTATATGAAATTTTACTTTGTATGACTTCACTATTGCCTGTTGTAAACCTAGTCAGATAGCTAGATGAGTTGATGTACCCCTGGAAGACCTTTGTGTACCCTCAGGGATAGGCAGACTGGCTGAAAACCACTGCTCTGTGGAATTCTTGCTGGCAGTCTGTAAATAGGTGACTAGTTACACAGAAGTGGCTTTTCTACTTGTTCCGTTTTGTGAGAAACAGAACAGAAAGGGTGAGCAGAAGAAATACAGAGCAAAAGGATGAAGGACAAAACATTTAATTGCACCAAGGACAGTTAAACATATATAGACATTTTCTTAATATTTTTCTAAATCATAATTATTGTAGCTACCATAGGTATGTTAAAGTACAATAATTCCAAATCGGATTGATAGTAGATCTGATCATGAATAGGATAGACCATTAGACGCTATCAAAATGTGATGCAGACCATAAAATTGTCTTGAGATCATCCGTTTTGTGGTCTTCAGCAAATGAATGGGACTTTCAGTAAACATAGAGGACAACTGCCGATTAAATTCAGAAAGTCAGAGAATGGACATAGCATGCACCAGGGATGTGTGCTGGTATTTCTGTTCCCCCTCAACACTGATCAGGATAGGATCTGGATTTCAGTTAGACTTACATGAAACATTATACAAGACTTTCTGTGTCCAAAATGTTAACGTTCTACTTGCAGAATTTAAGCAAACATAATAAATATGTATTTGTTCCTTTCTAGGTTTTTCAACTGCCTACAATTAGCTTTGAAAACTAAACTCAGCATGGATAACCCATCTCTTGAGAAGGTACAGAAGATTCATTCTGTGTACACTGACAGAATTAAAAGAAAACCCAATAAAGAGCCTGGTATGTGCACCCCTTCAGACAATAAGGAAGAGTCAGAAACCGAAGACGACCCAGAAACCCATCTTAATTTTTTCCCTGAAACTTATTGATGCTGGATGTTACATGAACACAGATTGCTAGCCTTAATGATACTTCTTTTGTATTGCTCTTTATAAGAGCTGTTTATACTGCTGTGCTCTAAGAAGTCATGCTGTCATGAAAGTTTACTCTGAAGACAAAGTTTATTTAAGCAACCAGTTCAGTGTAACAGAATTATGAAATGTCCTTTGATTTGCATGAAAACACGCAGAAGCATGGAGAACAGAAGCACATGCACTTTTTAAAATATGTATGAACAGTGAATGGAACAGCTAACAGCTTTAATGTGTATATACTTATTCCTCAAATTGTATTCGATATATCCCTGTACTAAAAGATTGTATGTTACTGAAATCAATATCGTACGAGCATAGATTAATTTAATCTGTTGGGGCAGATTCAGTGCTGGGTGCAGCAAATCAGAATGCTATCAAAGAATCTTCAAAAGGGATAGCTGTTAGTCTAGTCCAGCAAAAACAAACAAGGAGACCTGTGGCACTTAAAAGACTTGTTAGTCTTTTAAAGTGCCACAGGACTCCCTGTTTGTTTTATTGAGGAATCTGTTGCAGTTCCTGATCTGCCCCTGCCTTGGCACAAGTTAAAGCAATTTGGGGGCTGTTGTAACTTGCCCAACTATGGATAGTCCACTAGGGATTTGTAGGACTGCTGTATAATTATTTATCTAAGAAAATGATGCTCCTGCATATAATAAATGCCTTTGGAATTTAGTCAACAAAAATAAATGTGTTAATTTCAAAGTACAGTATGGTACTTCCAATGTTGGTACATACAGTACGTCAGAGTTAATACGTGAGTTTCAAAGTGACCAACATGACCATCCATTACAGGTTGTGGACCAGTTGTCTGTCTCTTACTCCTGTGGGGCTGGAAAGAGCTGCATTTCAAAAATTGTTTTAAGATTAGCATCACAAACATACAATAATGAGTTTCCTGTTTGTAGGTCGTTAATGTACTTAATGTTTAAATAAAAATGAAACATTCTTGGGCTGTTCCAATTTACATACTCATTTGAACACAAGAGGGAGAATGGTGGGGGTTTTTTGTTTTTGTTTTTTTAATAAAGCTACAGTGGATTAGTTGATAATCTAAGAAAGAATGAATTCTGAGTCATTACTTTTGTTATGAAATTTATTCAGTGGTTTCCAACTACTATGTCAGGGGAGCTGTGCTTAAGAAATTTTATTTATTTTGGGGATAGAAGTGCTGAGATTGTTATAGCTAAGGAGCCGTCATTGTTTCCATTACATAAACCTGGTTCTTCAAGGGATTTTAATTCCACTGGAAAATGCACTTCTAGCTGAAATTTGTCATATGAAGGATAAATCCACAGACAATATGGGAGACTTAATAGGTTTTAAAATGTCTCTTATAGTGTGTTTCCAGTATCAGGAGTGCCAAGGAAAAGTAGATACGGGACTGGGTGTGGATATTTGTGCTAAGCTAACTCTAAACTTCACTCACTCTACAGCTATGCATGAAGTAAACCCAATGCCCGGTCACTAAAAATAATGCTGGCCCCACTACCTGCTGCTGGAGTGGGAAAAACAGAAACAATCCAGGGGGGTTGCCACTGATCCTTCTTTTTGACTAGCAGCTGAGATGTCTGTTGGCTTAATCCTGTTGTTAGATGCTGACTGCAAGCAAAAATAGCACCTTGTGTTTAACTAGGTGTATAGCTCTTTTGCAGTTTTTATCCCCTTGAGGAGAAAGCCAAAAGATGGGATTTGAGATCATAAAGAGTTAATAGGACCTGAAGCAGTGCTTTTTATTATTTAAGGCAGGCATTTTCAAACTTTTTAGCTTGCATACCTCTTCCCAAATAATGTAGTCTACTGTGGACCCCTGCAGCAGTCATAATATGCCTATGATTAGATTGCTAAACTTTATAAAATGTGTTGTCTGCCATAGCTGGCTTTTTCTTGAGTTCATGCACCCCAGTTTGATAACCACTGCTCTAAGGTATTGCATGCTTATGTAAGGAGCCAGCACGCTAGCACCAGACACTGAAGTTCACGGAAGTATATCAGGAGAGATACTCTTTCATCAATATTTGTACAAACTTCTGTGGGCA
Source organism: Podocnemis expansa (assembly GCA_007922195.1). Lineage (NCBI taxonomy): Eukaryota > Metazoa > Chordata > Testudines > Podocnemididae > Podocnemis > Podocnemis expansa. The sequence goes on from ML682014.1 coordinate 1,879,344, forward strand.
GCTACATCTTAAACTTGACCTGGATGGGAATGGGGACATACACTAGCAGCTCCATGAGCCAGGTGGGGCATCCCAGTGTTTGCCCTAGCAAGCTAGAGGAACTGGAGTGGGGTAGCAAGCCCCATCAAGCTGCTGGGGAGAAAGGGACAATGGTCTCATCACTGCACCAAGAGGGAGGTGTGGAGAAGAGCAGCAGCAGGTCCACATACAAAAGGGGCAGCTGTGTAAGTACCAGTGGACATGGTGGCACAAGCCAAGAGACCACTGCAGTTGACAGCTCCACAGAGGCAGAAGTGAAATGGCAACAGCTCTACAGAGAAAAGGTAGGACTCCAGCAGCCCCCTCTGCTGGGGAAGGAGGATAAATACACAGTGACAGACGTTCACTATGCCACCTCCATCAATCTAGCTGTTACATATCAACTGTCTTCTGCCTCAAGCATTCTGCAGGGCAATATTTATATAAATCATTGTTTCCCTGCGGCTGCACAAGTGCATATTCTAATTACTAGCAGAAACAGCTGCTGCAAGAAAAAGGTCTATGTTGTTAAACCTGATGAGACAAGAAAAATGCAGTAAAGCGAGTATCTGTATACCAGTCCATGTTTTGATTTATACAACAGGCCACTAGGTGGTATGGTGCTACACAGAGTCAACACAGTGAACAGTGAAAATTAAATCTGTTAGTCTTAAAGTGCCACACAACTCCTTGGGTTTTTTTTTTGGGGGGGGGGGGGGAGGTTCAGCTTTAGGACTCGAAGCTTTTTATTTGTTTCTGTGACTAATTTGTGTCAGCTATTTTTTTTTCTTTTAAAAGGTCCTCAGAAAAATGCCTTGCACTCTTAGTTTATTCAGCATGGTGTGAAACCCCTGACCACTTTCTGAATTTTTTTAAACTGAAAACTTCGCAATTTCAGCCAGTTAGTTTGAGAGTGTATCCAAACAGAATTTCCATGTGCTTTAAAACAGATAGTTTCTACAAATACCATCTTCCTGCAGGACTATTTGAAAGCCAAAAGAAAGCACTGCCAAATATAGGGTAAAACTAACCCATATAAGCCCATAACCTCTAGCCCAATAATTTTTATATGCCTGAGACACCTCAAGGGACTATTTGCAAAATACCAGGAATCTCATGAGTTACAAGTGCTCTGAGAAAAACATTATTCTTTTATTTTTAAATGCCTGAGCCACTAGAGTAACAGCCCAAACCTTTACACTTTATGCTTTCAAAAATCTATTGGGGCTCAGAAATTAATGTGATATGAGCTATGTTTTTCTCAAAGTAACCATACTAAAAATCTATTCTGTGTAACTGCCCAAAGCTTTACAGGGGTAGCCATGCTTGTCTAGTTCAGCAAAACAAACAAGGAGTCCTGTGGCACTTCTGAAAACTAACAAAATGAAGGCACTTTTTTAAAGCCTAACAAAATTGTTAGGCTTTAAAATTGTTCCAGGACTCGTTTGTTTTGCTTGATGATGTGGAGACGTATTTGACCCTCTGAACTGTAGACTTATGGAACTCTCTCACTCAAGGCTGTTGGACACAGCATACCAGACTTTACAGCACCAGGGTGCAGGGCTATGTAGAAGAGCAGGATTTTGAGGAGCTGTCTAAAATCTAGCATTATTTTTTAGAAAGTTCTTTTGTCTTTGGGGGAAAAAAAAGAGTCCTGTGGCACTTTTAAAGACTAACACATTTATTTATCACATAAGCTTTCATGGGCAGAATTATCCCACATTACATGGCCTGTGAAAAAGCACTGTACTGCATATGATCCAGCAAAGCTTCTGCTTGTATAGAGCATCTAGTTGAGGTGAGGAGGTCATGCAACCTCTGCCACAACGTTGTATGCCTGAATGGAAGCAGGCAAGAGTAGGGTGTACTGAGAGCTCTGCTTTGACAACCTCCCACTGCTTCTGGAAGTTTTGACTAGTTAAAATTTCTGGGGCCTGGGGCATTGGGATAGAAAAGGACAAAATATTTTAGTCTTTTCTTCCATCTTTCTTCATATAGAGGACTTTTTGAGCTGGTCTCTCTATGCACCTTTCAGCCCCTCACTCTCAAAGCCCAAAAATGACAGTTGTATTGCACATGTGCACGGTGCAATTTTCAGTAGATCATAACAATCAAATTCTTAAACATATTAACGCAAAGGCACTTTACAATGGAGGGCTAGTGTCACACAAATTTTCAACTCTAGCCAAAGCCATTTGACCAGCAAAAGCTCATGATTTTATAAAAGGGGGATGTTACTTTTGTCATTCTCTTCTTCTTCAGAAAAGAGCTGAACCATTTCCAAACATTCCAAAAAGTTGCAGTTGTGGAGAGACAAAGTGCTCTACATATCTTACATTCATGATTAATCCTGTATTTCATCTTGAAAGGTGAAATTTTGGGAAGTTATGAGTAACTGGAATAATAACACTGTAATCCAACCTTCTTTACACTGGTCACAGCAGCTCCTCTCTACCATCTTAAAAAGTCAACTTTGAGTTTCTGTTTGAATGCCATTTTTGTAAAGAATAGAAAAAGCTTATTCTCACTATATGCTTATAGGGCAGATCTCATTGGTATACACTATTATAGCTCCATTGACTTCAATCAAAGGATCTGCAGTGGAAAAGTGAATTATTATTGATGCTCTTTTCCAATATTGGAACAAAGCTTCTTTCATTGAAATCTTTTATTCTTTTTCCATTCTTCAGTTGCTACATTTGTATATTCATATAAAGAAGTGCTGGAATTGGCATGTCTGCCTATGATACAAAGTGATATTAACAGTTAAACTGTCCTAATGTTTAATCTTCCAGATTCTTATAAAAATATAATTAGTCTATTCCTGATGAAAAGATCTGTGTGTATATGTCAGTACAAACTCATCAGATTTCTTTTCCCAGTAGATCACATAGAAAACAACAATAAAGTATTTACAGTATAAAATAGTATCAGGAGGTCGCATATTTTGTATATCAGTCCTAATCAGTTACAGTAGGCAAACTGCACCAACAGTGAAATTATGCATCTGATTTTATTTTGAATATTGAGATTTACTTTTGTTTGGTCTGCTTTGAAAACAGAATAGCCTATCACTTTAACTTACAGCAATTAGCATTGACATCCCAGTAGAGTTAGTGAAATTGACCCAGTAATGCCTACAGGTTTAATTTTTTTAAATGCATTTAAACAAATGGAATGGGTATCCAGCAGAATTTTTCACCATTCTGCAAGACAAGAATTGTTCACTTTCCTGCCTGACTATGGTTTTGTTTGTTTGTTTTGCTTTTGTAATCAAATACCCTCTTGATTAATAATGGTTAAAATACACAAGAAGCTGCACTAAAATTATTTTCAGTTGTTGGAAGACTAGACAAAAATTAGACTTGTCTTTAAGATCATGGTACCTAAAACTAAATTGCATTGTATCAATGACTCCATATTTCCAACAATGATACCTGCTGAAGACCTTTAAAAAATTATACGCTATATTTAACTGCAGTAATTTTTTAATCAAGACTAAAATTTAAATGATTAGTATAGTGTTAATAGACAAATCCTAACAGAAATCCAAGACAAAATGTTTAACACATGATTTGAAGTAAAAACTGAGACCTGATAAGATATTCTGTAATTATATGAAATTTTATCTTATTTTAAAATATTGGTTTCACTTTAATTTCCATTACATTTTCAATTTCAGTAAACTGATTTATTTTTAATATTAAGGCTAAAGTATTACAGGGGAGGGCAAACTTTCTTAGTTTTATAAGACAAACACTTGCCCATGTGAGTACTCGTATTCATGTGAGAAGTTCCTTTAGGATTTTATAACATTAATGAAGTTATCTGCATACATAAGTATTTGCAGAATTGGGTTCATGTCATGGAATTTTTTCAAGCAGAACTGGACATCACATTGGTTCTGACTGAGAATCAATGGCATGATGTGATCTTTGGTATGCAGCCTAAAAAGTCACAGGCAACAGTGAGAAAAACTAGAGATAAATATGTCAACTCCCTCAAAACATTTGCAAGTCACAAAGCAAATGGAACACTCAGAAAACATCTTTAACTAATCAAACATGCAGAATGAAACATTTATGATACAAGGCTAAAAAAGTCCTTTTACTGAAAATTAGCTATAAGTTTTTAAAAATTATAAACATTTACCCATATTTAGGATTTTTCGGGTACACCAATGACATCCCTTCCTCCCCAGGGAGCTTTAAAGGATTTACCTCCATATTCTACACCATTGCCTCAAACTATGTGTCAGTCTGTTCACAGGTGTTTACCCACAAAAGCTGGGAAATGGCAGATTCTAAATACAGTAGAAAATGACTGTGCAAGTTGGAAATAAAACATAGCTCATCAAAACTCAGCCAGAATATTCGTGGAAATCCACTGAGGTTTGGGGCAACAGAATCTGTTCCCCAATATACAGGCAAACAATAGGCCTATAGTGCAGTCCCCCAGACAGCAACTGAAATAGTGACCTTCACCCCCTGTGTCCCGTATGACTATGATGGCTTTGGATCTGTGTTCTCCTAGACAATGCTATCGAGCCTGCCATTTCAAAGTTACACTGTAGGACTTTCATTTTATTTCACTAAGAACTTGTGCTCCCTATCAGATTTCCTTGGATAAAATGCATAAATTATGTTCAATAAAAAATTAAAATAATTTTAATTATTAAAATTGTAATTTTAATACAAAAACTAAAAACCGCTCTTACAGCATGTAATTATTTCATTCCATAAAGTATACTGGAACTTTAAATTGAGCCTTTTAGAATTTGCAGCTCATTTAATTTTTGCTCATTTGGTACATTACAAAAGAATTACTTAAATTTTCTTAGTATATTTACCACCAAAGACTGACAATTTTCAATTCCCTACCATCTCTTACAGATGTCCCAACCTGGGCAGTTCTGATAGTATAATATCTCTTGTCCCATCTTGCTGCAAAACGCATATATACACCATATGGATCTGTGAAGCAATTATATATTTAAGATAATTTAGCAAACAGAAGAGGATGTGATGTGCCAACACAGATGAACGGATGACTGTTTTCTTTCATTATTAAAACCAAAGAAAGACATTTTTCTTTCAGTTTTTTTTCTTTTCTTTTTTTTTTTTTTTAATGGTGAAGCAGTTAGCAGGTTACTCATTCCTGATAGTTATTGTGATTCACAATATTTTTTACTCCCACTACTATGTTCAAAGAGAAAAAAACAGTTCTTGTTATTTGTCTTAAGCATGCTGGCTTTTGACACCGGGGGTCATTTAAGCTTGTACTCATGCTGTGAAATACTAAACATTAAGAGAATACAAAATTTCCTAGAAAACAGCTGTGCTGGAAAAACTGACCTGACCACTAATTTTCCACTAATAGAGCTGTAAATGGATCCCATTGCTTTATACAAAGTTTTTCTGTCTGTGATCAATTAGATATCTGAGTGCTATAGAAGAGCATTACTTGTATTGTCATCAGCTGATCAAAATATTTCTTGCATAACTGCACTTACAAAAAGCAACGCATAGTTACAAATGTAGCAACACCAGAGTTTTATATATCTGATTATACAAACATGAGATCTCTCACTTGCATATTTTGGACCACATTTTCTTCTCTTTCACAGAGATTGAAATGTATTTTTCTCTTCACTGAAGCAAAAATTCTAACCTTATAGAAGGATTACATGCTAATACTGTAAGACAAATAATGTGGCACTGCAGAATATTTTGCACAGTGATAGTTTTTGCACATGTTCCACATTAGCCACTCTAGCGACAGAAATGGTAGACCCAGATTTGAGGGCATATTAACATTTCTGAAATGTCTGTTCATACATGTTGGGTCAGAGCCATATGGAATCACAAAGTGGGCCTATACAATCAGTTACATATAACTACTTCCATTTAATGTTATCTGGAGCTGAACGTTCAAATTCAAGAATGTGCTCTCAAAGCTCATAATACTCTATGTTAATATTAGAGGTAATATTTATTTAATAAAATATAGTACAATAGTAGTGTTTTTAAAAAAAGAAATAGTTATTTTGATTTGAATGTTATTTTTCTGTCTTGCATGGACTCCATAATATATTCCAACACCTCCTGAAATATGAGAAACTCTCTTTCAAACTGTATTTATTGTTTACAGCTGAATAGTTACATTGTGACATCAAAACAAGCAAGGGGTCCTGTGGCACTTTTAAAGACTAACAAATCTATTTATCTCATGAGCTTCTGTAGGAGAAAATTCCACTTCGTCAGACACTTTGAAGATCACAGGACTCCTTATTTTACTGAACTAGACTAATATGGCTACCCCTTTGGATTTTGACATCAGTTTACATCCTGCATCTCTGGTTTGTGTTGTAAAGGTAAGTTATTTAAAACCATATTAAAGCTGTCATGTTTATCTCCTGTGTCACTGGAATTCTGCCATCTTCCAAAAAGGACTGCTCTTCCTTTTTATGAAATATATTCCATCCTCATTCTATCATGGAATGCTTATTTATACATGGGAAATTATGGACTTTTATTTGGTTTTGGAGCCCTAAAATAGGTGGGGTTTTTTGTTTTTTTTTTTTAAACAGAAATGCCTGCTATTACCAAAACACTGACATGTTTTGCACATTACTACCTAGCCCAGGTGGATTTGCCACAAGTCACAACTAATCTTTGCTCAGTGACCAGCCGCAGAAGTTTTAAAATATTTTCAAGAAAGAGTCAGAATTCTAAATTGTAAAAATCTTGCACCAATAACCTGGGAGACTATGACACTTCCCGAAGCATTTGAATGATGACTGGATGACATTCTTTTACTGTAATCTTTATCCTGTTATCTGGAAAAAAAAAAAATCCAAAAAGTGTCTGTACAAATCACAATGGAAATGATTTGCAGAGAATTTTTGAATATATGCCAAGTATGGTGTATGCCTAGAATACAATTATTTGTGCCTCTAACAGATACCATAAGGATACTAGAAATTGAGAAAATATATAATGTATTTCCTATGGGGACACAATGTCAGTAAAATGATCAATACCATTCCAGTTAAAGAAATTACCAGGCAGTATAAATCATAAAGAAAGTACAGATTCAAAACAAACAGGCAAGGCAAATATCTGACTGTAGAAACCCCACCCACAAGCAGAACTATCTATATCAATTTTCAGGATACAGAGGATGTATAAAAACTTTCATTCAAAGGAGCTGAATTTCTCGCAAAATTAAATACTTCAAGGGATATTTACAAAAAAGAAAAAGGTGTCCTTATACAAGCTTCAAACATCATGATTTTGATTTTGGAAAGTTCCTGGCACATTATAGGTGCAAGCAGAAATCAAATTTTAATGCAAGATCTGTTGTAGAAACTCTGTTTTCCTATATGTTTGGACAGTGAGACCCTAATCTTGATGTACAGCCTTTGGCCTCTGCTACAACACTAATATTTAATTAGTCATAACAGTAGCAATGTACATGTTTTGCAACAGATCTGTCTGTACCGTCACAGAAACTTTTAACATGCTGTAACTCTGTCTTTTATATATTTTCATCATAAATTATTTTTACTTCTCATATGACATCAATGATAATCAATCTGGTGAAAACGGTAGAGCACCAGAAAAAAAAAATATCTGACAAACAGCAACTGCTTCACAACACCCCCCTTAAAATAATAACAATTTGCCAAATTGTTGGGAAGTTGTTATAATTCCTTTTCCAAATTATTACTCGCCCTTTAGATTAGAAATGAGGCCAGGGTTAGCAATCAACCATAAATGGTAGGATTTCTGAAGTAGAAGCACTTGTCTGATTGTGAAGTGGAGGCCATTATTGCCTTGATTGAGTCTTTTTTTTTTTTCTTAAGCTTTCTTGATTTGTGGTTGAGAGCGCATATTCACTACTGTACTAGGAGCAATCAGAGCTTTCCCCACTCATTTTTGCTCTGCGATTTAGGGTCCGCTACTTTTGAACAGCTGCCACCTTTTAGCCTCCATCAAGCAGAATATATTTTTAACCAAACTGCTTTTTGTGTTTGCTTTGGAAAAAAAACAAAAACAAAACAAAACATGAACTCATTTAACATGGACTTTAATTCCAAATTTAAAATTTAAACAAGGTTGGGACACAGACTTTGTAAAATATAATGCTGACCTGCCAGCTCTAAACTGAGATTGCTATGAATAAATGAACACCAGGAGTAGAGATGAATGGCCTGAGCCTGCAAACACTTTACACATGGGAGTAGTCCAATTGAGCTGAATAGGACTTGGCACCTGAGTGAAGTTACTCATGTACATAAGTGTTTGCGGGAATGAGCTCTTAAGAAGTTTACTTGACGAGAACAGCAGAATCAGGCCAAAAGTCTATACATGCACTGGCCTTTCAATGAGCAGGAAGCTTTCATTTTGCAGGTATAAACCTGTATTTCCACCCTCCAAAGGACACTCTAGTGACTCTGTTCTTGCTAGTGCCCATATATACTCTGAAGGCAATTTAGCAAAACCCACAACTTCTTCAGAGTTATAGAAGCATATAAAAGCACTGGAAACTACAAATACCTACTCCTTCCTTTTATCCCTGTTGCTTAGAAATGGCTGAATGGATTTCGCATAAAAATTTGATTTTTTTTTTAAAAAGTTCACTTAGCAAATTCACGTCAAGCAGCAGCCTGGAATGAATTTTCATGGCCTAGTCAAAACACCTACAGCTAACTGTTTAGAATTGAAACCTTAATTATAATGGTGTGACAGGTGCCACTCAGCTACACAAGCGCAATTGTGCCATGTCGTCCAAGAGCATAGTGGAACAGTAAAATCTGATACTGTAAGTTAAATCTGAAATAAAACAGGACTAAGGATTTTTCGGTTTCAAGCTTGTAGTCATTTTCCCTTTGGCTTACACTAACTGTCCAAAGTTATCATTCTGAGAGGTTAGTTGGGATCGTGGGGGGAGCTCGCGCCTCACAACTGGGTCATATTTCTTGCCCAGTTAGGCAACTTATTTGAATGAGGTAATGGAAGACTTGTGCAAAGAAATTGCTTAAAAGGAGTGAAGAATCTGTTCCAGCATTATCCAGGGACAAGCTTGCAAAAATTGTTGCTACGCAGATACACAGGGCAGGCACAGAAAAGCCAAAATGTGGGGATAAGCAGAATGTGCTTTCCTAACAGCTACAATTCATGAAGATATTTTCTGTAAGAACACCAACATATGTCCTCTGGTGACAGTTGAGTAGTAAAAAGAAAAGTAACCAGGAATTATTTTGTGGATATACTTACATCAGCATGCAGAATGCTGAACCATATCTAGCTCACTTCACCCACATGAGTTGCCCTGTTGGGTGTCATGCTCACATGAGTAAAGCAGGTAGGATTTGGCCTGTAGAGTAAAGAATGTATTTTGCATCAGGAGCAAGGAAAGATACCCGATAAACATACACTACTACTGCAAAGCAAATAAACAGTCTGGTGGCACTTTTAAAGACTAACAAATTTATTTATCAGATCAGTTTTTGTGGGAGAAAATACCACTTTGTCCGATGCTTGAAGATGGGGACCTTACAGAAAGGAGCAAAATAAATGGAGTGGCGTGTAAGTCATAGTATCAGGTCAGATTGTTACCGCAAATCAACGCAGTTGTTTAGATTCAAACAGTGGAGAACTGCATAAAGGAGGGAGGTGAGGGGGGAAAGGAAAGCAATATTACCTGTTGTAATGGGGGGGAATATAGTCTCTAGTCACCCCTAAGCCGATGGTGTCAAATCTGCATATGAATTCTAATTCTGCAGCTTCTCTTTGAAGCTGTGATTTGTTATTCATTTGCCTCAGTACAGCTATTAGCAGATCATTAATGGAGTGACCAGGAAGATTGAAGTGTTCGCCTGTTGGTTTTTGAATGTTATTTCTGATGTCAGTTTTGTGCCCACTTATTCTTTTGTGCAGAGACCATTTGTTTTCCAATGTATCAGGTAAAGAGGGGCATTGCTGGCAGATTATGGCATAAATCACATTGGTGGATGAGCTGGTGAATAAGCCCTTGAGGGAGTAGCCGGCTTGATTAGGTTCTGTGATGGTGTCTTTTGTGCAGATATGTGGGCAAAGCTGGCGATGTGGTTTGTTGCAGGGCTATGTATGATATACTATGATACATGCAGAATAGTATTGCAAAGGTAAGTGATTGTGGCAGCACCCAATAGAAGAAACAGGGAAGGTACTGCTGCCATCGAAGAAGGGATAGATGAAGCTCAGTTCCAGGATGAACAGTATTTTTCATAGTAGGGATTAGAGAGAAAAGTGTTGAAGTTATTCATGCTCATTATCAAGACTTTCCTCAGCTCTTCTCTCAGCTCTTCTCTCACCTAAATCTTTTCTGATCTCTTACACTGCCACTTGTGCTATACATTCTGCCCTCATCTTTTTGCTTCTCTCTTTGCTAACTCCTGACTCCAGTGCTTCTTTCATGCCACTGCTTATGTTTGGCATAGTCTTCCAGCCTGTGTTCACCTAGTATCCTTCCTTCTACCTTAAAAAACACACACACACACACACACACACACACACACAAATTGGGAAAACAAAACAAAATAAAACAAAACTAAAACTCCTGAAGAGCCAGCTATTCAGAGAAGTACATGAGTAAAAGAAGTTGCATTGCTTCCTGTGTTTCACTGTTATGCATTGTTCTGTATTGTATCAGCATGTCCCATTAGGCTGTCAGGTCTTCAGGGCAGCTTCTCTGCTCTTTCTCTGGCACATATTACATGTCATACAGTGCCAAATACATCTGGGATGCAACATAAATAACTTTAAAAGTGCAATACTGTTACTACGGTATTTATAGAGATGGACTGCAACCGTGCCAGCCTCCTACAATAATTTCAGGAATAACTTCACCTTCCACGGGCCACTTCACCTTGAACCACCCCTTGAAATATGTTAACTACTTATGATAACTTATGCTACACATTGTATTTAGCTGTGACACTCTGATTATGTTTCCCAGGCCTGAAGTAGGGCTCTAATATCTTGAAAGCTTGTCTGCCTGGCTGACAGAAGTTGCTCCATACAGGATACACCAGCCCACCCACCCCAGGCCAATTCCATTCATTTTCCCAGCTCTCAGTGACACACTTACCACATCATGGTGATGCAGTGGTTGAGAACTGCTGGTCTAAGAAACAACAGAGACAACCAGTCTTATGTTCCAAAAGGGTAGCTGTGTTAGTCTGGTTCAGCAAAATAAATGAGTTTAGTGGCACTTAGACACTAACAAATTTATTCATTGCATGAGCTTTCATGGGAGAAAATCCCACTTCATAAGACACTTGAAACATCTTCAAGCGTCTAATGAAGTGGAATTTTCTCCTATGAAAGCTAATGCAATAAATAAATCTTAGTCCTTACGTGCTACTAGACTCATTTGTTTTGCCAGTCTATTCAAACGCTGTTGGCGCAGAATTCATCTGTGCTAAAAAAGCAGCACTTTTTGAATCAGGAGTTTCTACAGTAGTTTACTAACTATCTTTTTTAAATAGTAATAAACATGTGCATGTGTGTTAAACTCAATAAATAACATGTTTAATATAGCTTAAGGTTGCAAATGGGAGCACCTAGAATTGAGAATTGCAAATGGGAGCACCTAACATTTAAGGTTGCCTTTGGACTCTTTGGACAGAATTGGGGAAATACAATATTTTAAAGGCTTATAGACTGGCAAAATTGAGTAGATTTGCACAGGTATGGCAAAAGACACATCTGAGACAAAAGCCACCCTTCTGCCAAATTTCAAGACAAGGCTCCAAAAGCATGAGGAAACTGGAACTGTTCCAAGAAAAGATCAAGATTCGAAAAAAAAACAGAGGCAAACCAATGCATTTCCCCATAGCCTTGTTCTCAGGCTAGCTTTTTTTTCCCCCAAGCTGACCTATTTGGGCTAAAAATTCACTCCCTCACTCACAATTCAGCCTGAGGCAGACACACAGCATGGAAAATTACAGTCTAAAAAGTTAAGTTTGGCCAAGTTACAATAACCAAAACAAGGATTCTATAACGGGAAGTGCCAGGCAACCTTACTAATAGGTGACACTACCAGCCCTGCTTACCATACATAGTGTATTATGTTTATACCATACAGTCCCAACAGATATTACTTCCATACCTATGGAATATACTATAATGTGGATTAGAATGAGGTTAGGTTTATTACTTACAAATTTCTAGACCATGAATAAACTATACAAATCATTCCAAACAAATGGTTTAAACCCTTTATGCTAAAACACACAGTCATACACTCTATAGGTCACATGTTACAAAAAAACCTACTTTAGAAATGTTTAGACCTGTAGTTCCCAATCTGGAGCCCAGGAACCCCTGAAGGTCTGCAGAGTTATTGCAAAGTATCTGTGAATACCTCCGCCCCCAGTTGCACTGGCCAGGAGCAGGCAGCCTAGGCCCAATCCGGCCCCAGACACTGTCAGCCAGTGATTCATGTTGGAGCCGGCTCAAATACAAAATGAATTGTATTTGCCTGCTGTGAGCATCCTCACCCTGGATATGTCCCCACCACTTGGAAGCAGGCAGGGGCCAAGTCCTCCACTGCACTTCTGCAGCACCACTGCCCGCAGTCAGTCTCTGGTAATAACTATCACTATTTGGGGGAGTCCACAAAATCTTTTGATGTTAAAAAGGGGTTTTCATACTCACAAAGGTTGGGAACCACTGGTTTAGGGTTTTTAAGAAGTTGTACTGGGAGTAGCTGAATTCCCCATGTTGTCTTAATTAATATTAGATTAACTGAAGCGGCAGATCAAAACAGAAACATTTTAGAAACTTCTAAAAACCTATCTACAATAATTTTGCGGTGTTCTGATGGACAGAAGTTTCAATATCATTTTTTTCAGGCCCATGCACAGCTACAAAAAAGTGCCTGATCAGAGAGGGAAACAAGAACCTCCAAAAATATAAAGGTGAGGAGGGGCATAAAATGATGGACTTTAAAGCCATGATATTTTTATACCAGGAATATGAAAATGGGTGTATTAGCAAAGAGCTGAACCTTCCTGGGGCCCTCAAGGGCCTCATGTGGATTCAGTTTTAGGGGAAAAAAGTCCATGTTTTGGAAGGAAAGAACTATTCCTCTGAAGTCTTCTATTTTTAAGTCTCTCTTTGTAGTTATTGAATGGGAAAAGAGAGACAGAATGTTAAACTAAGATAGTTTGATGAGTCAAGGACAGGTGAGGTGGTCAAATATTCAAGCTAAATAAATATATATATTTCCCTGACTTTATTGCATATCACACCTCTAGAGGGGATAAATGATTTATATTTTAGAGATGGGAGGGGTGAAAGGGAAATTTTTCAATTTAAATTTATATAATTTTTAATCAATTCTATAGCTGGGAATAAAACTGAAAAAAATTTAAAATAGCCAATTTTTCTGAAGGATTTTTTGAGGGGGTCAAAACAGCTCTGAAGAAGTTTTAGCAAAAAATAATTCAAATAATTTCAAACAGCTATCACCTATGCTGTATGTAGTACAAGCATATGAAAGTATAAATTAGGAGTATTTTGCTTGCTTATCATTTCAATAAAGTGCATTCTCCTTGTAAGTAGATAGAACAGCTTTAGCTACTTATTAAAACATACTACCGTGCATAGAAAGGACTGAGAATAAAACAATCTTGTATTTAGCCATTTTTTCAAAAACAGAAAAACCTAATTTTCAACAAGGTTTCTGCAGATCTCATATTAAGCCAGCAGTAAGATAACAGGATAAATGTTTGCACTCTACACCCCATCCTGCAAAGTTAAGTCTATCATTTTATAGAACGTGTGTTTTGTTGACTCCAAGGTCAAACCCACTTGAGTACAATGGTTCTAAGCTGTCATTTAACATTATCAGCTACATCTACTGTATCTTCAAGTAACCTGAAATAAAGAAGGAGCTGGATCAAGTGTATATTTCTCATTGCTGCAGGGAGGTAGCATGTCACGTCGGGTAACAACAAGGGATAACCATCTTCGTACAAACTTGACATCCATAAATTGATTACATAAGTGGGCAGTGGTGGTCTTTTCAAGTATGCTCCTTTTGTTTCAGCTTTACAGTAAAATTACCAGCAGCAGTTTACAATTAAGGGGAATAATAATAACTACATATGCTTTCATCTGTACATACAATTACAATGAACTGCATGCTTTAATAGGATTGTGAAAAATCTGTGTTTGACCCATACAAAAAAAGTAAACATTCTTGTTCTGGATACTATATCATTATCACAACAAAGAGAAACTTCTGAAATCTGATGATTTAAACATCTGGAGAATGTTAATCACTTCAAAATGACGGATGTTTTTTATTTTAGCTTTTGACAGACACGCTCCTTTCATAGATAAATGATTATTTACATAAATTACATCATCAATGTGAAAAAAATCAAAAATAACTTCAAAGGATAAAAAGCTTAATTAAAAAGACTTGGACTTTTTGTGGGGGTTCTTTTGTTTTGGGTTTTGGTTTTGGGGTGGGGAAGGAAGCAGGAAAAATACCTTTTTCTTTGGTAAATCTTTATAATCACTATGATTTTATAAAAACAGAGCAGTTGTTCTAGTGTTATTTTATGAGATATTGGGATGCCACTTAGAACATAATGCATTATTTATTTATACACTTCCAAAACAAAATTGGGTAAATCACTGTTCATTTGACAGGATTAAAATTTTTCCAGATAGGCACAGGATTGTGTTTTAGTTCAGTTCTCCCACTACTAATGTACGTAGTGCTAGAAACAATGAAACCATTTGAAAATGTACAGAATACACAGGGTGTTTTACTACTCACACTGAAATTGACAGTATCGATTGTCATCTCTTAACCCAAGTTTTATACCTATATACGCTGCTGACTTCAACTGAATTACTCTTGGTTAACAGCTCAAAATGACAGGAAAATCAAAGCCATTCATTTATTGTCATTGACTCTAACAGGAGCCGTACCAGGCCTATAGAAAGATAAAGGACAGTGGACTTCAGATCACGTCCTTCGATTTTCCTCCTATCCCGGCTATTGAATTCACTACAGTTCCTCTAGCTTGAGACCCAAATCAGGCCCATATACTCTGATTCTAATCTGATCCACAAGGCAACCGGTCCAGCCAAAAGCAGCAGAATTGATGCAAGAGAAGATGCATTGTTTACCATCTCCAGAGAAATCTAGCTGCTTCAAGTATAGGTAATCAATTGTTATGTTTTATATGAGAAATCTAGGGGAAAAAGCATTAGAAAAATTCAGCATTAGGCTGGCATGATACTTTGGTGATCTAATTTCTTTGTGTCTGTGCTGGGTTAGTTCCTCAGATTTAAGAACAGCCCAAACTGGAAAAACTAAAGCACTGCTCTGTTTCAAAGTGTAATTCAAGAGCTCTTCGTGTGCTTAGCTGAATTGTGCTTAGCTGAATGTTAGGCCATCCTGGAAGGGAGACTGCATTCCTTCAGTGTCTCTCTGACTAGTGGCGTGCTGCCTAATGCTGGCTGGTAGACCTGGTGCAATTTAACTGATCCCCTACAATTTCCTCTTACACTCTGAGCTGATCTGTAGGCTGACCTTAGACAATTTGTCTTCTTTCTGGGAGAAATGTCACCCAAAAGGAAGTTATTAAGTCAAGGAGGTAATTCTGGAAGAATAGTCCACTGTATAAACAAAACTTGACCTAAGGTAATTTATTTCTGGCTCTTTACAAAGAGACTTAAGAGATATGATTGATAAATGCTGAGATCTAAACCCATCAATAAAAATGGGAAAGAACCTTACTGTTAGGTACGACTGACTGTCTTTGATATTAGGACCTGAGAAACTGAAGAGTGCTGTTAAAAGGAGTAGGTAGACTTGAAGAGATCTTATGCTCATCATTTCACAGTATAAATATCTGTGGGTGGCTTAATTCAAACCAAGATTTCATTTCCCTCCTCTGCCCCCAATAACTGCCTTTAGAATATACTGATCAGCAGTACTTCTAGAACTGTAGCAAAGGCAAACATATTTACTGCTTTGATTCTTTACTAGGGAAAGGGCATAATGTTAAGAGGCTGTTAAGAATGGGAAGCCATTTAAAAAGCAAGAAAACTAAAACACTGAAAGAGAAAAATCAATCCTTGACTTACCGCTTTGAAAGCGGTGGACGTCTGCAGTCAGCTTAATAATATTTCAGTTATTTTTATTTGTTAAAAATCTAACCAAAATTGCTTCCCCATCAGTTACTGGCAAGGAATATAGAACAGAGTGAATATTATCCATCCTCCAATTTAAAAAGGAGCAGCATTTCTGCTCCCTTAAAAGAGTCCTCATAGTTCAGAAAAATAACTAGATTATTGCTGAGTGAAAAATCAGTAACAAGGTCGCTGCCCTTTCTTCTATTACAAGAGAAATAAATGTTACGGTATTAATAATCCTCCCTTTTTCCCACAATCCCAGGCTGGTTCCCACAGCATACCTTCTTTAAATCCTATTGCCTTACTTTCAGTGGTTCCCTTGTCTTTCTCAACTTTTTACCCCCCCTCTGTGTCCAGGATCTAGAAACACAGGAAATAAAATGGACCAAGTTCATCCCTGGTGTGGCTCCATTGTTAGGAGGGAAGAATTTGTCTCAGTGTGTCTAGCTCCCTAGCACTGAGTTTGGTTGTCAGCTTCAGCACCATCTGGTTCAGAGACCACCCATGGCATCTGTGACTGCTGCAAAGGGAACAGTGCTGAAAACCTGTCAGCTGAAACTGACAAGAAGGTTGGCAGGTTAAATGTAATGTATTTAACATTTTTCTAAATGGGTTTTGAAAAGAAAGCTTGGCGATCAAGGTACAGAGTTTGAAGAGGGCAGAGAGAGAGAGAGAGAGAGAGAAAACAAATGATATTTTTTTCCTATGGAATTGGTGTTTTGCATAGAAATAGATAACCTTATTTGTATCAGAGAAGAAAGTCTGCATTTAGTAAATAGGGAAGAAGGGGGAGTGAAGGTGCCAGTTTTTGTGACATCTTAGAACTCTTTTTGCCATAGGAAAAAAACACAGAATTTGCCTGTTTACAGAGAATCTTAGTTTTTACATTTTGTGGAAAAAATAAAAACATATAAAGGAGAACCCCATTTAGCCAAACCTCCATTATTTGGCTCTCCGTACTAACCAAATTACGGCTGACACTCCAGGCAGCAGTGCTCCCACTGTCAGCCCCGGGAAACAGGACTGAAGCTTTCCAAATTATCCACATTCTTGATTATCTGATCTGACCTTGGTTCCAATTAGATCAGATAAACAAGGTTACAATGTATTGTGGCTAGGGAAACTAAAATTCACTGTTTCATTTTAATCATAGAAAATCATGGATTTTTATGATTTTTTTTAGTCAGATAATGTTGATTTTTTTTAATCACAGAAAAGTTGGATCCCTGGTGATGTCACAAGAGAGCAGTATCAGCACAGTCTAGAGGCATAATCTGACATGTCCCACATTTTTTTGACCAATTAAAATTTATCGTTTGAATGACAAGCATATGAAATGGCAATGAACAGGTTAATCTGTATGCATACCATTTTCCTTGCATGGGATAGAATCAGTATTACTCACAGAGATTCTCCTTTAGTTTATGAGGTGGGGGCCTGTGTTTTGGAGGATCCAAGTTCTATGCATGAGACATTGTGATAGTCTGTAAGTGGCCTGGCTGTGCAGGAAGGAAACAATCAGAGTGGTAACTAGCCAGAGAGAGAGAGAGACTGGCACCTTTACATGTTCAAATGTATTGTTGGGAATGCATGAGACCTCCAGAAGTTATAAAAGCAGCTCCCTTCCATTTCTGGTATTTACATTTGTATTAACTAAAACGTTTTCAACAATATCAAAATTTGAAGTTCAAGGAACTTTGTGCAATATCGAATGTTTCCTTAATGGCTGCACCTGGACTCACATGATCTCATTGTATACACCTACAACTAAGTTCAAAAAGCAGCCTAGCTGGTCTGTTTGTTTTCACCAGTGAAATGTGAATATATGGTGGTTGACAGAAACTCAGACTCTGCTTTTTGTTTTGCTTTAGTCATGCAAAAGGATTTTGCAACACACTGAAGGCTGTCCAAGATCTGTTTGAAAACCCTGTTGACCGGAACAGAGAGGCAACAGCATTTATTTGAATTTTGACCACCACATTGTTTCTACATCCCCTATCATCAGTTGAGAAGGCTTCTTTACTCTTTGTGCCAAAAAGAATGAGTCTGTTTTCTGGCATTATTTGTACATCCCTCCCTCCACACATCCCACTTGAAATTGCAAATTCTTCTCACAAGGGGTTCACTTCAGATGCATAAGGCCAAGGATTCTGTTTCCTGTCCAATTTTTATTCCTAACAGTACAAATGAGCTTTTAGTATTTTCAAATCTATTTCTAGTGGAATGACTCACATCATGCAGATACTTGTACAGTTTGGCACATAACACAGACCCTCCCGTAATGAATGAGGTACTGCAAAGACACTGAGCGCAATGCGGCCTGGTTCCATTGACACTTACAGCAGATCTATCTCAGCAAGATGCCAATGAGTGAACACAATTACTCCAAATTAACCCCACTGTAACAGAGCAGAATCAGATTCTAGCTATTTAAAGCCCTTCCCCCCCCCCCCACCAGGAAAGGGAAATTGCTCTCTGATGCTTCAGATCATTAGGGTACATTTGCATTGCAGGTAGGGGACAACTGGGCTTACGAGCCTGAGCTGCAGCCCAAGCCTCAAACAGCCACGCTGCTGCTTTTTTAGCACATTGGCTTGAGACTGTCTCACATGAGTCAAGCTGTCTAGGCTGGGAGGCTTGCTTCTAGCTGCAACGTAAACATACCCTTATGTGAGCCGAGCATTTAAGTAACGGCAATGAGCTCTAGTCTATAGTTGCCGCACTTTTCAGCGGCAGTCCACGGGAGATCTACAAGGTACATAAAATGCCTTGCCTATCTCCCAACAACTTACTAAGCCAACTGGAAATGCCTTCTGGGTGGCTTACCGTTACTCCAGTTCCAGGGCTGGAGTTGCTATGATGGCTTCCATATCTACCAAGCACGTCTACACAGGCCACTCAATTGAACCCAGATGATCACACTGACAGCAGTGATTTTGCCGCCATCAGTATACACTTCACCTTTGAGTGGAATGTCTCTACACTGCCTGTCTTTAACCCTTATCTGGGACAACACTTTTCTTTGTGTAATCCAATTAAAAATTGTTCTTTTTGAACTACTATTTTCCCTTTCAGTTAAGCACATTTAACAAACAACCCTGTTTGCCAAATGCACCATCATCCTTCATTTCCCTCTTTTTCACTGACAAAGGCCTGCATACTCAGTAGAACTTGCTGACAAAGTTTCAGACATAACAGCTTTTCACTGAAAAAAATGCAGTGTTGTCAAGCTGCAAGTTTCACCAGTACATGCCTACTCTCATGAACTTTTTGGTGGAAAAAAGGCTGGATCTGAAACAAAGACAAAACTAACAAAATAAAGGATCAGTCCTGAACCAAGCACGCTCATGCACCCGCACACACACACACACACACACAGCTGCTGCCTTTGGGAATGAGGTGTTGGAGTCAGGGAGGGAGGATTAGCTATTTGATCTATGAATAAACAAGTCTTCAGTTCTAGGGGCTCCACCATTCCCTTAAACTTTAGGACTTCAAATAGTTGCTGAAACTATCTCCATAAAATCCTAGCAATCTGCAATAGCCTTGGAGTTGCTCCCAGGCTTATTAGAAGCAGACACAGTGGGACTTCATGAATTTGCACTTTGCGCACCATTTCTCAGCACAGATTTAATAGTTGAGTGCTACATGGGGAAATCTCAAACTTAAAGACCACCACACAGCACTGTCACAGGGCACCTTCATCATGATCTGGTAAACCTCATTGCGTTGCCAGTTCTAGTAACTTTCCAGTTGCAAACACACCAGGCTGTTCCTTCACCAACATCAGCATGTATTACTCTCTTACACAGTGGTCCCCTGCAAGGCAGGCTCACAGCAAAGTAAGCTTCTCTACAGCCCTCACACTGCAGCCCAGGCTCACCCTCTAAGCTTCCTTCCAAGTCCATCCTAATGTGCCCTTTCTTCCTGTTTCCTCCTCACATTCCCACCCACCCCCAGCTCTCTTGTTAGTTCAGTGATTGCCACCCAGATGCTCACAGTCCCCCAACAGAAAATGTATAATTGCCATCAGCTGGGTCTGCAGCTTTCTCCAGGCTGTGGCAATGTCTGTGATCATGGGACTGCTGGTAGCACGCTGTCACAAGCATGCAATTAAAAATATAGATATCTATCAACTATACTTGCTAAGTATATGAACAGAGTACTACTGTGAGCCACTAGCCTTGGTTTGTTATGTTTATTGCTAATTACTCCTCTAATACTTCTCTTAGCTATCTTTGACAGATGGATGGGAGAAGCAGTTACCACAAAACTTTGCAGTGGATCTTCCAATCATTAGTGTGAACTCTGAAGTTTCTATTATACTGGAGGCTGTTAGCTCTGAAAAATGTTTATCCATAAATAATTTGTAACAATGTGATTAATGTGCCCTAGAACAATGAGAATATTAAACAATGGCAGAGCTTTCCAGAGTTTAAAACCCACATGGAAAAAATACCTAATGTAGTCCATACATACGTGATAATTGTAACTCTGTGGAAGATGAGAGTTACCAAAAAACGTAGAATTCAGGATCTGGAAATGATACACAGCAATAAAATCCAAACCAGACATTGAAGACCCATAGCACTGAAAAGAAATTGTACAGAGGAGATGCCTGCATGCTGTGCCCACCCAGCATGTAAAGGAACTACAGGAGATGCAGGTACATATATATTCTATGAAACGGCCATATTGGCTCATTCCCATTTACTGAGGTCAGAGCACATTTGTTTCTAGCACTCTTTGTCTGGGAATTCTTCCAATAGAACTGCAGGATTTGAGTTTAAAGCCTAATAGCAGCAAATTCTCCCAGTCATATCAGTGGATATATTGACAAAGCATAGTTGCCTATGTTGCAAATTGTTTTGCCATGGACAGCTTTCCATGAAAGCCAGTGTTCCCCCAACAGCCACAGGGTTATGCATGTGCATCCTACTGAATTTTTAGGATATTTTCTTTGTAGCTGGGTGCAAGAAAAAGGCCACTATTCGCACACAGTGGCCATCAGCAATGAGTCCAAACCCTTCTAGTTTATGTGAAATGTTAAAAAAATGTTGTTCTTTTAAAAATGCTGCATTTTCCCCCAACACATGGCTCAGCCTTTGCCTGCCTCCTTCATCAAAAATTTCTCCCACTCTTTCCTACGCCTTATGGCTGCTTTCTCCCTATCCTGCGCCTTCTCCATTCTACATCCTGGCCAGCAGAGGTTTGTCCCTCCTACCCCCTATTTCCATTGGGAAGCAAGCACAATGGTCTGCTGCCACCTTTCACAGCATTCTAGGAAGCTCAGCAGACCTACTTCCAACTTTGTCATCCTGTGTTCACTCTTGTTTGGGGAAGAAGATGGCATCCCCAACAGGTTGGTTTCCAGACATCTCCCTAATAGAAATGGAGAGGTTTGGGGTTTCTGCCAGCCTTCTGGATTCTCCCAGCATCCAATTATCTTGGGGGCTCCAGCTCTGTGTCTACCATCCCTATTTCTTCACACCAGTGTGCCTCATCAAACTGGGCAAGCATAAAGGGATTTTAAACTTGACAAAGGGACTGATGGAGATTCCTCTGAAAGTGGATAACTCAAATGGGTACTTCCACACTTCTCTACCCTGAGCACAAAGGGCATATCAGCAACACCTGGGAGCAAACCGGTGGTTTTGCGGGGCAGGGAGGGAGCTTAGCAGGGGGCAGTAAACTCCACTGCTCTCCAGTAAGTGACATTATCTTTAGGGGACCATGCTAGTCACCACAAGAGCTATGACTGCTCTAACTTGAGCCAGTTTTGCCCCTCAGCCAGACCAGAACTGGTAGGTATAAATGTGATCTAGAATCATCTTGTCACAGGATGCACATCTGTGCACCCTGGGCTATGATCTATATGATTTTTGTACACTGGGATTATATGTTTTATGCCAATTACACCATACAACATTTCTTTATAGAGGCTCATAACCTATTTGACATGATTACTATGGTATCATGTTTCCTGCAGCATCTCGCATGTACACAGACATGTAATGTGTTTCCCATGGCTTGGGGTGGGGAGGAAGACAGACAGAACTCTCTCCCAGCAGCACGTAAACAACCAATGCAGCAAGCAAGCAAATACCTGGAGGAGGCAACAGAGATATGCTAACTGAGGTGGCTCAGACTGGACAAAGAGATCACTTCTGCCAAGAAAGGGAGGAGTCAAGGGTTTTTGAAACAGAGAAACACTTGGAGAGATTCAGGGTTTTTTGCCTGGGAATCACCATCTTGAAACAACTTCAAGCAAGATCTGGGCCTGCCTCGTCTCTGGCAAAGACTGGCAGTACAAACACCTGACAGCCAAACACCTTGAGTATGAACTTGGACTATGAGGTCAGTAGAGATATTAAGTCAGGATGCGTGTTTTACCTTTTATTTCCTTGTGGTCTCTCCTGACTCATGCATATTATGTTTCTGCCTTGAATGGTCATATTCTCACTAAGAATTATATTTTCATCAATAAACTAGTAACTTTTATCTAAAGCTGTGTGGTCTTTAAAGGGTGTGAGTCAAGAAGGCTGGGCGTGATTCATTTATTTGTGTACATAGATGGACTTGAATATATGGTGATTAGGAGTGGGTCCCAATCCTGGTAAGATAGTGGCTCATTCACTGGTATCTGGTAGCTGGGGGTGCTCACTTGGGGACTGTCCCTTGAGCAGCCAGAGGGCATACACAAACTGTTTGGGACCAACTACAAGCGAGAGGCTGGAGTGGACTGACTCAGGAGTGAGTGGTCACTTGGCAAAGCAGGGTGAATTGGGGCTCAGAAGTGGGAAGCAGCAGGGCACAGCAGCACACCGGACTGGATCTGGGGAGCAGCTGTCAAACATCTTTACCTTCATCTCCCCACCAGTTGAACATTTTGCCTCTAAAATGTGCCTGGGATGGTACCTGGAGCCTTCCGTGGAGTGTGATTATGTCCCTGATGTCCAGCACATACTCCTTACACAGCCAGGTAGGTGTGGTGATAGATCTGACTACCGCACAAAAAGGAAAAGGAAAACTGTAGGCCTATAAGCACCCAGTTTAGAAGACTGGGGAAGGGGGGGTATTCAATAATATGCTGACTAGAAATATGAGTACTCCTGACTCCATGACAAAGGATCCAACCAAGCCCAACAATCAACCTCTGATCTATTTCTGTGACACACAACTGGACCCCAAAAGCAAGCATGGACACACATTTGAGGGACATGATTCTTCCAAAAGAGAGTTTAGTTGTAATAGCATGCATCAAACTGTGATATTTTAAACAAGCACTAGAGTAGATCCGTCTCTTTTTAACATGTGGGACTTTGGCTACATAGCACACATTCGCATTAATGAGTCAGAGCCCCAAGGACTTGGTTTTGGATTAACCTAAAGCAGAACATATACAACTGCAGCAGAATACAATATGCAGTGCAGATTTGAAGAGAAAATTTGTTTTAACAACTAGCCATACTAGACCCATGTCTTTTATCTTTGTTTGTTGTGGACAGTTATAACTTTAGATCTTTCCCTATTTAATATATTATTGGATTGTTAAAGTATTTTTCTTCTCTGTGTTGTTCTTTTTAAAAAAATGCTATACCAATATGGGATTTATTTTGGCAATGCACAGAGCTAGTGAAATGTAGATCAAGTCGGTGAAAGGGTATCTCCTTCTGGCATCCTCTGTCCCTGACAAATGAGATCCATAACTTCTAGTGATACATTTCGTTAGACATTTTGCAAACCTCTATGATGCTGGATAACAGAAGAATTTAGTAAGCTCTTTGAGGAGGGATCAGTTACCCTATGTATCTGTATAGAGGCATGAAAATTCTGAAGCAATGTGCGGCAAGGTTTAGTAATACTGGATGAGGACAAGGCTAACTTGAAATGTAACCAGAGGAATTGCAAGCCTAAATTAAAGAGAAAGAGTGATTCAATTAGAAGGCTCAAAATATTACAAGTATGATATAATGAATGAAAAATGGAAACAAGTATCTGCTTTAAGATTTATACCTTGTTTCTAGATACTTATTCTCTAACTTCTCTAATCTTCTACAGCTAATGCTGGATCACCCAGCAGACCTGCACTAGCTTCTTTTCTTCCAAAAGCCATCTAGGGTAAGCAGTGATAGTTCTTACTGTTCTTCGATACATTTTTGGTAATCTAGCATCTTTCTTAAGATTCTAACTTTACAGCATCAGCTGGAATGTTTTAACACACATGCCACCCAGACATGTTTGTCAAATTGGATATGCACATCTGAGAAATACAGTACCCACCTGCAAAGTGAAGAAACAGACTGACAGAGTCAGGCGGGTACCTGAGGTCAACTACACAGGAGAGGCCCAAGAAAGAAAACAACAGAACACCACTAGTCATCACCTACAACCCCCAAATAAAACCTCTATAGCACATAATCAGGGATCTATAGCCTATTCTACAAGATGATCCCTCATTCTCTCTCAAGCCTTGGGACACAGACCTCTCCTCACTTACAGACAGACCCCAACCTTAAGCAGCTACTCACCAACAATTACAGACCTAACAACAGAACCATTAAAGCAGGCACATATCCCTGTAAGAAACCATGCTGCCAACTTTGCCCTTATCTCTGCACAAAAGACACTATTACAGGACCTAATGAAACCAGCTACTACATCAAAGGCTCATTTACCTGTTCATCCACCAACATGCTCTATGCCATTGTATGCCAGAAATTCCCCTCTGCCTTATATATTGGACAAACAGAACAGTCTCTGCACAAAAGAATAAATGGGCACAAATCTGACATCAGAAATCACAACAATCTAAAACCAGTGGGTGAGCATTTCAATCTTCCCGATCACTCCATTGATGATTTACTAATTGTGGGGTGCTCAAATAGATGAATAACAGATCAAAGCTTCAAAAAGAAGCTGCAGAGCTGGAATTCATTTGCAAATTTGACTGCATTGCTGCAGGCCTTAGCAGGGACTTTTGATTTTTTTTCTCATTACAACAGGTGATTTGATCTCATCTTCCTCTATATTGCTGTTCCCCAGTGTTTAGATCTTAACTGCTTTGATTTGCTGTTACAGTGTGACCCAATCCGATGACTTACACTTCCCTGCATTTATTTTCCTTTCATTTTGCACGTTCTTCCATCTTCAAAGCATCTGACAAAGTGGGATTTTCTCCCACAAAAGCTCATTCAATAAATAATTTTTTTAGTCTTTAAGTGCCACAAGACTCCTTGTTTGTTTTAGTGAGAAATAAAATGTAAAGGCTGAATCTACCAGCCTTAGTCACACAGTCACGCTGAAATCAACAGGATTTCTTCTGTGGTGAAGGGGAGGAGATTGAACCTGTATTTTTTTTAAGCAAGTTACACGAATTAAGCCCCCCTGAGTGTGCACAATAGACTTCTTACAGGTATCAAAGGAAACCACTGATGAACTATTGAAATAAATTGCTGACATTTCACTGCTTTGTGACAAGCTAATAAGTTTCCTAAAGCATGCTGACATGTAAGGCTTTCCTAATAGGCTGATGACCTCATGTTTCACCATAATCCTACTGTATTTCAAATTAACTTGCAGAAGCACAAGACAGTTATTGGGTGGTGGGTAATAATCATTTAACAGTTGCTATGTTGTATGCAAATTAGATAAATAGAAATCTTAGTCACCTGCAGCTAATCTTGCAAACTTAAAACAAATGTATGGAATAAAACCTAACTGAAAACTAGACTTGCTAATGCTGTCCAATTAATTAATTGTCACTCATACACTAACACTCTGAGGAACTGCTCTGACTAATTCCCTTGGGCTCTAATCTTTATCTGCAACTGGAAGATCAAATCCTGCAGTCCTTATTCAAGCAGAACTCTAAGAATTTAAATTTACTTCAGCCAGTGATTTCTATGAAATACTATTTTCAATAGCTGGATTCAATGGCAACCTTGCCTCACTGGCGGCTGCATGATTTGACCCCCAAAATTAAGCAAATGCAGTCTAATCACTAGTGTTCATAAGGACACATTTTCCTGTGTTATTCTGGTGTACTCCAGTGAGGCCACTGGAGTTGCACCAGAGTAATTCTGCAGAGAATTTGACCCTATCTTGTAATCAGCATACACTCAACACAGAGATTGAAGATCACATGGAGCAAGGCTTCATTCTCTAATTTGTGCTTGATATACTTGATTTCATTTTTACTTCTTTTTACAGCGTATTGTCTGGTGACTTTAGGAATCCTTATTGCATTGGTTCTCTTTATCCAAGGGCAGGTTTCTGCTCTTTAGACTAATTTTTAAGTGTCTGCAATAATTCACCACACAGAGGACATGTCTACACTGACAATGGAAAATCTGACCTCTCAGTTTCCTCTTCCGGGTTCTTTTGAGTGGTCTGTCAAGACACACTCAAGCCATCTGGAGCTCGATGCTGTAACTCCAGCCCCGTAAGCAGAGTAGTACTATGTCACCCAGATGGCATTTCCATTCAACTTAGCATGGTGTGTAGAGGCAGGTAAGTGGGAGTTATTAAGGTGAAGCAAAATATGCAAAGTATTTCACACCTCTTGCATATCTCACTTTGAATGCTGCCAAAAAGTGAGGTGAGCGGAGACTGGGGCAGAGCCTTGGTCCTTTTAATAATGTTTTCAGTTTCATGATTGGAATTTTCCCTCTCTCTTGTTACAGGTTTGTACAAAGGCATTCTTCTACAGAGCTCTGGTGGGACAAACAGACTCTTATTCAATGTCAAAAGTACACTGATGTGTGTATGGACATAACCTGAGAATATGCAGTTATGGTAACTTCCCTGGGACACCTTGAAAGAACAAATCTCAGAACATTTAATTCTGGGATCATCCTTCCTCATGAGCCATCTCGAGACATTTTAAGGAATCTTGCATCAGTAAAAGATCAAGAGTTAAATTTTCAGAAGTGTCTAATGTCAGATCCTGTTAAGATAATTGGGAGCCTAAAGTGTAAATATACCACTACAGGGTTTTTCAAGATTGCCTGGGCACCTAAATCCCACTGGGCACTTTAATCATAAGTAATGAATGACAATGTAAATATATATCATTCTTATCTTTCTTTTACTCTTTCTTAAAGAAAATGTGTCTTCCCTTAAATAAAAGGGAGATTATAGAGCAGTTATCTGGATGTGACATAGCACAATCACAACTGCACAAACAACATGCACCAATCACCAAAAAACTACCTGCACATTTGAGGCACTTGTCTAAGTTATACATACAGAGTGAAACAGAAAAAGTAAAACAATCCATTTTGTAGTTAATACACATTGATAAGCCATGGATGAAATTTATGATAGTACTTGGTGAGACACTTACAGCTGTAAGTGGTTGGAGCCAGGAAATACACACTGCAAAATAAGCTCTGTCCTCTTGGCAAACAAGGAAGCTTCTATATAGATATTGCAGCAGGTAGTGCATTAGCAACCAGAAAACAGCCGTCTTTTACAGAACTCTTCCTGCCATAGCTTCAGAATACACTGACAATTAGGGCCAAATCTAGCCAGAAAAACTTCCATTAACTAACTTCGACAAAACTTATATTCCTCACTCTCTACAACACCCCCTCATTTGCTGGTGTAGAAGGGCCTATAGTGCAGCTGAGCACGCACATCCTGAAGAGCTAAGGCAAAAGCAGCAATGCTGACAACAGCAACAGTGGGAGAGATAAAGTGGTCACTGTCAGAGCTAGCTGCACCTCCCATCTCTCTGGGATCTGAATGCATCCTCTCTGGTCTTGGATTTTGTGCCTTTATCTGTCCCAGGGTGAAAACAAACCATTATCCCACTGGTAGAGTGGGCCCTGAGTTACACTACCCTGTATATCCACCATTTCTAAAGAGCAACCTGATTGCGTTTGGATCTCCTATAGTCTCCAGCACTTTTGGGATTCAGTCACCAGTGGTAAACAGTGGCAAAAAAAGCCTATCTTTAAGAAAAAACATTGCTTATTTTAACATTAGGAAGAAAATATTTAGGAGGAAAATAGGATTTTAATACAACAACCACACACCTCTATCTTTGCTAAAGGCTGCCCTAATGGTAATAAAGGCAGGCCTAACTTCTTCAGACAGCCCCATGGAGTCCCTGAGATTTATACTGGTTCCTACCCCCAATTAAAAGGAGACAAACTTTTGTAAAGCCTACCATAGTCCTTTTGTTCTTCTTTGTTTCCAAGCTTTGACCCTTCTTGTCAAAGCCAGTACTGTTGGCTGAAGAAGGACTGAGCTAGAATCCACAGTCAGTGGTTCTGGGATTGTCACTCAACAGCTCTCAAGTATTTGCTGAGAGATGTCTGTTTTGAGATATTATTTAGCCCCTTAGTGAGCTAATCCAAAATACTCATTCACTAAATATCCCAGTAACCAGGGAAACATATTATATTCATCAATTATTATAGAGTCAGTCCAAATCTGCCACAGACAAGAAAGAGCTGTACTCTAGGTAGGATGAAACCACAAAGAAACAGGTACATGGAAAGAGTGAACAAAACAGATAGAGTTAATGAAGAAGAGAGACTGAGGAAACTAGAGCTCTGGATCTTTCTAGATTCTTATATGGTGAAGACATAACTGTGAGTAAGAACTTCAATGCCACATGATTATTTATTGTCTTCATATTTCAACATGCTGAGATGGTGGCAAGAAGTTCCCGAGCCCCTGACTCTGAAATTATCTCCTGCCATTGAGCCAAGGGAACCCAAGATTGTTGACCTTCAGGGCACTGAGGAAAGCCCATCTATAATCTAAGGTTTTTTTCAGAGTGTATCAGTTGCGGGGGAGATACTTCAATTAGAGGGCAGGCCAGAATGGTTCCTTCATGCAGATACCTCATATGCTTGTTTTCTACATGCTCAGAAAGTAGCCTGATAAGCATGCTTTTAAAATCTAAAACCAAACCATTAAGATAATTCAATGCAAAGACACACAAGGAAGGATGAACCCTGCCTCCAATTCAAAGCAAGAAAGCAAATGCCATAGTGATGTTCCAAGTAGGACTGCAAAACTACTGATGAAATAAAACTACTGAAAAACATGAAAAACATAAAGCTGCTCCAGCCTTCAGATTCATAACTGGGACAGAACAAAATACTTTCAGAAGTGAAAAAGAAACTAAAAAGAAGCATATTAATCAGTGCAAAGAGTGAAAACAAGCAACATCTGTCATTTGAGCTGATCTTCATGATAAATTGAAACAAATAAAGTTCTAAGATTGAACCACCACCATCTCAGAGTTATAACGATATCACCACCACAGCCACTGTCAGAGAAGCTGCAGAAGATACTGAACCCTATCCACAATAGCTTCAGAAATGGACTCAAAATAAACCGGGGAAGAACCAAAAACCCATGAATGAACATGCAAGAAAGGCTTTATTGGAGACAAACAGAACCAAAGCAGAAGCAGACAGCTTCATCTGGGTTCCAATAACTCAGCTTGCTAAACAAAACTAAAACAGTGGAGTTGTTGACACAATAATTTGCAGATTCAAGTCCCAGTGCACATTAAGAATGCCCCAAATAGTTTTAAACAAAGCAGCATGATATTTTTAATGTTGGATGAGAAAGATGTTAGGGGAAATCAGTGGTCCTGGAAGCAATACAGGTTTATCATTGTGAG
The DNA here is from genome assembly GCA_007922195.1 of Podocnemis expansa. NCBI lineage: Eukaryota > Metazoa > Chordata > Testudines > Podocnemididae > Podocnemis > Podocnemis expansa. Next base: position 1,909,221 of record ML682014.1, read on the forward strand.
GAGTATGGGCATTCCATTCTGAAAAAAGAAACACAGAGGCAGAGACGGGAGTCCTCCCATTTTCCCTTGAGTCTATGACTCTAAACCCTTATGCTGTTAAGTTAGCCGTACCCTTTGAAAACTTCTACCAAGCATGACTGAACTAAACTATCATCATGGCAGCAAGGAAGTTCAGAAATAGCAATTACAATTCTAATCAAGAATAAACATCGTTCAAATTTTAGGCAACATAAATTAACACTTGTATCATGCTATGAAGGTCAGGGTACCCCAGTTCCAATGAACTGGCCAGGGCAAGAAACTGCAAAAAGAGAAAGACTTGACAGTAGGTGATAAACTTATGTACTTGTATAACAGAGTCTTATCTTTCCAGCAGCAAAAATGGTCAGGACTCAGTTTCCCTTCCAAACTATAAAGTCTTCCTTCTCCACAGCAGTCAAAAAAATCCAAAGTAAACAATTGGCTCTTCAGTCCTTCCCTGAGCTCCTTCCCAGGTGGCCTCTATAAAGCCTTCCTGCATCCTTAACCTTCTCTGTTCTTCTCTAGGCCATTACAGAAAGAAACCAAAGATCCTACATCTTATCCACTCCTTAGTCTCGCTCGGACTGAGACTGAGCACACAGTTTCTGTTATATAATCAATCACATGATCTTCTTAGTCACATGATCGTGAAAAACACCACCCATCAGTCCCTGTGGACTACATCCCCAGAATTCCTTAGTTCCAAGATGAATCAGGACTGAACTATGCTTGTTTCTCAGTCTCCAGTGCTAATGCCTATATTGTGCATATCTGGGACAATACCAAAAGAAGGCACCTCCCAGTCAGTCTTAAGTATCAAGAGAAACTTTAGGGTGAGAGAGTTGATTTCTTAGATTACCAGGTCCCAGATCATTCAGGTCTTTATAGATCTTGACCAGTACTTTGACCTGCATCTAAAACCAAGAGAGCAAAAGATGTTATTGATTCCCAGTGGCTCACGTCACAGACAGTAGCTTCTTGGAGGATTGCAGATACATCTGGTAGTAGCTCATATTCCTACAATCAGTCCTGGCAGTAACATATGAATGGATGACCATTGGATGGATCTCATTCAGAAGGAATGGCCACCATCTACAGAGTCCTGGCTACTGGTAGATGGAGTAATACAGACTATTGAAATGTCTTGTGTATTCATTAGGACCCATGGCTGTATGACAGATGAAAATCAGGTGTGCATCTCGGTACCTGAAACAGCCACAGCCTCCATTTTCTTTTTTGAATGCTGCCTCTTCCCTTGAATTTTGCCCAGAGTCAGTGACAGGCAGTTCATCCCTGGATGCCAAGTGGTAGGGGGCCCTAAACATGCATAAGGATACAAGACTCTGCTGAGTCTGAGATGTACACTTAGTTCTTTGAAGATGTCTCGTGAGGTCTCAAATAAAAGCCAGTGTCACAATGGTCATCAACAGCATCATGAACTACATGTATACGTATGGTATAAGAAATTATTTATATGCACCGAGAAGTATATTCTTAAAGTCTGTGGCTAAGTACTGGTCATCACCAAGGATGAAAAACAGGTTTTCTGTTGGACAAGAAATATTTATCTAGCTGGTTGTTTATATGTAAATTAAGCATTATATAGTTAGTTAAATCTCATCCCACCAGTCTGAAGTAATGATAGTGAAAGACTGTAAGAACTTAGGAAAGAAACTAACAGGGAAAGAAAACCAGCCACGGGAGACAACCCAACCTGGAACTAAACAGCAAAGGTTTGCTCTATAATATTTGAGGGACAAGGGATCTGCCCTGCCATAGTGAGTTTGCTTTATGAAAAAGAGTTTCAACAAGGCTTGGATGAAAGCACAGGAGAAAACTTCAGATGATATTTCTTTAGACAGAGGCTTAACCTGTTAGTTGAGTTTAGTCTCTAGAAAGCATGTTATGGTTTTGTTTTTCATGTAACCATTTGTTTCCAATATTCTTACTCACTATCACTTGAATCTCTGTTTGCTTGTTTTTATAAAAACTTATTTTTGTTTTCTCTGTAAATATAGCTAAGTACTGTGGCATTAAGCAAAGTGCTGGTCCTGAGTTGAATCTTAGAAGCTGCATGTATCTTTGGGACCAGCAAGCCTGGTAATTCTGTGAGTGTTCAAAGAATAATGGGCTGGATGTGATAGGGAATGCTCCAAGGACTTGGGTGTAGGTGTATGCCTATCGCTATATGTGCGGAGAGAACAAAGCTTGCATGAGTCTGTCTCATATTCAGGAAGCTCAAGAAGGTTGAAAAGCTAAGTCACAGAGAATACATGCATAGGATAATGTATTATTTGAGAAAATGGATAAAGAGTAAAGGGGCAGGCCCCCATCACAAGTTGGTAAAGCTGTCCTTCCTAATCAGTTCTTTGAGGATATGTGAACTGCTGTGTGGGAGAAAAAGCCACTATCAGCAAAAGCAGTTGCCAAAATAGCTAACATGTACCATCCAGGTTACATAGGGACCCCAAGCCCCAAAGGAAAGGTCAAAAACATGGAGTTAAATTGAGTTTCCAATTTGTCCCTAGGAATAAGGAGAGAGGTGAAGAGTAAAGTCCTCACTGCCCTAATACTGGTGATCACCTAGTAACTCGTATTATTGAACCCAGTCCACAAAAGTGCTACTTATATGGTTTCTATGATCACATGAAAAAGCAATGTCCTAAGAATATGGGTTCCATTCCCCCATCTGTTCGGATTAGTGCAACTATGCTCAGATCAGAGACTTTGGTGATGGCAAAGTGAGTTCTGCTAAACTTTGTCAAGTCTGACTTCTTGATGGTAGACAGATTTCATAAAAATGGCCAAAGTAAATGGTAAAGTGTGCTATGGTCAGCAAGACTTGGACACACAAATCTCCCAGCTCAGCAAAGTTATGATTCAGGGAACTAGCGTGCTCACCAAGGAAGAGAAGAACTGGATAACTTTATGACTTTTTAAAGCGTGGTGCCTTTACCCTGCATTGAATTGGAATGGGAAGGCTTAAGGGCTAATATAAAATGGGGGGGGGGATTCTTGAGAATTTACCAGCTGATTTATTGATTGGAAATGACATAAGCTCACAGCCCAAAGCTGTTATGGTGATCTCAACTCACCATAGAGACTAGAGGTCACCATGTTAAAAGGGACTGTCTCTGAGTTCCTATGTGTGAGGAGTGAGCTCTAAAAAAGAGAAAGAAGCTGAGGGGGAAGGGGAAGTCTGTGTCCCCTTGTCAGCAGTGAAAACCAGTACATATCTAAGGCAGTCTGTCTGTCCACTTCCCAGGAGCAGCTCTCCTGCAAGCAAAAACCAAGCAGATTTTGCTTCAGAGCAGGAGTTGGATTCTTGCTTAGGAAGAATACACACAGCCACCCTCAGTAATGACTCAGGTAAGAAGGTCTAGAGAAGCCCCAGTGAGGAAAGAATAGAAATCCTCAAGAGACTTACTTGACCGTGCCCACCAAACATGTGGTGTTAATGTTGTGAAGACACAACTGCCCTTTTGCAGAGAACTTGGGAACAGAGAAGACATATGAAAAGTTAAAGAAAAACGTTATTGGACTAACATTTAGAATGAGGTAAAGGATTATTGCCATGACTTGGGAAGTATGTTGGAAGTGAAAGAGGCTGTAGGACTCCACAATTCTCCCTTGCATCCATTCCCAGTAAGCACAGGAGCAGTTTTCAGGGTTGTCATAGGTATCATTGAGCCAGCGTCCTGGCCTACCCAAAGGGGACAGAAATTTATCTTGATAGTAGCGGATTTTGCCATCAGATACCCAGAAGCAACTGCTCTGTCTAATACAGAGGCTGAAACAATGACTAGGGGCTGTGTGCAAGCTACACAGTGAAACTTGTATATCTCCCATCAACCTACTAATGTTCCCTTATCACAAGTTCTCCACTTCTGTGTCAACAGAAAACACCCTCTGGTTGACTCAATGTTATTTTTTGGGAGCAGAAAGGTGGATTTATTTTATCAGCGAGACAGCACTTCAGGGATTGATTGTGCACGTCTCTACTCCCTACTCAGTCAAGCCTGCTGTACCAATCCAAGAAGCCCAACACAGTCCCAGCAATGTAGACAGACCTGAGAAGGTTTTCCAAAGGGCATCTTGTCAGGTAGTGGGTCACATTTAATGTCCCCATTATTTAAAGAATTATGGAGGAGGTGTGGTGTAAAACAGTTGAGATCTGCTCCATATCCCCAAAGACAAATGGTTTAACTGAAAGGTTCAATGGGAATCTAAAACCTATGTTGGGTATATATGTAGCATGAGGCCAGGTGACTGGAAAGTAATGTTATCCTGGCTGATTTTTGTTCACTGGGAAGTATCCCATGAATCCCTTGGGTTCATCATATTTGATCTCCTAGGTCAGCAGTCTCCCAGATCTCATCAGGGACACCTAGGAGGACAGCAGAGGCAGATGCCAATGACTGAATTGGTATAAAAGTTTGGGAAAAATTTATAGACTATGATAGAAATGGTTCAACAAAACCACACCAAAAGCCATGCTATGCAGAAAGCGTGGTATAACTACGATGCCTGTGAGAGATCATTTGATGCAGGGGATTTGGTGTTGGTGTTAATTTGTGCAAAAGGGTAATAAACGCAGAAGTAATGGTAGGGGCCTTATTAAGGTGCAGAAAGCATAAATGATGAAGAACTAAGGCCCCGAAGCACGGTTGTTCCACAAACCGAGAATGTAAACAAGCTAAAAGCAATACTGCAGTTGAGCTGCCATTGTAAACATGGTACATTGTGCAGAGATGAAGTCTCAGATTGCAACTCTCATTGATCTGATGGCTGAATGCCAAAGTGACACCTCATTAGAGAGCACTGAGGTAAGTGAAGAGTTAACCTCTGTTGAAATGGCAGAGGTTGGGAGTGTGTTGCAGAATCACCAGCAGATGTTTGTGAGCAGACCAGATCTGACTCATAAAATGATCTATAAGATTAATACTGTGGGGCCTCAACCTACCAAACCACTAGAAAAATGAAGGATTAAATTCATAAGGAGATAAAAAGCAAAGTGGAAATAAAGATAATTACAGAGTCAAACAGTCCCTGGTCATCTCCAGTTGTTATGGTTTCCAAGAAAGATGGGAACAGAAGGTTTTGCGTTGATTGTGGAAAACTTAATGCTGTTCCAGTTCCTGATACATGCCCTATGCCCGGAATTGATGATACATTAGATACTCTAGGCAAGGCAAAATACCTAACTACCTTAGACCTAGCAAAAGGATATTGACAAATCCTGTTAGACCAAGAAACAGAAAAAAATCCATCCTCATTACTCATTTGGGACTTTTTGATTCAGAGTGTTACCTATTGGGTTAATTAATACTGGAGCAGCCCTGCAAAGGTTTCTTAATCAAGTGTTAGGTTACAAGACTTTGCATGGGCTCATATTGATGACATTACAATGTTTAGCCACTCTTAGTCCAGTCATAAAAATCACGTGGGAACTGCTCTGACAAAACTCAGAGGCCACTCTCTCAGTGAGTGTCAAAATGCAAGAGAGGAGCAGTGAGCCTTCCTTATTTAATACACAACTTATGGTGTTGCACAAAGTGAAGCTATCAAGTGAAAAGGCTGTTTTCCCAAGAGCATATTATAACTTTTTCCTAAGTGGAGAAAGCCATTTTAACATAGGACTACAAAAGGGGTCAGGCTGATCTTGCTGATGATGTACTCTCTTGCCAGGCAAAATCAGTCTCTGGATGCAAGTTTAGACTATACTCAACAGTCCATGAAGTCATGATCTTAAAGCTACAGAGCCATTCTCCCCTCAGTGATGCACAATAGGCTCTGGAAGAACATGAAGTGGAAAGCAAGTTGAGTGAGAAAGCCCAAGGAAAATAAAGCAGAGTGGGCAGATTTGTAGATTATGGGAGTGGTTCTCAACCACTGTGTCACGCCACATTACTGTGTTACCACACAGCAGTAAGTGGGTCACAGAGAAGTCAGGAGGTGGCTGGATTGGGTCTGGAGGGAATGAGTTAGGGCATCCTATAGAGTCGCAACATGCTGCCAAGCATGTCACAACCCACTAAAGGTTGAGAACCACTGGATTTTGGGATCCCCTTTCTATGATAAACAAAACACAAACCAACAGATTTTATTTATGATTTTTTCCACAGATTTTTACATACATATTTACATTATTTTGGACCTGGAAGTACTATTACCAACATTTGCACCAGCTATACTTTTTAAATGCTTCCAATCTTTGATAACCACTGGTATTATTATGAATTAGTTAATAACACACACAATAGTATTACCAATAGCACACAAATTCAGCAGAAAAAATGACTTGATCAAGATCTGAAGTCACACAACTCTGTGATAAGAGATATATAACTTTACCTCTCTTTAAAGAAGATAGAGATCTTTTTCCATATGGTAGATGTGCTCCAGACACTGGCCAGAGATACATCAGTTAAGTTTGTTCTAGAGTTCCCATCTCAAAATGACTTTGTAGACATTTAAAATAAATGTAGCTCTTGGATGTGACCCAGCACTACAAGATGACAGGAATGTTTTTTAAGGATCTGGAATGTCAGGTAACTTGTTCTGGCAACATTACAGATTTATTGTTTGCTTTACTGGAATTGTTCCATCAAAACCTCTCCTCGGAAAAGTCTATGTGGTCCATCAGTCATTTGAATGCTAATCTTCTTGGCCCCTCAGTACAAACTACAGCAGAAATGTCACAATTTCACTGCAGTGGAGGGAGGGGGGTATGGGAAGGAATATGCAGCCTTCTGAGCGATTCAGAGGCACGTTACATGGGCATCTGTCACTAGATGAGGCCAGAGTGAAGAGCAGATCAGAAGACTAGCAGTGGTGTGTTAACAGGTTTGCAGCTAATGCAGCTCCACAGCACTATTTACTTCAACCATGTTATTTCTGCTGTAAGAGCTCCGGGTAAAACAGCAAAGCAGGGAAAGCAGCTAGGATTGGAATTCTAGCAGTGCGGTCCTTCTGCACTCATAAGTATCAGTATTTACTACTGTAAGGAGCCACACTAAATAAATGAAGTCAGCATCTTGAACATAACAAGTCTGATACATGGTGCATGGTATGAGTTTCCTGGCTGCTTTCTTTTCGTATTTCTCTACATTCTAGTTATAGAGAGACATTTCATAGAATTTGATTTTTAGTCGTCATAATTTTGGTGGGCAACATCAGTGTTTATTTTACTCACTGTGTGTCTTTCCCTTCAGCTGCCTACCGCCTACTTTCCATGGTGTCTTCAGTGCACTTAGTTGATAGGAAATGGCCTCTTGTTGACTCAACGCTACTCCAGTTGAGGGACCAGAACTACTCATTTGACTTTTGGATCAATTGAATGTGTCTTCACAGACCCACTCAGTCAATCAGGCAGCTGGATCTGACAGCAGCAAATTCGCTGCCATCAGTGAAGAGCTGCCCAAAGATCCTGCAAGGTTCCAAGGCCACTGGGCTGCTATTTAAATATCTCATAGCTCTTCTTATATTGTCTGCTGTGTACAAATCAAAAGGTAGACATAGGTATGACCCAAAGGTCTTAGATCTTCCCATTAAGCCTTTTTCAGGTAAAACTATTGCCTCAGTAAATACTACTGGCAGGCTAGGACTCAGACCCAAACTCTGCTTTCACTTACACTGACTTGCACCACTGTTTCTTATTCAATGGCATTACTCCTGACCTACGCTGGCTTAAAGGAGATCAGAATCAGACCTCTAAACTAGTTGGAGTACTCTGTGATTATATAGTATCCTCTACTTCTTCTGTTACATTTCATGTGCATTACAAATGATCTCTGTGTCAGTGCTTGAGTTCTGTGAAACTTGTAATTGTTTCATATTTACACAAACAAGAATTTAAAGAGAGAGATACACAATGGACTAAGCAAGATCTTGTTAAATAATTTACTGACCAAAAAGATATGGGGGCTACTTCCCCACTTTTTTGCACCTTGTGTAGTATTTACATCTGCATAATCTCTGTTCTTTCTCCATCTTCAGTTGGAGAAAGTTCAAGAACAGGTCTGAGCAACAGATCTCACATTTTCCTTTTTTGCCCCTTGATCTAATACAGGGCTCCCACTAGTGACAATGGAAATGAAAACAGCAGCAGAACAAATGAAAGGTATGCATCAGTGTTTTTACTAACTCATCAGTGCCTTTGACTGCATAGTGGTGAATGTTGTTGATGCTAAGCTAGATCATCATAGCCTTTGCTCAGCTGCCCAAGAGAGCAAGAGATAGAAAGGACTTGCTAATTCCTGTGTTTGGCCCTGCTTTTGATTCAACTGGAGTGGGGAGAGAAAGGGCTACTCACCTAATAGTCCTTGAGAAGCATGTGGGGAGGACTCAGAGGACAATGGGGAGTGGAAGGAAACCTAGTCCCACCTTCCCTATTTGCTGGCCAGAGTAGCTGCCTCGGTACAAAGTGGAGAGTGATCAACTTCTCCTGAACAAGAAAAAAGTAGTGCAGGAACCGAAGTCACAATTTGCCTGTTTTCTAGGCAATACAGCTACTTGCCACCCCTTATGCATGGAGGACTACAGAACAGGGGCAACGAACTAATTTGCTATGGTCAGCCAGATTTGATTTAAAAGTACTTCAAGCAGGCTGTACATGCTATAATTTGAAACATTACAGCAGTCTCGCAGCATCACTGAGTGCTGTGTTTGCAAAACTGTGCTCTGCAATACCTCTCTCTCTCTGTTAGGCAGAGAGTGTGGTCTTGTGAAGTGTAGTCTCACACACCCAGCACTCCGTGATGTTGCGAGACCTGACACTCTCACAACACTGGAGAGTGCTGGGTATGCAAGACCACACACTCTCTTTCTGTTAGGAAGAGAGTGTGGTCTTGTGGAGCGCAGTCATGGGCCAGATGGAGGAGGTTTGCAGGCCAAATTTGGCCCATAGGTCGCATGGTTGACACCCCTGCTGTAGAGTTACAAAGCCCACTATTGCTAGCAATCTGTTGTAGCATTATCACTTACCTAGTGTTTTCTGGTCTGACAAGCTTTAATGCAGCAGTAAAAAGTTCTCCCTCTGCTTCTTCATATACAAGTCACATTCAAAGCAATAATGTCTATTTCTGATGGGAGTTTAAAGTATAATTATTCTTGGCAGACAAACTAGTGGAAAAACCTCACTGTTCAGTTGGTGTTTCTTCATTCACTTGTATGGAAAACACATACTTTTTCCTGCAAAACAATTAAATAAAGATAACAGGAATTAGAGATTGAAACTGGCACCCCTCTGTCAATGCAGGATTCTTAGCTTCAGCATAAGATCCTTTTAAATACACAAACATGATTACGTCCTTATTAGGTCAGAATTAAAGGTGAAAACAAGAGGAGGCTATTTAATTTAGGACTTTTACATCTATTAAACAAACAGTACTGATCATTATTCTCTGGTTAACATGAGCATGTGGCACTGAATTCATCTGTTGCTTAAGGCACACAAATCTGTACTGCACAAAAAACCACTATGCAATCTTAAAATAAAACATCTATGAATGCAACTAGAAAATAACAATCTAACTCTGTCTGAAACACAACATAGATTCTGAAGTAAATATACTTACACAGACATGGGAATCTGGGATTTGTATCTGCATAATTTTGCACACTTAGATCATTGTTTAAATAATTTGAAAATAGATGGTGGTTTCCAGTGGGATATCATGATTTAATTCTTTGAGTGAGAATGTACAACTGGAGCAAACATAAGTAAACTGTAAAGAGTTTCCTAGGTGTATAAATAAACATAAATGCTAACACAAACAATTATATCATCAGCAAACGGAGCAGACAATAGTTTGTTGCATTGTCTTGTTCTCACTAGAGGGAACATTATGACCTTTGGAAACATAATAAATCAGCTCTTGATGACAATAAATATAAATGAGAGTAGACATGGGGTTATATCTGAGGCCTAGTATTTTGAAGATTAAGGTTCCATCCCTTTCTTTCTTATAGATTCTCTGTGAGAGCTTGGCTAAAATCAGCTATCTTGCTCATGCCTCGCTTTCCGTTTCTTTAAAATGAGCAAAATGTTGTTTACCAACCTCACAGTGTGCCCTGAATTTAAGGAATTACTGTGATTTACTTTTAGATCCTTCTACAGGAGGGGCTATAGAAATGCAGGCATGATCATTAGCAGTATGAATATAAAACCACACTTACTTAGTGCCTCATTCTTTTTGTTATTAAATTAAAACATGGAGATAAGTTATCTAACCTATTGTTCTTTTCAACTCCATAAAGAAGGAGCTACTGTCACCACTCTTATAAACTCCATCTGGGGGAGTTTATAACATAATTTGCTTTAAACTGGATTAAAATTATCAAAATCAATTTACCCATTTTTCATCAGAGAACCAAAACGCTTTAGCTATGGAACTTTCAGACAGTTTTTGCCACCCTTTAATCTAAAACAAATTTTACCCTTCAAAATGAAATTTCACAGACACTTACAACTTCCCGCTGAGCCTAATGAACATTGGACTAAAATGTTGACTGGCAAGTCACATTTTAATATCCTTGTTAAATATTTGTTTCACATTTCAAAAGACTCTGGACAACTAAGAATAACTTTAAAAGGAGGTGGGCATGAAAATTACTTCCCTGCTGCTGTTTATTACTAAAGTTCACTGGAACCATTTATCTGTATGATGGTGGATGCATGCCTTTCTTTTAATACTGCCTTCATCTGGAAACTGTCTTCCAGATACCACCCTTCTTATTGACTAAAGCTGGTTGGTTTATACTTTTGCTTCAAAAAAAAAAAATAGAACAATACACAGCTCAATGCTTTTTTCATTTAAGTACTAATATTTCATTCACCACTACAATATCTATGCAGCTATCAATAAAACTAACACTGCTTGTATTAAAAAGGTCCACTCATGAATTTAGCTTTCTCCTTTCTCCTCTGAGACAGCTAGAGGAGAGATTTGGGGTTTGTTCCAAAAACAAAAAAAACCCAAAACCTTTTATTATTCATCCTCCTCTATCATCTTCTTTCTTCCCAGCTGTTGTTAGTTCTTTGGTGTTGGTGAAGATGCAAAACTGAAAAATTTATTCCTGCCCATCAATAATAGGATGTACCTGTTTACCATCTCCACAATACAAAACCAAGGGCATCTTGAATGATATTGAAAGGCAATCATTAAAAATGATAAAAAGAACTAATGGTATTCTTCATGCAGTGCATCATTAGCCTGTGGAACTCATTGATAGGATGAGAAGCAATGGGCTTAAATTACAGCAAGAAAGGTTTAGATGGATGTTACGAAAAAATCCCTAGCTGTCAGGGTGGTTAACCACTGGAGTTAGTTGCCTAGGCAGGCTGTAGAATCTCCATCACTGGAAGTTTTCAAGAGCAGGTTAGACAAGCACCTGTCGGGAATGGTTTAAGAGGGTACTTTGTCCTGCCGTGAGTGGAGGGGACTGGACTTGATGACCTTTCACAGTTCCTTCCAGTTTCTATGATTCTTTGGTTGTCAGAGTATATTGCTGAGACAAGAATAGGATTCAAAAAGGATTGGCCATGAGTAATAAGGACATTCCTTACACAAATAAGTCTTTGGTTTTGTTTATTTAGTACAAATATAAACCTTCATGCTACAGAGCACAAATCCAACATTGGCAGGCATTAGTAAGAAACCCCCTCAGGGGTGCATATTCCATAAGTGTCCACTGCATGTTTTATCACATCTATTTCTGATGAAGCTACTGCTGGCCCCTGAGAGAGTTAAGACACTGGACTGCACAGGTCACTGTCTGCTCTAGTATGGCAACTACTACTTACCTATGACTATGCACCTCCCACGTCTGGGAACAGCAAAGGTTGTGCATCCTTCCTTTACAAATATTTTAAAACAAAATAAAGGCTAAAACCTGAACCTCTTTCTCTTTGCTTACTCAGGGAAACTACAGTTGGAGCTAAGAGTCCTTACGACCAGATTTTTACAAGTATTTAGGGGCCTGAAAATACAGTCAGGAACTTAGTGGGATTTAAAATATCTATATAAGTTAGGCACCTTCCTCCACTGAGTTCAATGTGCATTTGAAAATCCCACTGTGTACATATCTGCATCTTTAGACAGCTGTGTACCTTTAATGATCTCAATTACTGGCAGAAGGTGCTTATTATCTCACAGGCCCAGGCTCCTGATGTTCAAAAGTAATGTCCCTAATTATTTTTTTACCATTTTTGCTTCTTATTTAATGCACATGTAAAGAACACAAACTTTTATTTTCTCCACCATCTTTTATTCATTACCTGGCAAAGGTAGAAGTCAAAAACGCTGCCAAGTCGGTGTTCTCCTTTTCAATTTAAACTTCTTCAGAGAAAATCTGGACGAAAACCATGACTGGGGCTCTGTTAAACAAACCAAAAAGTTATGCACTTTCCAAATAAATCATAGGACTAAGCATACAGTGAAAGAATCTGTCATCAACCTCCAGAATCCCAATAGCCACAAGGAAAACTATCCTCTGCAGGCACTACATCTGAACTGCTTTAAAAATAAGCAAGCAAGCTGCAGGCAATATAACTAAAATAATTAATCAATAGCCCATAGAAACTGACATCCAAGGTATAAGTCAGTAAATGTGCACATGCGTATGCACGCACACATGAGCACGTCTGCGCGCGCACACACACACACACACACATTCTACAAGAGTATTGAAATGTGCGGCTACAAAATTTAGCCACATGTTTCCTTCTTAACTGAAAAATGTGCTCATTCATTCCACCCTGAATAAAAAGTAGTAATGGGGAAGTGCTGGGTGACTGAACCAGGCTGAAGGACTGAGCAAATGATCACAGATTAATTTTAACATCTGTGTATGAAAGCTATTAAACCTTTCTTCTGCACCAATAGACTTTTAGCTGCTGACAGAATCATCACTGGATAAAGACATAGGAGTCACTGTTGAGTCCTAAGAGAAGATGCTTGGTACTTATTTAGCTCCCATTACCACAGTAGCCAAACAGCTTATAACCTATAATACATTTATCTTCACAACATCCCTATGAGGTAGGGAATTAGCATTATCCCCATTTCACAGAGTGGGAACTGAGGCACAGAGAGACTCAGGCCCAAATTCTCAATAGAGTTTTAGGTTCCCACAGTGGGAGTTAGGAGCCTACGTACCTGGGAGGATCTGGGCCTAAGTGGCTTGCTAAAGGTCACACAGGAAATCTGTGTCAGATCTCCAGAGCCCCAGACTAGCCCCTGAACTGGGTTACCCTTCCTTTTTCTGTTACTGATATTTTTATTACAATAGCCCTAGATGCCCCAAACTAAATTTAGAGCCCCACTGGGCATTACACTAGGCACTGTGTTAACAAAACACTGTTCACAAAGTGTTTACAATCTAAAGCGACAACATGGGCAGGGGGAACACAGGCACAGACAGGTTAAATTGCACAGCAGGTCAATGGCCTAGCTAGGATTAGAACCATGCCATCTGACTCCTGGTACGTTATTGTAACCACTCAATTCTGCTGCACAGCAATGGGTAAAAAAGCAAACAGGATTTCTGACTTCATTAAGAAGGGGTAGAAAATAATATAAAGATATTCCAACACAGGCTGAAATGATTACACAGTCTCACTTGGAATAGCGCGTTCCTTTCCATGCTGATAGCTCCCTTTGCAGACGGAGTGATGATAGGGTGCCGGCCTGCTTCCCCAGCAGAATAAAGGTGGAGGGCACCAAGTTTGCTCATCGAAACTATAGTCCATGAGTATTGCCAAGATCAGAGGTACCTGATTTCTTTGCACTGCATCTGAGCTTTCTCCTTACCCAAGATGACTATTCCCTGAACCTTCATATCTATAACCCAATACCCACAACATAAATCAATTCGGAAAAATGCAGTCTAAATATGTGACCATTACAGCCACCAATTGAAACCAGATCAGTTTCCTCTCACAGCAGTAAAAAACTGCAACAAACTTAGGAAGACAGTGAAATATTCTGGAAGAAAAAGCTCACACCAATGCTCCAATGGAAAAAACAGCAACCCTGAAGACACAATCTAATACGTACCAAAGTCACCATAGCTTTGTTAGTCATGACAGCCACTGTAAAAATTCAATCCAATCAGCCCTTTAGACACTAGACGCTTAATAAACTTCCACATTTGGTGTTTAAAAACAAATGTTAACAGATCATAAAGGAAGCCATTTGCAGTGAGCAGGAAAACCCGTATTGGTCATACAAGAACTATGCTCCATATTCTTGAGCATCATCTACTGGAACCTTATCAGCTAACTATTTACCTACGTACAGCCAGAAAACACACTTGTGCCAGTTGGCATTATACCATATAGGAGTGAGGGGTCCATGAATCTTTTCTCCAGTCTCTAAAGGATCTAGATGATTTATATGTTCAGTTACAATACGCATTACTTTCAACATCATCCAGAGATGATGATATTAATGCTATGTGTGTTTCCAATGCCACGAGGGCTTTCTCTGTTTATCTTTGTTCCTTATTAAAACAAGGGTTTCTCATTGTTATGGGAGAGGGCAGCATGGTGTATAATGGACCCAGCTGTTAGCAAAGATAATAACACATGAGCTTTACCGTTACACACCCACAAAATATATGTACACAAGAGGTTTTTACAAACCCTAACTTATAACAGGAGCCAGCCTAACCTGGACCCAGCCAGAAATCAATTACCCTGACTCAGCTTAGCCCTTCTACTGTTCCCTGTTGCATACCCAACAGTTACATGCCACTATCCACAGATCTCATCAGAACAGGATATTCCCAAGGAACTGGTAACTGGGTGTCAGATCAAAATGCAAACTCCATGAGAATGCCCTTAAACAACCCTGTGAGAAAGGACCATCTACACCACACAGGATTTGTATAGTGCTCTTCTAAGAAAGCAGCTCTCATGCAGGAATAACATAGTATCCTCACAGGATTTCTCTCTTCTCCTGGCTTCAATCAACTTCATGTATGAATGACCCCCTTTCTAAGAAGATCCAGATAGAGGCCACTAGTCTCACTGAGATGAACATGTTGAGGTCAAGAATTCTGTCTTGAAGACACACCCTCAAAAGAAAACTTGGCTCTCCTCGCTCTTAAAAATTTCATGTTAAATGAAACCGACAAAAGAATCCTTTTATGTATGTAAAGGATATTAAAGGGGGGAGGGTTAAAGAAACTTAAAGCCTAGATAAAATTTTAAATCCAAGTTCTTCTAGAACTGATTTCCTAGAAGATGATCTCCCATCAAATCTATATTTAGAATAAAAATATTCTTGCTAAAAATGACTTTGGGGATACTGAGAAAAACTGGATGTGACAGCAGTTTATTCAGAAATGTAAACCTTTTGGTTTAGGAGGAAGAAGTGTGTCACTGTTAAGACTCTAAATCTTTTGGAGCCACAGCAGATAGTCTGTGCAGGGAGACAAAGCAATGATGCACTGCACAAAGGGTAAATTCAGATTTGGATATAAGTGGGCACAAGTGCAATGAAATCAATGTGGTTGATGCAGAGTTGAGTTTGAGCCATTTTAAATTTTTTTAAAAAATAATAATAATATGTGTGGACTTGGGGGGTGGAGGAAAATACCAGTAATTTTTATGATGGTTGCCTTTTGCAATTGTAAGCACATTTTTAGCAAGATATGAATGCCAGGACAGGTGTTTATAATGTTTTAGCTGTTTTGTTTCTAGGAGATTAGAGAGATAGGGTGAGCGAGATAACATCTTTTACTGGAACATCTTTTGTTTGTGGAAGAGACAAGCTTTTAAGCTAAACCAAGCTCTTTTCCAGGTCAGGTGTTTGGATAGATAGATCTAGATTTCTATAGGGCATGTGTCCTCCTATTATTATGATAACATTGAGCAGCCCTGAACCAGGACCCCATGGTGCTAGTCCCAGTATAAAAACAGAACAAATAAGAGTCGTCGCCCCAAAGAGCTTCCCATCTAAGGAGCAGTGCAACCACATCACCACCACTTGACAAATGGTTCCTCAGCTCCCCTTACTTGCTACCTTTGGCACTGTACAGAATTCAGTCTTCCAGCTGTTGTCATGCTGACAGATCTTTGGGATGCCTACTCTAGGGAAAGATATTTGATTCTCTCTGCTTTTGAAGGTCCCAGGTCAGTAAACCAATTAAGCACATGCTTAACCTTAAATTCATGGCGAAGTCCTTTTGAAGTGAATGTGTAAAGCTATGCATGTACTTAAGTGCTTTCCTGAATCACAGCCCAAAGTAGGAAGGTTGGTTCTATTTTACCAGCCTGCCCTTTCCATCAGCGTCCTTTCCACACTCACAGGAACCTGTACTGGCCATATCCCCAGGGGGGTGGAACAGCGAGCAGACTTTCCTCTGTGGGACCGGGAGCTCCAGGAAACATAGTCAGTCCTGGTACTTCTGCTGGTACAATATGACTGTGCATCACTCCCAATGCAGGGCTGTGACTAAAACCCACAACAGAACTTTTTGTATGTGGCATCAGAGCAGGAACGGTGACAGGGTTTCTGGTGTCCCCCTGCAGTGCAGCAGATGCCTGGGCAGACGAGTGATGTCACAGTGCAGCACAACAGCGCAGTCCCCATTTTGGCGCCCCTCAAATGTTGGCACCCTCCTGCAATGCTTACCTTGTTTACCACATTGCGCTGGCCCTGCCTCGGAGGCATGAGCTTTGGAGGAGGAAAGGAGTCACTACCAACATAAAATGAACAACTTCTGCCTGAACACTGTGAGCATGTCATTTCCAGTGAACCTAAACCTTTAGAATACACCTGCCCTCCTAGTGTGATCCTTAACGTATTACTTGGGGGTATAATATTAGCATTAAATTCCATATCCCACCAGACAGACAGATAATAACAGGTACAGAGAGCAGGGGCGAAGGAAGGTTAGACCAGTGGTTCTCAACCATTGTGTCAGGACACATTACTATGTCGCCACAAGGTGGTAAGTGTGTGTCAGAGAGCTGGGGAAAATGACTGGATTTAGCGTGGAGGGTGGGGTTGGTGTGCCCTGTAAGATTCCTGTATGCCTGTGTGTTGCGACCTGTAGAAAGTTGAGAACCACTGGATTAGACTGTAGGATGAAGTAGCTCATGAGTTGTACCAGCTGAACAAGGGCTTGAACTTCATCCATAATGAGAAGAAAGATTACGTATTGCTGCTATTGTACCATGTGGGTGAAATTCACCACTGTGGAGAAGGCTTTCTGAAGTCCAATGCACCTTTAAAGTGAGACTGAAATGTGCCAGCTTTATATGGGAGGGTTAATTCATTATATTCAGAAAGGATGAAATTCTTTCATTATAGACCTGAAGTCAGTGGGAGCTCTCAGTGTGGTGAGATGTGGTTTTGCCAAAATGATCATCTGCCATCAAATTAATTGGCAAGTAATTATCCCAATGTTAGCAGACTTAAAGGTGGTGCAGCTTCACAGTACACTACAGCTGGCATTTTCAAAAGTGCTCAATACTGGGCTAACTCCACTCTCACTCAAATGCATGGTAAAACCATTGGCAAAGCCATTGGTAAATCATTACCTTCAATGCATCAGGGGTAGGCCAACTCTGAGCTCCTTTGCAAATCCCACCCATATACGTAAAACAGTCAGATACTCAATCATTCTATGCACACATCTCACAGCAAATACTCCCACAGTCCCACATGGGGCTTTTATCATTAATAAATATCAGATTGCCTCAAGATGGCTGTTTCAGAGCTCAGATTTCCTGAAGAATGCAGCATTTATTACATATAATTAACTGTTGTTTTCTTTTGTATGAGTCACTGAGGTAAATCATGCCTCTGGATTCTGTGATATTGGTATTAATGGTGGTAACAAATTGAAGTAAATTAGTCATGTAAATTATCATGACAAAAACAAAGACAACAAAATTTGGTCAGAACTTTCCCAGTGCACATCTATTATTACTGTCACGTTTGCAAAGCAAGTAACTTGAATGTTTCCATCTTACTCAGGGCTAGTCAGGAGTACTGGAATAACTATTGTTCCATCCTGTTGATTCAACTTCACTGTTTAGTTCAGGACAAACTTACTTCAAAAAAAAAAAAACTAGCAAACCACTTACACGGGGTTATTTTACAGCACAGAGTTAACATCTGTAAGCACTGGAGGCCGAATTTTATTTTGCCTTATATCTCAGGTATAAACTTTACTAACTTAATGGGGTTCCAGTGGGATGTACAATGTAGCAGAATGTATTAATTACTCTTGAGACAAGTTCCAAAGGGGTAGCCATGTTAGTCTAGTTCAGCAAAACAAACAAGGAGTCGCGTGGCACTTTTAAAGACTAACAAATTTATTTATCACATGAGCTTTCATGAGAGAAAATCCCACTTCATCAGATGCTTTGAAGAGGGGGAAGCATCTAACAAAGCGGTTTTTCTCCCACAACAGCTCATGTGATAAATACATTTGTTGGTCTTTAAAAGTGCCACAGGACTCCTTGCTTGTCTTGAGGCAAGGTCTGTGAGGTAATATTTGTTATGAGATCGACGTCGGTTGGTGAAAGAGACAAACTTTCAAGCAGTGGTGGATCAGGGGCCATAGGGCCCCTGAGCGTCCCCACCGGTTTCCCCCAACTGAAGGCCCCGTCACCACCAGCGGGCCAGCACTGGAAGGGGGGCGTGGGGCAGAGGCCAGCCACAGCCTGGCTGGTCAGCCCCTGGAGGTTTCAGAGCTGACTGGCACGTGTGGTGCAGCTTCCAGTGCAGCCCAAAGGCCCACGCCACCCCATCCCGCCCTTGGGGAGCAGAGCGGCTGGTCCAGGGATGGGGTGAGAACAGCAGAGCTGGGCTTGTGGGCTGGTCCACTCCACCCCGCTCCATTCCCCATCTCGGTGCTGGACTGCCGGCAGCGTGGAGGGGCCCCCACATTATGGTGGGTCCCTCAGCACAGGCCCTGTTGGCCCATGTGGTAAGCCACTGCTGCTCTCAAGATATATGGAGCTCTTGATCTTAGCATTCTTTGGTTTTGAAGAACACCAACTGTGTACTAGGCACACCACAGATTTGCAAACTAAGTCCCTGCCTGTCAGACATTACAATCTAACAGGACAACAGACACGGAAAGTGTTGAGAAGAGCAAGGCTAACTACAAAAGGCAACATGTTGGATATGACAATATCCGGCCTGAGTCTGTTAGTTCCACCTTTTCCGAAGGCATGTTTAATGCTTATATTTTCATTAAGATGAAGCAGGGTGGAGGGTGGAAGAGCAAGGGTTTAGAGACGCATCCTTATAAAAACAACCTCAGTGCACCCAAACTCTAGCAAGAACTACTCCCACACACAGGGCCTTTGCACTCAGTGTGTAAAATCCAGGCTCCACTGAAATCAATGCAAGTTTTGCCATTAACTTTAATGACAAAAGAATTTCACCCATATTTTCACTAAGCATAGGAATAACCTCAAATTATCCCTGAATGCTGTTAATAACAGAGCAAATGTATGTCAACATGAAAACCATTCTAACATGTAGTCCACATTCCTTACTCCCCTTCTGTGTAGTACTCTGTTTTTCCACTAGAAGCAGAACAAAACTAGTTAGTCTGAAATCAATTACAGACAACATTAATTAATTCATCTGAAGATTTTAGATATTCTATGCGACTATTACCAGAGTCTGCCTGTGTAAATGTCAAAGCAGTCTACGCCAATCTCCAGCAACTCAGGAACTAATCCACAATCTTTTTATGTCCTTTCTCTAACCTACCAGGTTGCATATCTGTACATCCAAAAAAAACAAAAACAAAAAAACAAAAAAAACAAACAAACAAAAAAAACCCCTCTCTCTTTTTCAAAATAAATGAAAGCCTAAAAATGCACTTTTTTTTTGAAAGGAGGCACAGTTCTTGTGCATAAAAATGATCAAACAGTCAGAAGATTTGTGTCGGAGTACATAAACTCTTTGGAACAATTTATTGTAGCATGGTAATGAATGTATCAACCCAGGGATTCTCTTAGCTTCCTGGCTAAATATAGTTCAGAAAAATAATTTTAATAGAAAACACATGAAAATCCATTTATTGATCTAGCTGATTCAGTTCAGAATGGAGAGCAAACTGTCTATGGTCTCAGGCCACAGTTTTTTTCAGACTCCAGTGATAGATTCTCAGCTGGTGCAAATGGTCATGGCTATGGTAATAGTGCTCTGTGGGGTAGTGGCTAGCACCTCTACTTAACATGCAGAAGGTCCTAAGTTCAATCCCTAGGGGGTTGGACTCAATGATCTCATGAGGTCCCTTCCAGCCCTATGATTTGTTTGATTTTGATTTGATTTTTATCAGCTGAGGCTTATTGATACTCTCAGATAAATTAAGGCCCAAGAGTATAAATTAGTTATATTCCACATTTTTTACACTCATCATTCACTATTCACACCTTGTAATATTGAAATCTTCTGGCAATTTACTCATCTCCAGTTAGTGGAAATGACATAAGGCTGTTGATGTTAGAAAGATTTCACATTCCTTCTTACTGAAAAGAATATTTCGGTTTAAAAGAACTTCAAGTCAGTACAAGCCTTTGAATAATTGACTGGTTGCTTTTTTTCTTAAAACTAGTAATATGAAGCTAGGAATGGTGAACTGTCTTCTGACATAACAGATTACAGTTATCATATATTTTAAAGATTATATGTAACATGTATATATGGGCACAAACACATACATACAAGTACATGTTTGTAAAGTTAATTATGAATCTGAAATAAATGGTAAAACTTGAGCTCCAGCAAAACACTCCTACCTCTCTTTTAAAGCACTTCAGAAACTCACAAATCCTAAACGATTGTTTTCCGCAAGCTGAAATCACAGAAGAACAATTTCTCAAGGGGTAGATCTCTAATACTAATTTTGATTTCTAATGCTTACTATAAATTATTTTGGCTACATTCAGAGTTCTGAGCTGCCACAAATTATCCAAACTGCACTGCTGGGGTAAAACACTTTAAAACTTATGCCTCGCATAAAGTGTTTTGATTGTTTTATACAAACTAAGGTCACATAGCAAAAAATTTCACAAAGGAAATTCTGGTGTGATTTAAAGCCATAAAACCTGGTTTTAGCCTTTGTCTTTGCTTTGAATTTAAAGCAATACTCATTACATGAAACAAAACAAGCTTTAAAACTTCTTGGTAGAATTCAGTTCAGAATGTTAGCAATATCCCTTGTTAATATTTCCCACAGATCTATGAGATTTTTATACAGATATGAGGCACATGTAAGGTAATGCTAAAGCCTTAAAGATGGCAAGGTATATTTGATTTTACATGGACACATAGAAATCCAAGGCAGCAATGTTCTCCCCCAACATTTGTTCTGGGAAGATCTAAATCTTGCTTTGAACATTTAAAATTCACCCTGTGCTGAAGGTTGGTACCCTGGAAACCAGTCAGAACTGTGGACATTTTTTGTTTCACAATTTAAATAAGAAATTGGACTCCCCTGAAGATCTGGGAGTGCGTGACAGAGCAAAATGTGCCTGCATGAGGGACTTTGTAAAAGCAGATTTGTTTGCTGTCGTATGTTTTAAACCTGAACCATGCAAATCTATGACATATCCTACACGCATTGCCTATTTGGAGTGGGACCCAACACCCCATCCCACACAAACACACAAAGTTGTTTTGTGGTTTTCCATAACTATTTAATCATCCCAAAATTTAATTAAATATGACCTTTGTGTCATACACTGACCATTGTTACTAAACAAACCAGCAGTTGCCACAGTGTGGTACTCAAGACACCATCATTTTCCCCTATATATTTAGGGCAGGAAATCACTTCAAAAACTGTATGCTATTATCAAAGGTGTAGCCATGTTAGTCTATTTCAGCAAAACAAGCAAGGAATCCTGTGGCATTTAAAGACTAACAAATTTATTTATTGCATGAGCTTTCATGGGAGAAAATGCCACTTCAGACAACACTTTGAAGATGGATTTTCTCCCACAAAAGCTCTAAATTTGTTAGTCTTCAAGTGCCACAGGACTCTTTGCTTGTTTTGTGTGCTATTAGAAAGGGCTGACTACTGAATAGTGCCTGCAATCTATTTAAAACAATGAGGTGCTGCCAAAGATGAATACCCAGGTATATTTCAAAGTCTTGTTCAACAGGCCAATTAATTTCAAAGAGTTTCCCACCTATGCCTCTAAAGGGGCTGTGAAAATGTAATCTGTAGACCACTAATGTGTATCATTTGTTACTCATGGGGGACTCAGTAATCACAGTATAGAATAATACAGGCAAAATGAATAGCAAAACCTACCTACAACAAGAGAAATCAAGGGCAGATTTCTTTCTCCAATCTACAGATGTCCATTACAAATCACTACAATTAGAGAGGAGAAACACACACACACACACACACACCCTTTGGATCACTGAGGTAATCCCATTGCAAGGGCAAGACCCATGTATATCCTTCATACAAAATAGAGATTTTGTCCTGACAATGAGAGATCACCTGGTAGTTTTCATTTCCGTTTTTGTCCGTCAATCACAAACAATATTACTACATGCTATTGTTATGTGCTTGTGTAATGTAGACAGTGCTGATACAGAACGCCATAATGATACAATATTGCCTAAGGGAATAGAAATCACTGAGGTTGTGATTTGAAAACACAAAGCTGAAAGCTGAAGACATGATTGAATATGTGAAATCATTTTTATGTTCTCAAGGAAATATTCCCACCAAACCATCACTCTTTCCACATTCAAATCCCCCCTAAAGATTCATTACAACCATGATAACTAAAGAAGTTAACCAAACTACATATTCATACAAAATATCATATCTTACAAATCAATGCTGATTTAGGGCCCCAACCCAGCTCTCATTGAAGTCAATGGAAAGACTCCAATTGCTGTCTGTGGGAATTGGCTCAGGTTCCTAAAGCAGTACGTTTATACGAACATTTCCACCATGGTGAGAAAAGACGCTGTGCAGAAGAGGTATTCCCCAGCATTGGACTGAGAACATGTGATAAATGTGCATACTGCAAGTCTGTTTGTGTAAGTTACAAATAAGTTTGATGTTTGTTATTAAGAGAAATGAGCTAATACCTCAAAAATGTTCTGCCGATGTTCATAGCAATAAAAGATGAAATTGTTTTGACTGTAGTCAGACTCCTTTTTGGTTCACTTTCTGTGACAAGTTTAGTTGGTGAGTTTACCAGCAGGAATGGTCATAGCCACAGCAGCTTTTAAGCAAATGTTTGGACAATATTCAGACAAAACATATTTTGTCCTCATGAGAGGAGTGCTTACACCCAAATCCTAATGTAAGCATTATCTTATTGGTTCTGAAAACAGAAACAATGTTGTGCAATTTGTTTGTCCAGCCAAACCTAGGCAACACAGCTCAAATTACTGACAGAAGTTCTTTGGCAAATCATTTCTAACAACAGATAAATGGAAGAAAATCACAGCTTACTCAGGACCAAATTGCAAAGAGAAAAAAGATCATCAGATCAACCGCTTTGTCTGTCTGCCTGGTTCTAATAATTAAAGTGTCATTAATTCATCCAATGCCAGTGTGGCCCACTTCATGAAGCTGCCCAAATTTGCAAGTAGCAGTACAGGAGGGCAATCAGCCTACATGAAGCTACTAGGTTTCTCCTCATATGCAAGTGAGAAGTAGTGGGTGGAACTTCGACTTTGCCCCAATGCACTCGATAACATAGCTAGCCAGAATGACAGGACCAGTACCGTGCACCAAGTATGGGGCTGGTGCAGGCCATTTCCCCACAGAATGGGGGAAATCCAGGAGGCAATTCACAGTCTGCTTCTCAGGCTGCCCCTGGGGCACCCCAACATCATACTGCCAGCAGCTCATGGCAAAGACCCTCTGATTTTTAGACTGACAAATTACACATGATAACAAATTGTACTTTGGCCAAACCTGCAAGAAGTAGTGTATGTATGATCCTATCCCACCTCATATGCCTTTTGCCATTAACAGCATGAGATGTGATCTGATTTGACAGTAACACCTCCTCGGATTGACTCGTGAACGAAATGGTACAAAACAAATACAATCCATTTTTCTCCCTCTTCATGTATAAAGCTGCATTTGATAGTTTCTTAATCAATCTGCAAGGGAAACTCTTTAAATTCAATTTTCATGAAGAGCATATTACTAGACAAAAAACAAACACTCACACATAGAAAAGGAAAAGGAAAATGTGGTTTAAATTGTAGAACAAATTTTTTACTGTTTTCCTTTGATATTTTAATTTGGATTTTCTTGCCCAGTCATTGTAGACTCTCTTACCAACACTGTTAGCTGGAAGTAGTTTCTTAGGACCATACCCTGATCCCCTCACTAACTCAATTTCAGTAGAACTAGCCACATCACATATGAGGAGGTAATTCAGGTTTTGGCAGCATTAGTTTTAAATTCATTTGCTGACCCATTCCTGTTTGACAAATGGGTAAAAGGCTCAACCTCACACATGCTGCTGCTTAACAATAAAATAAACCTAGGACTTAGGTATCCTCCAGCCTGCAGTATATTACTAGTCTCTTTGAAATGTTATGAGCATAACTTAAATAAATAAACTCACATTGTGAGCTGCATCTTCGATCTGAGCTGGCTAAGTTCTGAGCTGGCTAAGTGTTATGACGGGTTATGTAGAGCATACTTAGAAGTCCTGTTTTAATTCTGCGCATGTGAGCAACAGTTATATCACTTTTGTCTCTTTAGTTAAAGTGGGATTGAAAATTATTTCTAAAATGATTAATCCGCTTCCATGTTTATTTGCATTTTACTTTGTGGGCCAGAATCTTAGCCCAGTTCTGCCTTCTTTGAGCTGCTTGTGCAATACAGAAGGATGTAATCTGGACACGGCCAGCCAGCTAAGAATTTCCTTTCCACCAGGGAAATTCTTAGATGGTGCAACTGACAAAAGAAACTCCTATATCAAATTTGCCCTTGAGCTCACATCATAGAAGTTGTGTAGAAGAGAGGGATAGATCTACCCTATGGTAATTCCACGAAGATAAATGACCACTTAGGGATCATAACAAGCTGTCATAACTTAAAGCAGTCTGTAGGATGCCCTAATGTACATCACAGCCTGAGGAGAATGAGAATG
Source organism: Podocnemis expansa (assembly GCA_007922195.1). Lineage (NCBI taxonomy): Eukaryota > Metazoa > Chordata > Testudines > Podocnemididae > Podocnemis > Podocnemis expansa. The sequence continues at coordinate 1,934,377 of ML682014.1, forward strand.
AGATGGCAGCAATGGACTCTCTGACATCTTACCCAGCACTGATGGTATCTCAGCAAAGGAGAAAATCTGGCCACCTAACTCACCTATTCGACCATAATGATCTGCAGGGGTGAGTTGTTTGGTCTATGTCATTTCTAGCTTTGTTCTATGAGAGTATCTCAAGCTATCTTGTGGCTTTGACAGCCACAACCACATCAGCAGGGTGTAGAGGTGCATTACCAGTCAGCATTGCCCAAGAGCATTTGGCGCTCAGGAATACTGAGGCAAACAGAATGCTTCCAAAGATGCTTGTAGCATCCTCAGGAGCGACAATTGCCTTTCAAAAGGGTGAAGCTGCCCCTTGAGCTGGCCTCCAAACCCTGGCACCTGTCCAGCTACCCCACCTCTAAGGTAAGGAACAATTCACACCACACATTCTTGCTGCCTCCTGCAAGAACAAACAAGGGGGTCAAGGTTCTCTGCATCCCCTCTCGCTTCCTTCTCCTTTGGACACAAATGCAACAAAAGTCATAATCTGTCCTATAAGCTTGGGAAGAAACCCTGTAATGTTATTTTCCTGGGGCAGAAGAGACTATAGGTAAAAACCTGGCCCATTGAAGCAAATGGCAAAATTCCCATTAATTTCAAGTGGGTCAGGATGTCACAACTGAAATCATAAGGGAAGCATTAGTCTGTTTCTTTGGGGCAGGGAGGAAAAGGCACATGCCAAGCCCAGACAGAAAAGCTCTTTGCACATTGAAAGAGAACTTCAGTAGACCAAAAGTTTGGGAAAGATTCTAACAGAATCCAACTGCATCATTTCACTCCAACTTACAGCCACTCACAGGGAATCACAGCCAATAATGAGGGCAGAGAGCCTTAAAAAATGCCCAAGTGTGGGGAAATAGAATCCTGCAAACCACAGCCAAGGAGTCTTGGAGAGAGAAAGCTAACACTGCAAAATTCATCACGGAAAAAAGAGTGAAGAACTGGCTATTTTTCCATGAATTAAATATATAATGTACTTAATGAACAGAATCTGATTGATTTTCCATAAAACATGTTTTCACCAATAAAGGGTTCTGTTTTGTGAATCTTTCTAAACTTTTGAAAAGTAGCTGAAATAATATTGCACTGGGAATTTTGAGCAGACTCTTCTTTTCCAAGGTAATGGCAGTATGAAGAAAAAGCATTCATCCCATTCACAGGTTCTTACCTCCCTGCATTCCAGCTCTGTTTAGTAATGTGGAGATCATTCTAAAATCTTTCTTGTCAATTAGATGTTCATCTGGCCACCTTCTTATTTACCACCAATAACAGTTACCAAAGCACTGTATTGACACAGTGCAAAAAAGCCTCAATGTGGTGACAGCAAAGAACCTCCTGTGAAACCAAACACATCAGATCAGTACATCTGTATCAAACATTATGGTGAGGAGTGTGGCATAAAATAACTGGATGGATGGACTGACTGAACCTTCATCTAATAGAATTTTCTATCATGTATGTTGCACTGAAGCACAGTATGGTCTTACACACTCTGGGTTTTTGGGGTTTTTTTGTGCGTAATGAAAACTTTGTTTTGTCTGTCTAAGCTACTAAGTGTTTCCCACCACCATCACCACCTCCTAATCTTCAATGTGCTTATCCACACAACACCCGTGTCAGGCAAGGGCATGGTATAACCTCTTCAATAAAGAAAATGTTGAGCAACTGTTAGCTAGTTGTATAAGGAATCTATATATAGTGAGCAAAGAGCATCTAATGCACTTCTCTCCAATTTAATCAGAGAGACTAAAAGATGGATTTTCAAAGGTATTTAGGTGCCTAAAGATACAGAGAGGCACCTAGAGTGATTTTTCCAACTCCTCTAGGAAAGAGCTTTTGCTAATTCCACCAGCTGTCTATCTGAATCATTAGACACTGAAAGACCTTTGAGAATCCAGCCCTGTTCTATGGCTATGTCTACAGTGCAATTGGACACCCATGGCTGACCCATGCCAGTTGACTCGGGTTCAGGCTAAAGGGCTGTTTAATTGCGGTGTAGATGTTTAGGCTCAGGCTGCAGTTTGATCACCTCACCAAGTCTCAGCTCCTGCCGGAGCCTGAATGTCTACACCGCAATTAAACAGCTTCTTAGCCCAAGCCACCTGGTGCGGGCCAGCTGTGAGTTTTTAATTGCAGCGTAGATATGAGATGCCTAGGAAGTTTGAAGGAAAGCAGGGAATAGAAAGAACCCATCTCTCTCATATCCCAGACTAACTTCTTAACCACCAGACCATCCTTCCTCTCACTTAACCTTCACCTGTGGAGATTAATCACATTACAACAGCTGTGCTGAGCTGCAATGTGGCTCTTTTTATTCATTTTAAATATGATGCATTTGTGGTACTTTCACGCTGAGACTGGTCTCTTCGAAGCAGCCTTGAAGAGTGAGGTACCCACTTCCTGTTGAAAGCCAATTGGAGTTGGGTTCCTCACTCCTGTAGATGCTCAGCCTAATGCTTCCATCACATTTTAGGTCAGCTGCCAAACGCTATTGCTGTGGAGGAGATAAGGTTGGGTTTATGTGCTCCATACTGGAGAATCAAAAAGGCAACTAATTGTGTTTTGCTGTTAGGAATGGGAAATGCTGCTGAGACCAGTGGCCAAATTTCTCCAATAGTAGTAGTTTAATAAAGATTTTCACCCCTGTTACAGGAGTGTTTTTATTGTTTTAAAAAAAAAATATCACAACTTTTGTTACTCTGTGGGCAAAAACCTGCCCTTACTAAGAGTAGCCACATGAAAGTCCAGGAGAGGGAAGGGTGCCAGGTCCACTCACTCCTCACTGGGGTGAATCCACTTGCACTCAGAGCTTTGGTAACTTGTCCTGCCTTGATGCTACAAGGTTCCAATAGTGGGAAAGGCAACATCTTTGGCATCCCTCCCTCATGCCCTTGTGTGAGCCCATAAAAAGGTAAAGAGGATTCAAAATAAGCACTGTCTAGATATTCACACAGTACCTGAGTTCCCCATATTGAAAGAAAACCTGTGCCTTAAAGACATCTGATATTGGGGCAATCAGACAAAGGGTTTTTATAAAGTTGAATATGTTTCTGAACACCAAGTCATGTGCCTCATCCCAGTCCTTTAGTTTAGGCAGCCCAAGGACAGAAGACTAGTCTGGCCTGTAGTTTGTTTCTGCATTTGGATGAACAGGAGAGATCAGATCTGAACCTTTTATCTCCAAAGCAAAGCAACAACTTGAATGCTTTAAAGTAATGTAAGTGAGTAGATGCGGCATATAGTTAGATTTTCAGTTTATTCAAGATGATGAAATCATCTGGATATTAAGTCTCCAGCCTTCCATACCTAGGTGGGTTTTGGAAGGGTCCTTTCACCATAGATATAATGACAAATAAGACATATGTTTTTATTGTATCTATGTGAGGCATGTGACTCTTTATATACACAGTGCACATACCCCCACCAAATACCTTAGTAAATGGTATACACTGGTGGTTCCCAACCTGTGGTCCAGGGACCCGCAGGGATCCGCAGACATGTTGCAGGGAGTCTGCGGAGCCTCTCCCTACCGGGGCCAGAAGCCAGCTACAGCCCTGATGTTCCCTGCCCTGGCTGCCTCTCCCTGCCCCACGGCCAGATCCTGGCAGGCGAATGGGGCTGTGGCAGCCCCGCAGCAGGGGCAAGGGCAGGGGGCCACAGCTGCTGCGGCTTGGCTCCCTGGCGGTGCAGGCAATGGTGTTGGCAGCACGTCTCGCTGGCTGTCCCAGTGGTGTGGGCCAGATTACATAATTAGCCCGGAGGGGCCGCAAAGATTTTTTTTGTTAAAAAGTAGTCCCCAGCCTGCAAAAGGTTGGGAACCACTGGTGTACACAATATATTGTGCATACTGAAATGAATTCTCTGCCACGCAGAATGATCAGTACTGTTTGCTATAGCAAAAGGCATGAAAGAATGATATAAAATGAGAGACAGTGTTATAGAAGGGAATTTTTTGTTAACCAAATGTACTTTAGCATTGTAGCGATAACAAACATTTGACTTTCAAAAAGTCAGTAAATCTGAAAAGCTCAAAATAGTATACAGGGGACTTAGCCAACAAAAAGGATCATAAAGTTAAAAAGTCTCGGTTAATCAATGACAAATCTAGTACTTGTTGCTACAATTACAAAGATAATAGTTCCTTTATGTCAGTGCCTTTGGTTTTGCAGCTGTAAAATAGCTTTGAAATTCAGCATTTCAAGTAACAGAAATTAATAGGAGGTCATTTCTACCAGAGAAATTTTAGGGGCCCATCCTCTCTAATCATCATTAAAAAACTAAATCCACAGGAGAAGAGGCACTTTACTGATTGTCAAGTGGAAGCTATTATTCATTTGATGAAGCTCTTGGCACAGTGCCATTTATTCTGCTGTAGAGCCTGCTGGTTGCTCTACTTCATCTCATGCAATCAAGGTTGTTTCTGCCTGCCAAGAGTTATTTATAGAGGTGGGGGGGGCAATATGTTCTGCTTCAAAAACAACTTTCAAACTTTGTAAGTGAACAACTGTTTCCTTACTTCCTGAGTGACACTCTTTTATTTCAAGCCCCAAACATAAGAAAACAAAAGCACGTTCCTAGATTTCATCTGCTCTTAAAATATAGAGATGAATCTAGTGCCATACACATTTCTGTGAAAAATAATCTGATTCCTTAGCCACAGATCTATCAGAATGTAGGGTTGTCACCTGTCCATTTTTCCCAGGAGAGTCTTTTTTTTTTTTTTTTTTGATGTATGTATCCCAGGATATCGGTATGGGTGTTCAATACACATGGCCAGGTGCCCAGTTTTATGGGCTCAGCAAAATACCACATGTCCTGATTTTTTGTACTTCAAAGCAGGGATGGAGGAATTAGGGGTGCTGGGGGTGCAGCAGCAAGCTATGGCTTGAAGTGGTTTCCATCATATATCTAGAGTTTACAGTTTTGATCAATGGCTTTCAGCACCCCCACTATAAAAATTGTTCCAACACCATTGCCTCTAAGACAGCAACCGTATCAGAACATCTGGACAGTTTTGCAGCATTGTTGGTCAGTCATGTCGGATAGAGATTTACTTACTCTGCAGGTGGGTCTAACAAATGTTTATTGTGGCAAAAAAATTAGCAAGTGATGATCAGTTATACACAGGCGAGAAACTCATCAGGACAATCTTTTCACAGTTTCCTTCAGCACCAGACAATACAGCTTCAACCTCCCTCTGTTACACAAACTTATTTATAACTTTTTATTACCTTCTTATACATATGTATTAGTTTTTCATTTCCACATTAACTATCCTCCCCCACCAGAGCAGATTTAATGTTAGGTCAAACAGTCTTTTCTAGCTTTTTATAATTACTTGATCTGCTCTTTTTTCTCAGAAATACATGATTCCTCTGAAATTTCTTACTTATACACAGTTCTGCTTATTCTTATCCTGTTAAATGTTACCAGAACAAACTCTTAAAATTCACAGCAGGCTACCGTTAGGTCTAAAAATGACTTTACTCCCAACAAGCCAGTTACCTGTAGTCCCATAAATATCCATATAATATGAAGGTAGAATACACCTCTGGCCCCTCACTGTAGACACGTCCATGTGGTGTCTTGGCATACAGGGGGTATGAATACCCTCTGTTCAATCGATGGGGTGCTGTGGCTCCTCCAGAAAAAACAACCTGGAGGCCATCACTGGGATCAGGCTATGGATGGAGTCCTTGGATTTGCACTTGCACATAAATCAGAAGCCAATTTAGAAAGCATTTGTACTAGAAACAGGATGAATTTTACTCTCAAAGCCAAATGGTCTAATCATTTACACTTGTTCAAAGCGAATATAAATGCTACCATTCTGGTCTGGTAGGCCAGGTATATCCATTCTGCACAGGTGCCTATAACAGTGGAGAATCAGGCCTTTAGGGCTCATTTCTGATCTCATACCAGTGTAATGGCACCAGTGTAAAACCTGTCTGTGAGAGGCCACAATCAGATTTTTAGCATTCGAGTGCTGAATCTTTTTTAATATATTTTTGGTTTAAAAAAAAATCCAAGTAAAACATAGACTGATCCAAACAAAGAAAGCGAGTATGACACCCAGCGGCAATAAGTTTTTCAGGCAATCCTTGGGTGGATTTGTCAACATGGAACTGGCCAATATTACAGTATCTTGGCAAAATTCCAATATATATGGTTCATTAAAATATAAAGTAAATCACTGTCGTTATCATTCTTGGAACTCTTGCGAAACCTACATTTTCAGATCTGTAGTATTTTCAGAAATATCAACAGTCCCTCTTAACAACTTTGGAAGACCAAATTCTGGCACCCCGATTTATACTGACTAGTACTTTATTCCACAAATGACCCATTGATTTATAGAGAGCACTTGTGAAATACAGTATGAGTCAACATGAGCAAGGGAATCAGAATCTTTCCCTCAGCCTCTACCATCTGATGTTCCTGTTTTGAGTGGACAGTGGTTCCAAGTATGGAAGCAAATTCCAAATGGAGCCAAATTCATGCATGGTCAGGCAAGACATATAAAGATGCAAAAACTGAAAGGGTTTCTAAGATTTTATAAGTGAGTTATACAGACCTGTGGGATAACTGAAAAGTTGATTGTAAACCTTGCTTTGCTAGTCCAAGTATCAGGCATTGAACAAAAAGTGAAAATGGCTTTGTAATACGCTCCTAACTGTTCATTTTTAGTCTCTTATTTATATTTTCATTGATTGATGCAAAGCTTGAAAAAGATTAATGACTCTCCAATAAAACAGAATCTGTTAAATATACTAGGAGTCACTAAAGACCAATTGCCATTGCTAGATTGCTAGGTAATCTCTTCAATAAAGAAAATGTTGAGCAATTGTTAGTCAATTTCCTAAGGATTTTATACATAATAAGCAAAGTACATTAGGAGCTCTTGATTTAACAAAATACCCTGAATTATATAGTTGTGTAATGACATGTACTATAGGCAAAGTTTATACAACCATGCAAATTGTATGTAAAAATCTAATTTGCAGATGATGAAATACCCATTTCCCCCCATATATGACTGACACATGAGATAATTCTAGGGTAGAATATACTATAGGTACTACATCTGCTATGCAATAACTGCAGGCAATCTTGATAAATAAAGGTATATTTCTAATAAAACCAGCAAAGCCATTGTTCTATTTAAAAGCAGATGTATAAGTCACGGGAAAATCATGTGTGGTTTGAGGATTATTCATCTGAGTTGGTTCTCTCATTGGATGGCACGCCAAACTCCAGACAACAAAATGGGCTAGGCTGAATAACAAATACCAATTATTAACTTTCCTGTGGTTTAATAATTACACCTCTTCCTTGGAATATGATTAAGCCACACACAGCATCAGAAAACAGAGGGAATTATGTCTATATGCCTCGGAGCTGAAAAGTAAGCGAATGTGTATAGAACAAAAAAAGGAGGATCAGATGTATATTTCCAAGGTTTGTGGAGCAGTGCAATACATGAATGCAATCAAAATAACAGCATAATTACCGGATGTAACGGCATTCCCCCCACCCAGAATGGAAATGCAGCATGGAATTAAGAAAAAAAAAAAGCAAAGGGAAAAAAGCCACCAGGAAAATCTAAAGCAGGAGAAAAATGACTCCACACTGTGAGTTCTGGCCCTCAGAAGAGGGGGGGTTGCTTTTCTCCAAAAGCATTTGAACCATTATTCATCCAAATGCCGGCACCATATGTAAGTCACTTCCTGCAGCCCATGGAAAAGGATACCTGAATTGTCTGGCAGGAGGCTCTCTTTTTGAAAGCTAAGCACAGATTGGAATGTCTGGAACATGCCATTGGGCTCTTTGAACAAATATCCTCATCATCAACTCATATACCAGAAGAAAACTAAATTCAGGACACAGAGAGCTCAACAATTTATAGTATCTTTGGTTTTATTTGGCTTTTAATGTTATATTGTCATACGAGTTTCTAGTCAATATCATACCACTAAATTACTTAGTGATTAATATGACAAATGATGACATGAAGAACAACCAAAAGTATTTTACAGGCTCCATATTAAACAAAGATGCTGTTCACATGTCACTTTTGCACTGAAGTAGCTGCATGAATTTCATTGGAATTATTCCTGGTTTACATTGGTGTAACAGGAAAATCAGGGCTGTCTAAAGTTCAGGTGGGTGCAGCACCTCGCACAATGGGATTTTGGTCTTTACTGAGGCCTCTAGGCACCACGATAATAGAAATAATAAAACGATACACCTGGCTAGCAGCAATGCAATCTTCCCCATTCTGCTCTGACAGATCCCTGGCCAGAAAGGAGCTCTCCAAGCACATCTGACAGTTAACACACTTATTAAGTCCATGGCAGCTCTCTGAGATGGACAATTATCACTCATTTTAGTGGTGCTTCTTGTATCTCAGTGCAGCTGGGGTAAGCTCATTTCAGACAGCTATATGCTCTTCAGTACAAATGTTTCCCTATATTTTAGATATGAGACATGGTCTCTAACAGCTAACTTAAAACACAAAATTGAGAAAGGAAGATCATATCATTCATCCGTTCTGGCACTTTGGTTTTACCTGCTGGTCATATTTCAGCCTCCTCTGGGAAAGAACATTTACAACAGTTGATGGACTTTTCAGTACTGACGGTTCAGAAGAGATGGAAACAAAATTAACAAACTAAAACAGGTAAAGACTTGAGCTCTGGCTCCACCTCATTTCAGACAGGAAAGAACTCAAGCTGAAGAATATTTCTATGTAACATTTCCTGAGAACAATTAGTTGTTCTGCCCCTCTCTATCTAACAAGTTACACAAACTAGTACTAGTACTTTCTAACAATGAAAGGAAGAGAATCTTTCTCAAATCATTTGTAAACAGCAATAACAGGCCAAAGGGGTTTGGCAAAACTCAAGAGTATTCATGATCTGGAGGCCAAATTCCTTGACTTCAACAAAGTCATATCAGGGATGAATATGTGAACACTTTGAAAACCACCTAACCTATGACTTTAGCTGATGTCACCATATGTTTTTGGACATTCCTGAAACCACAGAAGCTGAAATTGGTGCTTCTAGGAAGACTGTGGCAATGCTGTTAAAGGATGGAAGCCCATTTTCTTTTCCTAAACCAAGTAGTTTGTTCCAGAGCCATTTGGGAAATAGCTTGAGTTGCAAGGGGGGTGGAGGAGAATCAGATGAATACTAAAAATGCTGCATTTTCTTTGAAAGTTTTTCTTCAGAAGTTCACCACTCCTTCAAAATGACAATGTCCAAAATATTTTTGCTTTTCAGTTGTTTTGTTAAATTCCAAAGATTTTATTGAAATTAGACATCCCCTAGGGAAATGTCCAATTTGATAAAAAGACAATTTTCCATCAAAAACAAATGAAAAAATTTAACCAACTTTAGTTAATTCTCTCATTAGGCTTTGTACAACATGAGTGGTAGAGTAACGAGGTGGGGTTGAGGACTGAGAGAGATATTGGAAACTTTCTGCTGATAACTCTTGGCTAGTCAGAAGTGGAAAGAAGAGCCTCCAAGACAGCAGAAGCCCCGATCCATTTGGGTACAGGACTAGACTGAACGTCTAGGTGGGAGCGTGCGTCTGTCTGTTTTCTGGTTACATATTGCAGTCAGCCCATTTAAAATATCTTCTGACAGAAAGTGCAGACGTAACTCTGTGGCAAACTTCATGAAGTTTTGGTCTTACTTGGGACCAAATCATAAAATAGATTGGAATTTGTATTTGTTTGCCATTGCTTAATTTGCTGGTCCATTCCACCAGCTTACACTCTGCCACATTATTTATGACAATAGCATTGCCATATCTAATTATCACAGCCCTGTCTACCTGGAATGACCACAAAATTATTCACAAACATAGCAGAGATACCAGCATTACCCAGAGGTCCTGTATCTAGGTTGGCCCATCATCGTCTAGAAAGTTCTCTTTACTAAGGAAATATGTGATGACCTGTGTGGACACTAGCTCTGAAAGAACTGGAAAATGGCAATGGAGAAAAATGCTGGGTAATTAAAATGACTGTATTTACCTACTGACACATTGTTTAATTGGTGTTAGTGACTGCAAGTGCTTTAAGACAGATGGCCTAGCAGAAACACATTAGCTCTTGTACCTGATGCAACATCTGTGAGATTTAATTTAAAACATGCGTAGGTTGTGCCCCTTGTCTTTAGGAACACAGACTTCAACTTTACCTACAATGACAATCAAATGTCTTATTTTCAGGCATTACCTCAGAAGCCCCTCCTGGCTATGATGAAATTGAGGATTAGATTATAGTACCTCTAAGGATTAAACAATGGGTTTACAAAGCTGTTGGGTTCAGACTATGGTCAGCAAATTTCCCTGATCAGCTGGGCAGTCTGGCCTTGTTTGTTCTTGGTGACAAGCTATGTGGGGACTTCCTTGACCAGACCCTTAAAGATGCCTCAAACAAATTTCCTTTTCCAGGATCTACTTTCTTTAAGGAGAACAAGCACTTCATAGCTGTTCTGCAGAGGAAACATTTTCCATTGATCCCCTTCCATTGGGAGACATTATCTTCTTTTCAAAGGCTTACGGTTCCAGAGGGACAGTACCTTGTAAAGTTTTTCTGAAGGGGTATATGACCTACCTAAAACTCCTTCAAGAATTACAGCATTTAACAAGGGTTTATAAAGGTGCTCTGCCTCAGGGGGCTCCAAAACTCCTCTTCTGTAACTAACCCAACTAACAAGCCTGAGCATAGATGTGCTCTACAGGATCCATACTCCAGCTAATTGCTTTCTCTCCCACCCTCCTAAAAGAGAGTCATCTCTCCCTTAGTCTCCAAAGAATCATCTCTTGCTCATTTCCTTGTTTTCCTCATTTTTGCTGTTCCTTTGATGATTCAGCCCTCTGAGCTCTTTGCCACCAAGGCCTACAAAAACTGCAAAAAAAAGAACTGAGTTCACTTTCAAATACAAACCTTCAGACAAGGTACAAGTCATCAGAAGAGAGTCTGGAGTGACAACATTTTGCATAGACCATTTATATTTGCATCATTACCACCAAACAGCAGCACTTCAGATTGCAGCAAACATTGTATGGCTTCAACAAGGACACAAGGAATTGAGAGAGCATAAAGGGCAAGAAGTAGGTGAGAAATGGTAAGGTAGATTAATAATGAGAAGAATGGGAAAGGTAGCTCAAGAGTTCCCTACAGTCCAACAAACAATGCTTTCCTTTTCTTTAGAGACTGTAAATTCCTTGGACAAAAGCCATCTTTCCATTTGTGTGGACAGTGCCTAGTACAAGGAAGGTCTGATGCCTAATGGTAGCCTCTGGCTGTTATTATGATATAAAACTATCAATAGTCATAACATGCACATCCACCCACTTGATGCTTTTCAGAACTGTGCAACGAAGTACAAAACTAGCATATGCCATATGGTCATCAAGACTTCAATGTAATAACTTAAATAGGCAAAGCCCTGTCCTAAAACTCCAAGCAAACATTTTGACTTTGATGGATTTTTTTTCAAAATCAAGGAAGAATTTGATCCCTTGGACAATGTCCAAGTTTTCAGAACAAAAGTGAAGTATCTTCAGAATGTTACACTAGGAAGTATCTATATTATTTGCTGTGCTATGAGGAACCAAGGAACAAAACTCTAATAAGTGCATGCACATGAGAGACAGAGTACAGAAATGCTCAATAATAATAGCCACAGAAGGGAAAAAGTGAAGGCAGTCATTGAGCTCTGCAGAATGGATCCCTTAGAAAAATGACATAACCTGAAGTATGCCATTTGATTTATTTGGCCCCAGTTCAACAACGCACTTAGGTACATGGTGACTTTAAGCATGTGAGTAATCCCAATTATGTCAATTATTTTAAATATTATTATTATATACGGTTGAAAAAATGAAAGCCAAACAAAACTGAAGTCAATGGGACCACTCATATATTTAACAGCACATGTGTACTTAAGTCACTTGCTGTACTGGGGCCTTAATCCTTGCCAAAGACCAATTTAGTAGATTTTGTTTCACTAATGTTAGAAAAAGATCTTCCAGGCATTTAAAAAAGAAGTATGCCTCCTTTTCCAGCTGTGCTTCCTACATCTTGTGGGCTGCAGATCAATCATTTAAAAACAGAAATGATCAATTCTACACGCACTTTGGAGCTCACTATTTCTGCCCGATAGGGATGAGGCTGTTAACTCACAGGGAAGTACCATGCATGTAGCAGTGGCAGAAGTATTTAATTATTCCACCACAGAAGTTTAAGATGACCCATGCAGAAATAAATAGATATGGATTCTATTCTGTTCTATTCTATTCTGAGTCATTTTTATAAGCAATAACCTTTCTACGTTAGCCCATGGGGATCTTGGCTGTAGACAGCAGTAGCATTCATTAAACCAATGAACATTTTTAATAAGCCATACCTTAATAGGTAAATCTGCAATACACTATGGTAGTGGAACACAACCATAGAACAATAGAACAGCTCACAGAAGTATAACTATTTATGATTTGTATTACAGTAACACTACTGTCCCTTATGAGTGTTTTGCTCCTATTGATCACTGGAAGGCGGAATCAGGCCCTACTCTCTTTATTGAGCACCTAAACCAACAGCACACATGAATGGCAAAAGCAAATGCTCAATTTCCTTCGAGAAGTACATCGTGCTCTTTGTGCACTGGAAGGCTCCTGTCCTGATCAGCTCACCACCATTCTGCCTTTCATTCCTCTTACTTGTGATCAAGTTTTATTTCAGAGCCAAAATGCAAATTCTGCTCAGAATAAAAACAAAGAAAACCCCAGGTACTGTAAATAATAACTTTTTGGGCAACTTCACTAGTTACACATAACCAATTGTATTGTGCAGAGTTATTTTAGTGTCTGGAGATAACTAATATGCAGCATTTGTGAACATGCATATTATCATATCTAAAACAAAACCACCGTGGTCACACAGGCCTATGTCTGTAAGAATGGAAAAAAGTGAATTTCAGGGAATACAAGGCATAATGGCTATTCTAAGCAGTCAAAATTTACAAAGCATTCTCAGTACCAGATTCTTCTAACAAATTCTGGGATTAGGCTAGAGGAAGTGAGAGGATCAGTCATAAATATTAGGATTTTATGAACACAGGATTTTTCAGGGATGGAAGGAATTATTTGTTTTAGTCTGCGTGCGAGATCATTGCTTTGCGAACATCCATATTTTTATCCAGCCTTTTCAGTTTTACCGAAGTTTTCTAGGATGATCTTCTACTCTTCCCACAGGATGCATGTCACCATTTTTAAAGTTAGTGGGCTCAATTTCTCCCTGAATTATACTTGCATAATCCCACTGATATCTGTGAGATTGCACAAGCATCACTCAAGGGAAATATGGCTCATTGCCCTCCCAAATAAAGAATGAAGTCTCTACCATTGAGGTGCTTGGCATTTGCTCCTCGCAGCTGTTAATTTAACAGAAAAAGCTCCCCCTTTGAAAAACCCCTGAGAAACAGCTGTCTGCTACACTTCAGCAGAATATATAATGCACATGTCCATCAGGGGTTCCAACGTTGCAGCACAAACCGTGGTATGATGGGGGACTGAGGGTCTTATTCAAAGGACCCCTTGAGCAGTGAACCTGTTTACGGCTAAGAAAAGTTTCAGAGCCTCATCCCGAGTCCCCATTGCCAATGTGGAATTTATGTCTCAACTGAGCCTGGGCCAACGTGGGCACACAAGAGGACAGAAATGGTGCAAGGAATCCTCTCACCTCTTGCACACCCCTTCTGAGCCAATGCACAAGAACAGCCATTGCTCTCCCAGAATACCTGCACGTTAGCAGTAATACAGGCACTAGCATGCCAGGGGAGTTGTGGAGGGGACCAAACCCCCTCACCCGCCACATGGGCCAGCAGTAATGAGTCTTTTTGGAGGGAATGCACTTTGCTCATTCTCTATGGGTAGCACAATGGTCGCTCTCCTTCCGAACACCTGGGAACATGGTGTTCTTTTATGTTAAAATTCAGTGCGAAAGGCACCACTTAGGCTCCACATAAACCCTTGGGCCTAAGTATAGTGACTAGAGCCCAATGGGAATTAGTAGCTTAAAAATCTTTGAGGATCTGGGTTCTTGAAGTGGCCTTCTGCTCTAAACACTCTAAAAAGAATCCAGTGTTCTGTTTTGTGCATTACTCTACTTTCCACTTTATTCTGCTTGTTCAGTTTGCTATGACCACATACTGGATGGGCTCCTTCAAAATACATATCCATGGATTACTTCTGTTTTCTGTCATTTTGCCCACAGCTTCCTAAGGGACTGTGATGTATAAATGTGGATTAGTAATGATAAATAGAGAAAATATTTGTCATTTTTCCAGACATTGCTGTAAATTTTAGCTTCAGGGTATAAGATTCCTGTTTCATTAAAGAAGTTCAGAGAAGACATAGCAAATGGAGGAATAAAAGATACATTTTTAAGTGGAGATGGTGGACTAGGCCAGTATTTAAGAACATTTCTCTAGTCCATAGTTATATCTATGTTAACTGAGTAAACCACAGAATCTTAGAAACTGGCAGGAACCATGAAAGGTCATCGAGTCCAGTCCCCTGCACTCCTGGTAGGAATAGGACCAACTACCCTTGTAAACTATCCCTAACGGGTGTTTGTCTAACCTGTTCTTAAGAACTGCCAATGATGGAGATTCAACAAGCTGCCTAGGCAACTTACTCCAGTCGCGAATCACACTGACAGTTAGGAATTTTTTCCTAATGCCCAACCTAAACCTCCCTTGCTCTAATTTAAACCCATTGCTTCTTGCCCTATCATCAGCACTTAAGGAGTACAATTTTGTTCCCTCGTCCTCATAACAACCTTTTAGGTACTTGACAACTGTTACATAGTCTCTGAGTCTCCTCTTTTCCAGACTAAACAACCCTAGCTCTTACAATCTTCCCTCATGAGTCAAGTGTTCAAGACCTTTAATCATTCTTGTTGCTCTTCTCTGAACTTTCTCCAATTTATCCACATCTTTCCTGAAATGAGCCACCCAGAACTGGACACAATACTCCAGCACGGAGTAGAGCAGAAGAATTAGTTCTTGTGTCTTACTTAACAATACACCTGTTAATACATCCCAGAATGGTGTTTGCTTTTTTTGCAACAGTGTTACACTGTTGACTCATATTTAGCTTGTGGTCCACTATGACACCCAGATCCCTTTTTGCAGTACTCCTTCCTAGGCAGTCATTGTCCCTTTTGTATGTTTGCATGAGGAACAGAATAACATACGTTTCCAGGGGGTTACACAAATGAGGTGAATCAATCTTTTTGAGATTATAGTCTTCTAATCTTTGCTCTCTCAGATACTTATCATTACATTCCAGGATTCTCAGATGACTATGCTTATTTAATGAAACCACGTGTGCAGTGTCCCTCGGGAGTAGTTTCAGCAAGATGGATGCTTTCATTTTGTATGTTGCTTCTTTTGAATATGTTTAAATTAAGACCTATTTCTCCTTAGTTGTGCTCTCCATAGAATTACTAGAACATAGAATTACTAGCAAATCTAAGGCTACAGGGAAGGAATGTCAAAAGTGCCTTAAGTGATTTAGGAGCAGAAGCCTCACTGACTTTCTACAGAACTTGGTGCTCATGTTATCAGGGTATTTCTGAAAATCCCATTCATAAACTTTAATTCTGCCTGGAATATGAAAGCACCAAAAAGCCAAATACTATAGGGACTGCAATTATATAGATACTTAAACTAGATATTGGTCCCTCTTCTATATGTGGTGTATCTGCAGAGGACATAAACCAGCAAAGAATTTGTTCACATCTCAAACATCTATTGGTCAGCTATGATATGATTGTGCTTCATGTCACTAAGAAGCCAGTCACCATGCCAGCAAATCAACAATGGAATGACTCAACATGTGGACTGTGTGTCTAGAACTTGAAATAGCAGTGCCTACTATCAAGATGACCTTGTGTCACCCACTGGGGTTAAAGTATAATTTGGTGGGCTCTGGAACCCTCCTAAATCAGTAGGCCCTCCTTGTGCCAGTATAGGCCCCCCTCATACACCCCAGCTACTGCCCCCCAAATACCTGCCTCCCACTCCAGCTGCTGCCCCCCATACACCAACCCCCCACCCCAGCTACTGCCTCTGACTCCATCTCACCGCTGGTCCCCCAACCCCCCGCCATGCAGTGTCATCTTCCCCCCGCTGCCCTGGGCCAACCCCCTCTCCTGTGCCCTTTTCCTTCCAGGCCAGCTTGCCTGTCCCCCAACCCTGCCCCCAGGGCCCCCTTATCTGGCCCCCATGTCTCTGTGGAGCAGCCCTGCCCCGGACTTTGGCTCCGGCCCAAGCCTGCTCTGACTGAGCATGCTCAGTCAGAGCAGACTCAGGTCAGAGCCTCAGCAGCTCTCTGCCAGCTGGAACGTGCCAGGACAGCATTCTGGGGCCTGCTATTTTTAGAGGCTCAGTGTCAGGGGCCTCCAAAAAATAGAAAATGGACCCGGAAAGCTGCATTCAGGGGCCTGCTATTTTTAAATGGTGGGCCCCAGAACACAGCATTCTAACTCCATTTTTTTATTTTTAAGGGCCCCAGAATGCTGAGTCCCTAATAATAGTGGGCCCTGGAATGCCGTTCCGCCATGTTCCAGCTTACTTTAACCCCTGGCACCATTAGAAAATATATGAAAATACACTGTATTTATTTGAGGTGGAAAGATTCCTACACTCTTGGAAAGTGTGGACAATCAGCATCAACAGTCAAAACAGAACACTAAAAAGGTTATTCCTATCATTAAGAGTAATTAAAGGTACTAGATCAATCCCCTCAGACCTCAATGCTCAGATGTTTGGGTCCAAGGTTTTGGTTCTGATCTTCATTTTTAAAAGAAGCTGCTTGTGGAATTCTGAGCCAGATCTCGCTGGTTTGGCTACGGGATTCTGGATCTGGTTTTTCTCTAATAACAACATGTGTAAGGCCTAACACAGATCAGAAATCTCTACCTACAAGGAATTCAAAGCCTAGAGGCACAGGATTACAGCTAGTTCCTTTCTTCAGCGGCAGTATATTCAAAGGGCTGTGGGGCTGGAATCAGAAATGAATTACTCAGTAAGCAGAAAGTTTTATGAATAAGACAAGTAAAGAATGTATTTCATTTGGGTTCATTGCACACTCCTTCCATATAATTTCTAGGATTCTGAAGTATAAATTACACAGAGTGCTTCAGCATGTTGGCTCTCTGCATTTCCTTCCTTTTATGTAATCTGTATGTCCTAATCCTTTATTAACTAAGAGTTTTTAAAAGCTCAGTTGAACTGAGGCCTGTTGATACCAAGATTTCACAGGCAGAGCCATCCCTTGGTGGGGGGGAGGCGTGATCACCCCAGGCTCCATGGATAGGGTTAACCCTAACCACACCGCTGCCCTGCCACTGCTACGCTATTGCCTGCCCCCAGCCCACTGCCTTCGCGTAGGGTAGGACAGGATTATGGAACCAGCCTCTGAATCGGTCCTCCACACCCCCTCCCAGCATGTCCGGGTGGGGGGGGATATGTAGGGGGCCTCCCACAAGCTGTTCACAGGTTCCAAAGGGGTAGCTGTGTTAGTCTACTTCAGCAAAACAAACAAGGAGTCCTATGGCACTTTTAAAGACTAGCAAATTTATTTATTGCATGAGATATCATGGGAGAAAATCCCCTTTTGTCAGATACTTTGAAGATGGAGAACTTACTGAATAGGAGGAAAATAAATGCAGGGAAGTGTAAGTCATGAGATCAGTTAGACTGATTTCACAGGAGTCAGGTGCAATGATGGAAATTTCACTTCTGATTTCTAACAGATTCAATTTAAACACAAGGGAACAGATTCTGATTTACAGTGGTGTAAATGTGGAATATCTCTTTGAAGTGGTGTTATTCCAGATTTACACCCAAGAACTGAACTTGTATCATCTTCCAGTCTCAGGTCCTGGTTCAGGAAAGATCTTCAACATATGCTTAAATCCATGTCCGTTCCAGACATTACTTAAACATGTGCTTAGGTCCCATTGACTTCAATAGCACTTAAGCATGTTGTTAACAGCCCTTCAGGGGCTCCAGAACAATTTATATAGTGGAGTTCTTGAAAGCAATTGAACCAAACAGCAAGCCTGGGATATGATGGAAACCACTTCAAGCCAGGGGGTGCAGCAGCACCCCAAACACCCCTAGTGCCAGCACCTATGTAGACCTTCCTAGTTAAGGGGGATGGATCATTTGATGATTTACCTGTTGTGTTCATTCCCTCTGAAGCTCCTGGCATTGGCCACTATCAGAAAACAGGATACTGGGCTAAATGGACCATTGGGCTGACCCAGTACGGACACACTTCAATTCTTAAAGATACTTCGCTGAATCAGGGCATCAGTGCTTAATGTACCTTAACTCAGAGACTTGTCTGTGTTTCGTCAATACCATCTTCACATTCCTGTCTCTATTAAAAACAAATCTCTGGAAAATGCAGCAGAGATAGTGTGAAAACCAAGCTAGCATGGAATGTGCGTTGTTCCCATCTGGCTCCACATGTCATATTAACTACATTGTCAAATGAAATAGGCCAGTGAAAGAGCACTAGGATAAGAGTCAGCTGTTTATTCAGCTTATCTAAAATGAGACATATGCTGATTCTGAGACACCCACAGTCTCCTAGAAATCTAGTTATCTCGAAAGTGACACACGTGCAGTTGATACAAAGTAAATCAATGAATTTAGCAAACTGATGAAGGCCAACAGCTTAAGAAGTAACTAACAATGTGGGGTCAAAGGGCTCACAATCTATTCACACGGCTGAAATGTTACCCATCCAGGTATTCTCACTGGAGTCAAATGGTTAAATGTCTTGCTTATAGATCATATGACATGCTTCTTGAAAGTGTTCAGATGGTGGCCACCCCACCATTGCTAGGGACCAAAACCTCAGAATAGCAGGGAAGTTCTGTAAGGGGATTCTTGTAAAAGGGCTATCTGTCATCAGGGGGAAATGCAAACCACTATCATGAAACAAACAGCATAGTTTGAGATTAGTTTACTCCTAATTTTAAGTACTGATTTTTTTAATCCTCTGAAAACATTAAACACTGATCCCAAGTCTCTGGATTGCCTCTTGTGTAATCATCACTCACACCTGTGCAAAGTGAGTGCAAAGTGGGGATAGCATGCCATCACCAAATCAAAATTCTTCACTCACACACACAGATGGTAACTTACTGTCAAATGTTTTAATCAACACTACTAATAGCCAGCTTTTACATCAATCTTTTCATCCTTAGATCACAGATTGCTTTGCGAAGGAGATAAATGGCTTCAGGTTTTCTGCAAAAACTTGGAAATTTTCATACAAAATGGATGTTTCCCACTGAAATTTCCATTTTGATTTAAAAACTTTGGGGGAAGGAAGGGGCACTGAAAACTTCTGACACCTCTACTACTGAGTTGTAGCCTAGTATCTTTTCCACTGGGCCACTCTGGTAGTCTTGAATGATGGCCAACAATGATAATACAATTTGTATTATATGGTATAGAGGTCACTTCACTTTTTCCACCTGGGGTTCAGGTGCCTATTACTGAAAATTTCAGAAAATAAGTTTCTCAAAGAAAAATCACTTCAAGGATAAATAATTTCACTACTATACTGAATGTTCTAAACCTGAGCATATAAAAGTGACACAGGCCTTTCCACATCTTGAAGTGCCAATACTTATCT
The DNA here is from genome assembly GCA_007922195.1 of Podocnemis expansa. NCBI lineage: Eukaryota > Metazoa > Chordata > Testudines > Podocnemididae > Podocnemis > Podocnemis expansa. The sequence continues at coordinate 1,954,150 of ML682014.1, forward strand.
CTAGAATATGTAGCAACGTCCAGTTTAACAAAAGAATCAATGGGTCCAGTAAAATACCAGGGAGTGAAAAGACCAACTCAAGAAGGCAATATGGCTGCTAGAAATTTAGCCTTTTAAAATTAAAGTCATACACCCCACACATCCTTTTACATTGCAAAATATAATTAATGGAAATGATTGACTACGAAAACAAAATCTATAGTAAAATGAGCATCCATGTGTAGAGAACCTGAAGTTTACCACCACATCTGAAATAAAGAAGCCAACCAAACTGACATTTGCTAAATTGAAAATAAAAAAACTCCCAGTTGTACTATGCAACTCTCATGGCTTGAAGTGACTTTCAAAAAGCAATATTACTAACCCCTAAAAATTTGAGATTCTAATTCATGAGCTTGAGGTAGGCTCACTCTCACTCACTTCTTTACTAGTACTAAGAATGTTACAGGGAAATGTCTATTGAGGGCTGAGAAGATTGCATCTGCTTTTGCAGCTTTTTACCTTTCTCCCTATCTTAGCATCACAAACATAATAGTCCTATTTGGCGAAAGGGCAGTGAGACAAGAGAGAAAGGAAAGGAGTCCCAAAATCTTTCCCAGCCTAAGATTCAGTCATCTGAAGCTTCCTGGCAGACTCAGAAAGTAATTGTGGAACCAATAGCTCAAACCATCAGATTGTCACAACTATTCCACTTGCTGTTCTTTTGAAGACCAAGACATTAATAAGGGTAAAAATATTGAGTGCCTCATTCCAAAGCCCAATCCACAGCGTTACCTCTTCCTCTCAAGTGGAAGAGAGTTCCAAATAGGTGAATTTCCCCTTGAGGTGCAGAAGTTGGTGGGATATTGATTACAGAATCATTCCCCCTTCCATAGCAGCCCACAAAAGCTCTCCTGCGGGAACTCCAAAGGGGTCAAGGACCATGGGCCTGAGTCCCTCCACTGTTCAGCATCCTGTATAATTATTGATATCAGTGCAATGTGGATTCTAGCATTCTGATAAGGAGGCACTTCTGATCCACTGTGCGCTGGTAGAAATCAAGTCTCTAGACTGCATTATACAGGTACAACCAGCCAAATGCATCCATGGTGTAATAATTCCATTAATATCATTGTGAAGGTTATGGTACTTATTAAGGAAAGGGGGGAGATGGAGCAGATGCATTACTACTTTTATGGACTGAATGAGACCAGTCAGCCGAGGATACTGTAGTGAGGTGAAAGAAGAACAAATTTAAGGAGGATTATGGTTAAGAACAGTGAATGCTAGCACTTGTTTTCTTTTAACATACCTTTGATTTCTGAGTATGTAGAATAAAAAAGCAAACTCCTGTACAATCTGCTACTTAGGACAATTTCCTTGGCAAAGAAGCCATCTTCTATGCATAGAAATACCACTAACCATTACTTTGTTTTGGAAAATAACTTGCCTTTTTATTGAGAAATTATGATTAGAAGTACAATGGGCAGAAACATTGGTCAAAAACTTAGACTGCAAAGAAAAAAAAATAAACATTCATAGCTCATATCTGACCCAAAGCTCACCACCTAACCTGATTTTTTTGCATTTATACTGTGATAAACAGGTTCTTCTAATGAGTTCCTTGGCACACATCTCAGGGGTGCTGGAGCCATCGCAAAAATTAAACACACACAGTTATCAGACCTTTGGAAGGATTCCCCTGAGTGTGGCCCAGATCTGACTGCCACACCCTAACAGCAAAGCACTGGATGTGCAATGACATCCTTTTAAACTTTGTGAGGAAACTTGTATAGAACAGGGGTCAGGAATTGGCCCTAAAATGCTCTAATGTTGTTGACTAACCCAGTACTGCCCAGTGGTGTCCAGGCCTTTCTCTGAGCTCATGTAACTGTTGGGAAAAGGACCAGTCATGTGCTTCAGCAGCTATAATCCTGGATTAGGGAAGACCTTTGCCATACCAAGTTATCCCCATGCTCCCAGTTGCTCTTGCATTAGTTAACGTTTGCACTTCCTAGTTAATTGTGGCATGCGAATGGCAGGCTGCACAGATGTCAGATGTCATGCTCTATCTGATGAAGAGGTCCCTGCTTCAGGCTGTTTATATATGACCTACCAGGATTTCCTGCTGCATGATGAAATAATTAGGGGGCCCTCACACAGGGACTAATGTTATGAGTAGATTGCAGAGGAGTTGCATTAAAAAAATATCCTAAGCATTTTTCTTATCTGCTATACAATCTTCCAAGACTCCTTATGTACATCTTATTTGCAATGCATTATTTCTTTTAAAGCTCATCATGCTGGCTGCTAAAGGAAGGTTTCAGAACATTTAGCAGTGTGTTTTCCTTTATGCTCACATTACATAGTGGGAATGGTGGCATACGCAAACAGGAAAAAAGGAGGTAGGTTTGTTTGTTTTAAATAGCATTTGCTTTTTGCCTCTTGCAGCAGCAAACTCTAATTCCTGGATGGTTTAACAGAAGTTGAGCTGATCAGCAAGGAAAATCTGACTTTTTTGGCTCTTTTTTAAGACCAGATCAGTTTTTTAACCATTCAAAAGGTATTTCACATACATCAAGAAAGTTCATTTTAATATTGATCTAAAAATGCCCATGTTCAATACATCAGAAAGACAGAAAGATTTGTCCTCACAGGTTTTCCAGCAAAGTGTAGACTTCTGAAGGTGAATTTTGATGTCTATACCCAAGATGTAAAGCCAACATAACTGAACTGACATCTGTCAAGTTACTCCACATTTAGCCTACTATAGTGGAGTTCAGAATGTGGCCGACACAGAATTTCTGAAAGGAGTGGTTCTGTTTGGAAAGGTTGTTTCATTACAGATAGGTCAAATAGGGAGGGAGTAATGTTAGAAGCAGAGTCCTGTAAATTCCAATATTTCCAAAGCCACGGAATCCACTCCTTGCCAAATCTTAAGCTAGTACAGAAAAAGCATACATAATTTTACCCCTGAATCAGATTCATCATATTCCTCTTTTCACTGTGGGGCATAGCTCTGCAGGGGCACCTACTACAGCCATGCAAGCTAATCTTCAAGTTGTAAGTTAGGTGGGGCTAGGACTGAGGATCTGACACTCTGCAGACCCTCTGCTCTTTTTCTCCAGGAACAGCAAGAGGTACAAAGCAGCCGTGGTGAGGCCCTGCAAGGTTGCAAAGCCAACAAGAGTAGCCCAGTCACACCACTTCCTGTCCCTGGGCTGCCCGTCTCTCTGACTCACTCCTGCTCCAACAACAGTCTGCACAGACAAGTCGTTTGTGAGGGGTCTGCTAGGAGTCACTGAGAGCTGGCAGAGCCAGCAGATTGGATGGCATGTGGAACTCAAAGGCTACTGCTATTAATCAGAGAAAGTTTAAGGCCCATGCTACAGTCCCTTTGCTCAAAGGAGCCACTGGGCAACTATGGCCCTGGCTCTATGGGAGCATTCACATTGCTGTACTAGAAGGTTTGAGTTAAAGAAAAGGCTTAAGAGAACCTATAAGATTGACTGAGCTCTTACCCTTCTTTAGTTATTCCTTAGAAATATTTCCACATCTGAAAGCTACCTTTTTAGTACCTGATGAGTTACTGAGACCTTTAACTCCTAAGGTCTTCAGTGAGAAACTCTTCACAGGAGCAGCTTCCAAGGAAATGCTCATCCCTAGAAGAAAATGCTCTCAGCCTTCTCTGGGCCAAATTCACATACCCTGCTTATGGTGAATAACATTTCCCTCCCCAGATAGACCCAGTGGTGTCCATGGGGCAGCTTGTGGAGTGAGGTGCTAACCCAACAGGACCAAGAGCATCAGAACTGAGTCCTTCATTAGCAATGATATCTTCCTCACACAATTCACCCTTCCAAAAGAGGACACCAAATCAAACGAAAGTGCTATAATCTTCCTCTTGAGCTCTGTTTGTGAGAGCTCTTGTGTGAAAAAATGCATGTCTTCCACTCAGGATCCTGCAGATCTTACTCATACAAGCACTTCTATTGAAATCCCTAGGAGATTTGTGAATGTTCTGCAGAGCCAAGGTGCTGATCAAGTTTTGTAAATCTGATGCAAGACCTGGCCCTCTGACAAGAGCAAGTTTGTCAAAATCCAACCTATTAGGAAAGTGCTTTCCCTGGCTCCAAACTAAAAGTAAGAAAGTTATTTGTTAGCCTGAAGCCAGGCTGTGATGTCAGTAAAGGCTATTTCTAGAGGCCTTTTTAGTTGTTCTTTAGTTCTGTTAACTCCTTACACTAGCACTGAACTGAAAACAATTGTTCTGAATTCTTTCAGGTTAAGCCCTCAGACAAATTATCAGGCTAGCCTCTTCACCTTTCTGTTATCCCTACTATTTACATAAATCCACAGATTACTGTCATACCTCTCTGCTGTCTCTTTCACACCTATTATATTATTTGGATAAATATTTACATCCTTGTTTCCAGAACCAGTTATTGTAGTGGTAAGGGCTGGGAAATTGCATTCCTCCCTTAAAAACAAATGTTGAATTAAATCTTCAAGATTTAGTTTTACTTTAAAAAAATGATAATGAACTTTTTAACTGAACATTAATTTCACCTTCCTTCTGTATGTGGACTCTATTAGTACATAGTATGTAAATATCTTCACAGTTTGTTCTTCACTTAGAGCCTCTATCAGAAAAACAGGAGCGTAAATTAGTCACAAAAGTATCAATAGGTGGCTGCAAATCTTTTTAGGTCATTTCAAAAAAGGAACAGTCTCAGAAAAGTGCATCAGTAATGGAGAGAGACATGGGCATGATGAATTTAACAGGTAGAACTTATTTCCTTAAAATGTTGCTACTGTAGCACAAAATACTGCCACTTCAGCCTTCCTAATTGCTTCCTATAGACACCTCAGAAAACACATCAAACATATCGAATTGGAGACATTCTTCCCTCTTTAGCTGATGTAGGTCTGGCTATTCACAATAATAAAAAAGAATTCATGTTTCTTTTGTAGAATTAGCTTTCTTCCTCCAGGTCTCTGGAGAGGCTATGAAAACATACCCTCTGGGGGCAGGGGAGTTAGTGAAGTCCTTTGGTGTCCATTATAATGTGTTTTGCTTCTGAAATACCCATATTATCTACTGTCCTTGACTGGGTAAACATGATGCTTTCCTTTTTCAGTTGTTTCCTGGATAATGGCTTCAAACCCACAGACATCTCTCTGCATTGACCATCCATGAAATGTGTGCTCAACTCATGTCACAACATGTCTCTATCTTTAGGGGGCATATAACTGCAAACTACCAGTGTTAGAACTGAATCTTCTTGAAAACCATCCAGCTGATGGGCTATGTCAAGCCTTGACACATCACAGTACATCAGTCATATTGTATTACTTGGCATGACACTGAAACAAGCCTACCTGAAATCACAAGTCACCTGGAATGTGTGATTGGAAACCATGCCTGAGAGAACACCAGTTTTGAAATAGGAATAGATTTTTTTTCTTTTAGAAGCAAAACTTTGCCTGTTCATAAAATAACAACAACAACATCAGTATTAAAAAGGGAACATTTAATTATCAGAGACCTATATGCCTATCAGCTAACTAATCCTCACATGCACACACCCCACACAACAACACAACAGGAACCAATATCAGAACTAGGATTAAAACTCAGTGGTTTGTTGTCCTCAGTCCTCTTCTAAACCCATTAGATAACACCTTACACTAGCTCCCCTGAAAAACAATGGTGCCAGTCACCCATTCACCACCTCTGAAATGTTCAGGGAATAATTATTTATCACAGCTTCCTGCAAATAGCTTCTTGCTAATGTGGGAAGAGGGGATAGGGTAGTGAAAACTTCCCCACATCTTTAATCAAGGGTAAACACTCTGCAGCCCCCCCCCATCAAAACAATATCATATCCCAGTATGCTAATACTACAGAGAGCTAGCTGCTGACTCAGTGTAAGCTCCTTATTCTCATTATACTGATGGAGACTAAGAAAAATTAGCAGGGCAAAAAAATCCCCCTAGATCATGCAGTTGTTCACCATCATCACAACAGAAGTAAAGCTGCCTATCCTCAGCTACTGCCCTGTACCTCAAAAGGCAGCCACTCCGTTCAGCAAGGGAAAAATCAGCCGTGATATGCACTGATGGAAGGGACTGCCTCCTCAAGTGTCAATTTAGCACAGCAGGGGGGAAGAGCAGCAGCGACAATATGCATTTCAAAGCAGGAGAAAAATTAAAGGGAGGAAGGGAAGGGTGGGTTTGGAAGTGAAAGTAGGGGTGAAAAGTAACAATAGTGACAGAGATGGGTAAATAGGAGAGGTGGGTGATAAAGAAAAGAAAGTGGGCTGAGGAGAAAAACAGGGAGACAGTACAAGGTAAAAGCAGTAGAAGCATGATCAGACAAATGGGAACACAGAGAATCATAGAAGAAAGACAGGAGCCAAATTCAGAGGTGACATGCAAGGTGGTGTGAGCTAGACTTCTCACACCAACTCAATGTCTTTGCCAAAGCCCACTGTAGGCAATGGAAATCTTGCCACTCACAGAGTTTTCGGTCAGGCCGTCAGTCTCCCTACACTCAGCCTCTCAAAAACCTATAGACGCTCACCCCACTGATGTCTCAAAGTCTAAGATGGTGTAGCATAGATACTGAGGAGCAAAGAGTGAAATAAACTAAAGACATTTTAATGTGCACCTTCTCCCTGGTTCCTCATTGTGTTGGTTACATCAGCTACTATTATCTTCTCAAAGAGAATAAGAGTCTTTCCCTTGTTCTAACTCTTCCCACCCACTATTCCCTATATCCACCCAAGTCTCCACAGACCCCCATGGGCCTACCAGTGTCTTGAGGGCAGCTGAGTGTGATCCATTCACAGATTTAAGGGGCCCATTCTGATCTCAGGAATAGGAGTTATGAATTCCTGCCCAAGGGTAATCTAAAATTCAACAAGTTTATGCAACTCCATTTCAAGAACTACCAACAAGGGCAAGCCTAAAAGTTTAACATTGCACACATAGAAATGAAAACCAAAACCTGGGGAAAACTTATAATATGTTATTACCAAGACATGGCAAAACAACATCCCCAATCCGTACCTGCCCAGTCTTTAGTGACCAGAAGAGGTTACATTAACCAAGCATCACAGAGAGGCAAAAAGTAAATAATAGTTATAAACAGCCCTGTTAGGAACCTTTGAGTAGAGATAGGAGAACTAGTGTCAGAAGGCTCATCCAGGTATAAGACAGAGATGAAAGGGAATGTGCTGCCCTGTTTTGGTTCTGAATTCTGATGGTCATCATGGAGATGGCCATCCAATAGGAAGACAAATCTCCATGCCAATCACCCTTCTATAGCAAATCAGCCCTGAAATCATTGCTGAAATTCCATAAGAGGGGAATCAAAAGAAGGTGACTCCCTGTGTGATCCTTCCTACCATCCCAGGCAAACCCAGCTGGTAGACTCAGAAGGCACATCTCCTCAGTTCTCTCTGCATTTTTATTTTAAATAGCTGACAATGGCATGGGAAAGATAAGAAATGTATTTTGTTCCCCCCAACTCATTTCCCTCCACATAAATTTCATGCCTTTCCTGGTTAAACTGTGAAGCCTTTGATAAGCTCATTGTAGAGGCAACAAAAGCACTGCCCCAATGCACATGCTGTCTCCTCATTGCCTTGACTAGAGGATCTAAAACTCAGGGCCAAGACCATAAATCTTTGTGCCAAGACTTTGGGATTTTATTCCAGGCTCTGCCACACACTTCCTCTATGACCTTGAGCAACTCATTTACCCACTGTGCCTGAGTGAAATTTCACTAACTAACCCAACATGGTGGCAAGATGTTGAACATATGAAAATCTGTAGCAATTTTAGATCCACAGCTAGTTGCAAAAAGTACTATGGAATTGAGACCCTGGGCTGAAAAGTACTGTACTGCATCTACGGGCTAAGTGTTAGTAGCCCCCTGCTTATCTCACAGAACCATATTTATCCTGCAGTAGAAATTCAAATGCCTTCTCAGTTTATTTTTAAATAAATTCATAACATTTGTCCAAACTTACACATTAAAACAGAACTTCCTGGTGATGTGCAATGCTCGTATCAACTCATAACTCATTGACTGCATGTGAACGCTGAAATACTACACAGAGAAACATCCAGATTTCCACATTGATGCTCAGTCCTCAAAGCAAACTTCACTAGCTTCAATAGGAGCCGAGTTTGACTGATACCCTCTGAAATCCAAGCCACTAATTTGAACGCTTAAACATGGATTTAGGCTATCACAACTGTTGGTTTAATTGCATTCCCTGTCCTGCAACTGAACCGACACCAGTGGATCCTTGTACCCTTGATGTGTGAGGGGCCCCATCCTTGACTTTTGCCCAGAGCCCTGGAATCCTTAAGACCGCCACTGAGAACAGGCAGGATACTGAGTGTGGTTAAAGTAGGTGTGGTCTCAGAAGGTGAAAAAGGATTATTTGTTCCTGTATAGAATCTTAGCTCTCCAGCTGAATAGCTGGGAGAAAGCAAGCAGGATAAAGACTTTTCTACGCTTGATTGCTACAACAGCATGGCCATGCCGCTGCAGTTGCATTGCTATAGCACTTCAGTTTAGACACCGTTTCTGCCAACAGGAGGGATTCTCCCATCAATATAGTTAACAGTAGTTAGGACAATTGAAGAATTCTTCAGGGATTTAGGTTAGTTAACTACGCCGCTCAGTGGTGTGGATTATTCACAGCCCTGATCATTGTAGTTAAACCAACCTCATTGTCTAATGTAGACCAGGTCTAAGGGCTGCAATAAAACACCTGCACCTGGCCCATGTCAGACTCACAGGGCTGGAGCTGTAGGACTACAAAATTGTGGTGTAGACACCCTGGTTCAGGCTGAAGCCCAGGCTCTGGGACCCTGGAGGTGAAGGGACCCTGTGAACTGTATATGCAGTTTACTTCACCCAGAGGGCTTACCTGACAGATTGCCAGGAGATGAAGGGGAGACTTGTTCACATGATCCAACTGACAACATACATTTTGAATGTGGAAAGGACTACTCCAGAGGGAATGTGATCTCCCTTGCTGTGCAATCCCTGTTGCTTCTGTGACTGATTACATTATCTTCTAGTTTAGTTTTAAGTTATTCTTAGTTTATTTCATTCACTACATTTCTAAGCCTTTTCTTGGTAATCATTTTATTCTCGTCTTCCTTTCGTTTGGCAACAGCTGACCTGGCAGCAAGCCCAAAACATGGTAAATGACAAATCACTACCAGATGAAGCTATGAGTTTTACGCAGAATATTTCCTCCAGCCACATAACACTTTGAGGCCTGATAAAATTACTGAAGTTATTGAAAATTACACCCAAATCAATCTTTACCCTGAGTCTTCCTGGTAGGAGAAAACCATTCATGCTAATTCTCAAAGCTGTGAATTGGATAACTAGCTTAATAAAGCTTGAGGGCCAGTGAGAGATGGGCAGTCTAGAGTGACTCCTCCCATGACAGATTTGTACTTGTATCAATGGCCTCCAGTGGGAGCAGGAAGTGAAGGGTCCCGAGCTCAGAACAGAGGGCAAAATGCCCCGTCAGAAGCAGCAAGCCATAACACCTTCCTTCACTGTCAATACACTGAGGAACCCCTCCAAGCTGACTCCACCTGGATAGGGATCACTAGCTCAGCAGAGGCAATGCTTTTGAGCTGGCAGAAAGGGATCAGAGCCATGGCATGTTCCCTGGCAATCCAAAGTTAGGGCCAAGAAAAAAAAAAGGCAGAAGATAATGCTGCTAAGAACAGAATTAAATTCCATCCTTCAAAGTCCACTCCTCATGAGGGAAAGGGGCAAGGAAATAATAGGCTTTAGATACAGTGGGAGCCAGGATCGCGTCAATGCGGGGCTATAGGAGCTGCAGCCCCGGGGCCTGGCCAGAAGAGGGACCCTTGGCTGCAGCCCCTGAAGTCCCTGCTGATCTAGCACAGTGTCAGTGGGGCTGGGGCAAGGACCAGAGGCCATGGGAGTATTGCAGCCTCAGGCCCCACGGCTCTGGCCTGCCCCACCGCCAAAGCCACTGTGATGGGATGCCAGGGGCCAAGGCTGAGGGGAGCACAAAAGTGAGTAGCTCATAGCCCTGCAGCCCCTTAATCTGGCCCTAGTAGGAGCTGCCTATTAATAACACTGATACAACTGCTGAGGGCCTAGTAAGCGTACAAAATTTCTTTTTCCTGCAACTATGCATGTCCCCTGTGAGCCCGAACATACCTCATCTCAGAGGCAGCAAATGCTGCAGAATCCAGACATCTTCCTGAGCCGTTCCCATGGCTGAGATTGTGCAGCAGTGGCCCAAAATTACCAACCAAAGGTTGACACATTGAAGTTTACAAAGATGTTCTGATTTGTTGCTGAATAGACAATCTGACCTAAGAAAGCGGCATTTTCAGAGCCTGACATTTCATGTGGAAAGTTTCTACATCTAAGCATGATTCTATAGCCAAAGAACTGTGAAGCTTTGGCTCATTTTATGAGAGATACAGAATGAGAAAGTGGATGTAAACTGAAACGGTCTGAGTCACATAATGTAGTATGAGAAAATGCATGGCCATGGCTAGAGCCCAGTAACAATGGAAAGCCAGAAAAAACCTCAACACAGAAAACACCCTGCAAGTTATGCCCGCCTGAAGTATTTAAGTTGAGCAATGCAGCTGGGTGGACAAATGTTTAAAAGAATAATCAGAGAAAGGAAAAAACTCACTAACAAAAGTGTTATTTGGCTGCAGTTTTGTATACCCTATGCCACACAGCATGTTTTTCAGAATAGCTAGGAAGCCACTCCCTAAAAAAGGGTGTTGTTTGATTTTGTGGGAAAGTGTATAAATTATTGAACTGTCATATATACAAACACAGAATACGCAGAGTCTGTCAAGCTCACTTAACTGTTTCCAAATTCAATCCTCACTCACTAAGAACTGGTTTCAACGTTTGTAAAGTATGATTAGGAGGACAGAACAATTTGTTGCAACCCAATTAGAGGGTGTTTGGGAATAGTTTACATTTAGGCTTGCTGCCTTTCAGGCTATACAGAGGTTAGAGGTTTGCCTGTCGAGGCTACCCAGAGAATAAAACTGTTTTGCAGGGGTTAATACCCTTTTAGCTGCCCATCAGGACTGTCACTCAAACCCCCAGCCTCCTAAAACAGTAGGCCAAACGGTCTGTGACACGCTTCTACTCTTAGTGTGTCATAACTGAAAATGTTCCTAGAACCAAAAAATGTTTTGCTTTATTCTAACAGTTTAAATTGAGATCATGTGCAGCCTTTCACAGGGCAGGAGTCCTAAACTTCATGAGTTAATAGCAAGAGTAATAATGAGCAAATGTATAGCTCTTTTGTTCTTCAAAATCCTTTAAAAACATGGATTAAGGTTCCAAGTACCTCTGTGAAGGGGTAAATATTACCATCTTTTCTTAAAGATATAGAAACTTAGGCACTGAAATTGAAATGCAACCACATCTTTGCACAACCAAATTAATAGATGCATCAAAGAGAGATGAGAACTCTCATCCACCAGCTCCAAAATCACCAGCTGTGACCATCTGAGCTAGAGGAGAGCTAGCTCAGTGCCCCTGTAATCTCAGGTACACCATAGACAAAGCACATCATCATCATCATCATCATTTCACTCAAGCCAGTCCACGACAAAGAAACATGCCCTAAGCCACAGAAGAAATGGATATCAGAGCCAAGACTAGAACCCATGAGTTTCTGGCTTCTAAACGTGTGCTGGAGTGATAAAAACACAAGGAATTTTGTTTTGTTCATCTAAAAATGCCGCTATTCCGTATGTATTTCAGAAGGGGAAAGGTTAGATATATTGAAACCGCATGGCTGCGTGAAGGTTGATCCAGTGTAGTTTTCATGGTGGGAGGTCACACTGAAATGAAAGAATTTTTGACAGTCAAATTCCAACACTGGCGAGTGAATAGGAAGTCGGAGAAAATAACCACAAAAAGCCTGAATCTGGCATTTTGCTCAGATATGACTTGATTACCATCTGAGTGACCAGTCTCTCATGACACGCTTTTTCTTTCTTTAAACAGCTTTGAAGGCCAGCATCTCCTGAGAAATAATTTTGCTATTTCACTTACTGAGCTACACAAGTTTGGGTTGTCTTAGTTTGCAGTCCCATACCCTCCCACTTCAGCCTGAAACCTCAGGCCAGCCCAGGGCCACCCAGGGCTGGAGCAAAATGAATTCCAGGCAGATTCCACAGCCAGCCTGGCGTTTCCTCCAGTGCAGAGCAGTACAGTAAATGGTTATAATAAGAACAGCAGCATCAACAAGCTCTTGAGTGTTTTGGTCTGGGAAGAACAGCACTGAAATTTCAGTGAGCTGGTCGATGGAGGTAAAGGAAACTTCAAAGGGTCAAGTCTAGACGATACTTTCCTGTCTCAGAGAATCACATGCAGCCTGAGAGAGGAAGGAGAAAGGAGGCCTGTCAACCCTCATTGGCCATAGGTAATGGTACAGGGTAATTTCTTCTGATAATGTCACCAAATAAGGAAATCCTACAGACTAAACTCATTAAGGTCTCCGGGAAATGTCATATGGAGAGTTCTGTTTTTGCAGGCCAGAGGACAATAAGACTAAGCTTGTCTTGAGAAAAAAAATATATTGTGACACACAGATTTGCGCCTTTTGGAGTTTCCCTTTTAGATATATTTTAGCTCTTAAAATGTAACATCCCATGCCACAGTCACAAGCCGTGTCTTTATAACAAACAAAAAGCAGCTGAATTTTGCAAAAGGAAGTGGATAGCTGCTGCGCGGAATCAACTGAGAAACTCCACATCACTTGCACAATTTTACTGAAGTGAATGACTTATAAAATAATAAATTACACTTCCATGGATGGAGGCCTGTCTCAAAGTCCACAATGAGTCTTCCTACCGATGTTAATAGGCTCTGGGACCAAGCTTGTCTTAAATCTGAGCCTTGCCAAGCACTTTAAAAACAGAGAGGAAATAATAAGCCTCACAGCACAACTCTGTCAAAAGGAAGAATTATTTTGCAAGAGGAAAGTAAACACACACATGCACAAAACCAAATTTTGCTCTGCTTTACACTAGTGTAAAGCTGAAGTAATTCCAGGAAGTTAGAAGGAGGGGGTAATGATCCCAGGTTGCACTGGTATAATGAGAGCCCTTTAGCCAAAGCCAGTCTAGCACCTTGTGGACGTGTGAACAGTACTCATTCCCTGCCTTATAATCCACAACCCTATTGTAAACTTCATGTGCTTTATAGCTTGATGAGAGGCTTGAGGAGAATGCCTCAGTCCCTGCTCTGCTGAATAGATAATACTGGGGTGAAATCTCAGCTAACTTAGTCAACAGCTAAACTCCCATTGACTTCAATGGTGCCAAAACCCAACTCCTGATATTCTGTATGCTCCTAATATAAAATTATTGGAAAACCACAGAATTACTGAAATGAGAATTTTCCAAACAGGTAGCCGTGTTAGTCTGTGTATAGCAAAAGCAGCAAGAGTCCTGTGGCACCTTACAGACCAACAGATTTCTTCGAGCGTAAGCTTTCGTGGGCTGCAATCCACCTTGTCAGATGCAGGACTCTTGCTGCTTCTGCTGAAATGAGATTAAGCCACAATCATTCCATATTTATCTGCTAACCTACTAGAAATTCTCTTGTGAATTTAAACCCAAATTTTCAAAGAAATGTATGTCAGTACTTAGGAATGCAGATCCTCACTTGTGTGTTCACATATAATCCAATCCTGCCCTCATACATGTTGGGGGGTTTAGAGACTCTGCCTGGGCACACACTGAAGTGCACAGATAATCAAAAATTTGAGCTTCTTCCGTGAAAGATTCAAAAATCCTTTTCGGGACTCAGTATTAGAACCTGTTGAAACTCTTCCAATGGAACATGTTTCTGATGCAAATGCCAGCTCATCAAAAGTGAACACCTCCACAAAAGAAATTGCAATTTCTGACTATTGAAAGAATGCATTCTGGTAAGGGTGAAAGATTTAATTTAAAAAACTTTTCAGGATGGATTGTTTTGAGTTTCCATTGCAAAATGACTTTTTTATTGATTTACTTTATAATTAGGCTTGGAAGGATTAGGTTTTTGTCAGTAGGTGCTGGTAAACAATTTCACTGTAAAGTGATGGAAAATATTTCCATTTATTATCATAAAAATTTACAGATGGGTAAAATAAGAAAAATCTATTTGAGAAGTTGCAGTTTGATTTAAGAACATTTAGTTGAATATTTTGACATCTGATATTAATACTGTGTGTTATAATTGCAAGAGAGCTTTAACTTTGTTAATCTCAATTTCTACTGTCATCAGATAATTATTGTCTGACTCCCCGTTTTCAGATCCTCCACACTAATCCACAAGTGTGAAAATTTCAATAAATGAAAATAAATACATCTTTAAAACGTATTATCTACTGTGCTTATAAAAATGAATCTTGCCAAGCCTATAATAAACACTCATATTAAATATACATATTAATATAGAAATTTAATATAAACAGAAATAGAAAAGATTAAAATCAGGTCAAAACATTTTATCTGAAATGAATTTTTCTTCAAAATATCAGCACAAAGGGCATTTTAATTTTTGTTATTTATATTCTGTAACTGTAAAAAATTCAAAATTATGAACCTCCCCAAAATGAAGAGTTCAGTCCCTACACAAATGTATTTTATTATCATTAATACATGTCTTATAGGATTTCCTACAACAAATTCTAAAACAACTCTACTAAACATTAAATTTCAGGAAAAAAAACATACATACATACTTCACTGGCATATAAATGTGTTTAAATTAAAAATCTTAAAAATCTCCACAGAGAGGAGCAAATTTTGTGATTATTAGTCAGTCAAAATCTGCCATTTAAGTCAATAGGAGTTCTGATAGATTAAAAACTACAGGATTTAACTCAAACAGGGACAACTTACAAAATCTTATAACATCTGCACTTTGAGAGGTCATTGCAAAACATGTAATCAGACTTAGAACAGCATCTAAATATGTACATACTGCATTATATGAATTGCACCACCTGGCTAAAATTTTCTTCCTTGGAAAAAGCACTTAAAAGTAAAATAGAAGCTATTCTAAAATGCAACCAATTAAAACATTGTGGTTGTAATTCAAGAGGAATATATTTAACTAAAATCTGGCTTGCTGGTTACAGAATAAGTCAAAAAGTGTCAAAATATCCTAGAGGTTAAATTCTCTCTGGCCAAGTAAAACGGGTACCTATATATATGCACTGTAAAAACAGAATAAATATAGGTCTATATCATACAATCACACACACCATTTCTCTGTGTGAAAGGAACCATTGCAGAACTTCAAATTCTGACTCACTGGTACCTTGCACACAAGCGTATGCTGGAAAAATCGCACACAGACACAGGGGGTTGCAGTAGCAGGGAGTGAAAGATAATCAGTCCAATGCTGGAAATCCTGAAAACACAAAGAGAGCTTGTTTCGCAAAGCTTCTATGACAAAAATCAAGCATGCACTCAAGGATGAGCTGTAGCTATTCGGTGGGGATTTTCAAAAGCACTCCTTCAATGTCAGCAGGGCCTGATTAAGGCAGAGGCTATAGTGGCTGCAGCCCTGGGACCTGGCCTAATAGGGGGGCCCCCAGCTCCCCCCAAATCCATCTCCTGCTTAAGTGGAGGCCTGCCGCTGCTCACCGTCAGCAGCCTTCCTGCCCAGCGCCCGGGCTGGCTGGTCTCCTCCAGACCAACCAGCCCACAGGCAGGGCCAGGAGTGTGGCAAACCATGGCCGGCAGGGCCTCCCAGCAGTCAACAGACCAGCTGCCCCTCCCTGCTACCCCCCACAGCAGTGCCACTTGGCTGTGGGGCCCTCCCCTAAACCATCTCTGCAGCACAGGCCAGGGCCCCAAAGTCCCAAAACCCACCTCCCCAGAAGGCGGCAGGGGTGCCCCGCACCCAAGCAGGATGCCATGGCAATGGGGGGCCCCACAAGGGTGGGCAACTCCAGGCCTTAGCCTAACTCAGCTCCCACTGAATGCTAAGGCTCCATTTGACTCCAATGGGAACAGAGTCAGGCCGGCGCTAAGTGCTCTTTAAAATTCCACCAAAAAGGTATCAAAACACATTTTCCTTTCGAGACTATGGAGATGGATAACAAGCTAGAGCGCTCCAACCCACTGGAATGCAAATGAGAGTTGAGTCACAGAAACAACAATTAGACACTCGAGAAACCAAGTAGAGAACTTTTAGCTTGGGTAGCGTTCCATACTAATGACAACCGGCCCAGTCCTTTCCCCATTGAAATCAAGAGGCTCTTTGTCTTCAGTGTGAACAGGATGAGTCTTAATCTGACACTGATCAAGTCTAAATTGAACTTTTTGAGGGGCAGTTACAGATTGCTAAACTCATACACAAGGCACAAACCTGCTACACTGGCGTCAATGGCAAAACCTCTATTGCAGTCATTGCTTCAGGATCAAATGCTGAATACGTGATGAATTAAATGGCTGAAACGCGTTTCATAAAATTTATCCCTGTGACTGTTTATTAGTACTGCAAATTGCACGCACAATCTTAAAATAACCTTTTCCATCAGTGTACTAATTTCAGGGGAAGATATTTAGTAACTCTTATGCAGAATCCATTAACTTTTCAAAGCCTTCCTTAAAATGCCTGCTTTGAGTGAGGTGTTTTAAATAGTAGGAACTTTGTATTTGCAACTCGAAATATATTTAATGCATCACTACCAGATCAAAGCACTTTTCCTGTGTTCCTGTTTGATAGCATGGTGTCTTTAAAATGCTTTTCATCAGATCCATTTACTTGTACTTAGTCTTGTTTAATAGCTGTCTTCAACAACAATAGAAAAGAGAAGAAGCAAGGAGTCTGGTGGCACTTATAGGCTATGTCTACACAATCAAATTAGTTTGAATTAAGAAAGCTTAATCCAGACTAATTTGGTCCCTGTCTACACTAGGCTTTGCCTAGTTTGAACTAAATAAGTTTAAAGTAAGCAGTTAGTTCAAACTAAATACGGGGCAAGTTTGAACTAAAAAGCCATGGTGAGTTCGAACTAACCAGGAACCACTTAGTTTGGACTAAACAAGTCTGAACTAAGTTTCCAGGTGTAGACATAGCCATAAAGACTAAGAAAATTTATGACATGAGCTTTCATGGGCAAAAATCTCACTTCAAGAGTCATGTGAAGATGGGGATTTTCTCCCATGAAAGCTCATGTGATAATTAAATTTGTTAGTCTTTAAAAGTGCCATCGGACTCCTTGTTTGTTTTGTTGAGCTAGACTAACACGGCTATCCCTTCAGAAATTGAAAGAAGGTTCCTGAACTGACAGATCCTGCCCCTGAGACATGCATAAGTGTTTTGACACTCATTTCAAAGGAAGGTATGGACGACTGAGCTCAAATGATTCTGCAAAGCAACAAGAACTCTCCACCCTGCTTGCATGAGACTAGAGAGTGTACTCAGCACCTCTCAGCATCAGGCCTTGAAGGAATAACATGAACTCTGCCTAATAAACATCTTATCTTTATCTTCCTTTGACATGACATATGATTATTTCTGCTAACGTGTGTATCAAAAAGGATGGCTCTTGTAAGTCAGCATCTACTGAAAATGACAAAATGATGAATATATTTGGCTATCAATGAGAATTACTTTAAATTAAAAGACAGGGGTATAGGCCAAGTTGCCTTATTTTAATTAATTGTGCCACACTGTACTGTAACCGGTCAAGATAATAACCAAGATCAAATCCACTAGCCAAATGAAACTAATGAAAGTGTACTCATTTTCTCTCTCTCTGATATTATTGATTGCCAATTACACAATACTTAATATGGTCATTATAATTTCTGTGACTAAAATACACCCCAGTAGGTGGTATTAGAAAAGTCTGGATCATGCTGCCCCTCAGATCAATGAGAGTTTTGTCATCTGAAAGCCAAAACAGGCTTATGACACATTTCTAGCTTATTCTCTTAAAACAAGCATAAGAATAACTCCAGTACAAGTTATAAAATACACTTTTTTCAGCCTTGAATATTATTCATGTTCTGTGTCTCATATTAAGATTTGTGCCTCCTGCTTTATTTCCTTCTGTGTAATTTATTGTTAAATAAAATGCATACAAAAATAACCACGATATTGTTGAGGTCAAATTTAAATCCTTTCTTATAAATCCTGATCAGGAATCTAAACATTTATGAAAATAAATTAGTCTAACAACTCAGCCATCCGCTGCCTAGGCCCTTCAGTCCAATTGCTTGCAATGGAGGCAATGGTGCCGAGAACTTCTCAGGATCAGGCTTGTGATTAAAAACTTACCTAACAGCTATTATCAGATGTGTGTGTGAATGACACGGGCTCATTATTCACTTGAAATGGTAACTGTATTAAGGCCATGACTTTACTACATTGCACACTGTACATGAAGACACAGTAACCCTGAGGGGAAGGAAGTTCTGACAGTTGTAAATAGAGTCCTTTGTTCACCTATCCTGACTGCTCCCTCTTTTTTGTTACTGATAATTCTGCAGGGAAATCCTCCTAAACACCCTACTAATTCAGAGGCAGTGTGCATTATTCACTTACTATGCACTTGTATTCTGTGTGTTGTACAGAAACATAATAGACCCAAAAATCTCTCTTTATGTAAGGCATTTGCACCAATCAGGATAGCATCTAAATGCCAGATGTATAGATACTGTCTTAAGGAGGACCTCAAGAGAGGCAAGTAATTAAAAAAAAAAAAAAGAGAATAACCTTTGTTGGTTCAGCAGAGTTGGGGGGTTTAATGCCGATCAGGTTTTTGCTACGGTTAGGTTTTTTTATTGAATATAATAAGCTTACAGTGAGAGGCTTCACAGAACACATGTGTTTTCAGTCGGGATTTGAAAAAGGAAAGAGTTGGAGCTTGTCATAGTGCAACAGAGCGTGTGCAAACCCAAATGAAGAGTTATTGCACAAACTCGGCACCAGCATCAGAAATGCTGCCTATTCTCACTGAGCCGAGGGGGATCTCATCTCTTCAGGCCTACATCAGTCCAATGTGATATTTCATCACTGTGTCCTCATCCCATCCCCAACTCTTTCAGGCAGAGGCAATGCATGGCAGCTCATTGAAGTCACATTTCAGAAAGACTGCCCCACCAGTCACTGTCCTAAAAGTTGTGATCACATTACGAAACCAGGAGGGCATCCAAACCAGGGGTCTCAAACACACAGCCCATGGACTGCATGCAGCCCCTAAAGCTATTTCCTGAGGCCCACGATGACACCATTGCTACCTATATTGGCACTATTGTTGTATAAATAGGTTTCAGTGGTGCAGCACTCAGGTTAACATACTACTCTCCATGTGGCCCTCAGGGTGATTTGAGTTTGAGACCCCTGATCCAAACTAATACCAGTGTAATGGATATGGTCACTCAGTGATTACATGTACATACAAGGGAGGCAAACTTGTAGCACTAAAGGAGTACGTGCAGTAAGGCACCAGGCTCACCTGCTATAGACTCCTGCATTTCCCCAAATGGCCTTGATCCCACTTACTGCCTAAAATGTGGGGTGGGAGATCTCTGCACTGTCAGCAGCCATTCCTTTTAATGAGGCAGCCCAGGGGTCAGTCTGACAAATCATGTTGTCAGTTGCAGCCCATGCTTCTGCATCCCCTACAAGCAAAAATGCTATGGATCCAGGTTAGCTACCCTCTTGTTGGTGGAATGGTTATCAAACTTGTCCACCCCTACTGATAAAAATAGCAGTGGGCAGATGGCCACTGCACATGCTAACATGTGTAGGCATTTGCAATAGTAATTGTCATGCCAAACTTATCCAAGATACTCATTCATTATGGGGATGATCCCTTGGTGATAATGACTCCCTTGTAGAGATGTCTGGTCAGAATCCATCCCTCTTGATGCAATATCTAGTCACAGGTTTCATAGCTGAATCGTACTTTTCATAGCCTCCATCAATGAATGGGTTCCATATGTTCTGCTCTTTCTAGTGCCTCTAAAATGATTTAGCTCTGCAATAAGACTGCACACATCCCATAATACACTGACATTGAGACAAAGCAGCTTATCATATATACTCTTATGCAAGAGCTTGTTGCACATTCGTCTATCTGAACATCTTGAAAAAATACTAGCACAAGACTGCCAATACACCAGATGGAACACAGCTAAGAAAGGATAAATGTACCTACCATTTCTGAATTCACAAAGTGATTTGGTCTAACTGAAATCCCAAGCTCCCAAAATAAGTGTGCTACAGACCCAGAAATATAATTTAAACTGTTGCAAAGTGTAAGCACCAAAACAAAAAATGGTTCTCCCTCTGCACCATGCCTTGGACAAATCAAACACCACTGCAGACCCCAATGCTTCACATATATTCCTGCATATCTGGGCTACTCTGGATTATGAAGGAAGGAAGGGGGGGAAGCTATGTCAGTCATTTCCTCACTTAGGGACAAATCTTGTCTTTACCTCTGCAGGCAGGTAGAGGAGTGCCTCAGCAATGGAACTGATGCTGCTCTAGTGCACAAGGAGAGGTGGCAGGATCTGGAACGTTTGCCCCTCTCCACCAAACACAATGCAGAGACCGGAGATTGGGGCCCTAACGGGAGGACTAGCAGCGCTCTGTTCCTTTAGAGTCCTCTATAGCTGATACTTTTAAGTGTGTCCTCAGTAGGTGGACACGTGGCCTGCTCTCGTATGGCAGCCATACGAGTCACTGAGTAACACACCAATCTTTTGCTCTCCATCCCCAATATTCATATTTTGGTGTTACAGTGGGACATGGAAGTTAATATGGTGTAAATGCCTGTTCCAATGTCCTTGGAATCACTGAAAAATCTTTCTTCTGTATTCAGTGGAAACTAAATTTGGCCCTAAATGAGAGCAGGACTTTTCCCTGTAGTATATTTACTAGTATTTCTTAAAATGCCCCAAGTGATAGTGTTCCCTCCTTTCCTAGGGAGATTCTTCCAGAGTATGACCGAGTTCACTTTTCAGATGGCCTTTCCTTACATTCAGACAAAGTTTATTTTCATCCCATTCCTTCTCCTCCTGCCCTTGTCAGCCATCAGAAACAATTCCTCTCCAGCTCAGGCATCTATACCTGGTGGTAATAAAGAATAGCAGCAAGGAAGAGAAGCACAGCCTTGTATAAAGCTTTTTGTTCAGCACTAACCTGGGCTGACTAGTTTTTAGAATGTTTATTTACAAAGGTGAAGACAAAGGCTTCCCTTTAAAAACCCCGCTATTCACCCTTGCCACTCTGTTCTCCCCCATTGTAATTCTGAGTTGAAGCAATAAAAAAAGGTCACATTTAAAAGTACAGGTAAAACATCACATATTTCATGAGGGATCACACCTTTTAAAATCCTACTCTGGAGACAATAGCTCCAAACTACTTCCTGGCCCAGGTGTAGGTAGTAAAAACAACAGGCTGCATGACCACATGTGCAAAGTTCTGCTGAAAACAAAACCTCAGCCCATGCTAAAAACGGATCAGCCCAGCATTACACAGACTTAAGCACAAGTAACTTTGCTTACTGGTGAGTCTTCTACTGAAGTCAAATCACACAGCTAAAGGTATTCAGATGCAAAAAGTCCCATGCATGCACTGGAATTGTAATTATAAATAATAATTCTCTCCACATTGTTTGTGAATATAATTTAAATATTCCTTCTAGCTCTTTGAAACTTGAGAGCAGGACAGCAAGGGACTTTAATGACTGCAGTGATCCAAAGGGGCAGCCATGTTACTTTAGTTCAGTAAAACAAACAAGGAGCCCTGTGGCACTTAAAGACTAACAAATATATTTATTGCATGACTGCAGTGGGAATAGGACCAGTCCTACTTATGACAAGAGTTAAGCTATTTCAATGTATTGCTTTTGTCCAGAGCTGCAATCTGTTCAAGAATTAGAAGTCATTTTCAGAGCATTTTAAACCCTGATCAATGTACTCTTCCTCTATATAGTATTCTTAAAGCCACTGGAACAGAAAAGAAAAAGAAAAGGAAGCTGCCTTCATAAGTCACTCATCATTTCACCATATCCCTGCCCAAGAATATTAGAAATCCTAGATATAAAACACTGACTACAGTTCATGAAGCAGGTGCATTGGCAGAAAAACACATTGTCTAGGTCAGGGGGTCTCAAACACATGGCCCACAGGCCACATGCGGCCCCTAAAGCTATTTCCTGCAACCCACAACAATACTATTGTTACCAATATTTGTAATATCATTGTATGAAAAGGTTTCAGTGGTATGGCCTTCAGGCTAACATACTAGTTCTCAAGCAGCCCTGTAGTAGTCCTCATGTGGCCCTTGTGGTGATTTGAGTTAGAGACCCCTGGAGGTCAGCAGTTCCCAACCTTTTCCATTATGCAGAATATTACTTCACCGTCCAAATCTTTTGTGAACCACCGCATAAGCAAGCCATCCTAAACATGCCAAGGGGCATTGCAAATAATAATACAGTATTGCATATAATTCATAAGAGATAGATAGGATTATATTATTATATTATCTCCCCCCCCCCCCCCGGACCACCTGCACAACCCTCATGGACCCACCAGTGGTCCGCAGATCTCAGGTTGGGAACCACTGATCCAAGTGCTTTATCCTCCTACAGAACCATACACCTCATGCCTGAATTTCCTTATTTACATGGCTGTGAGTCAAGCTAAAACCCATCACGAGAGCAGTGAGATCCCTTTTTCCTCCTACAAACACACTCAAATTCACAACTAGATGCCTGACTGCAGTCTGTCCACATTTTAAAAGTGTGTTAAATTAATGTCACGTTTATGTATACGATGTTCCCAGAGGCATAATCTTTTGCAGTATTTCTTCCTACTTGTATACATAGATTTTGACGATTGTAACTCAGGGACAGAGTATGGAATCTTTTGCATTTGGCAATTCTGAGCCTCATGTATTTCTGATGTAACTCAATAGGAATACTAGGGAGGAATTTGGCCACCTGAGTCATCTTTTTTCCTGGCCTTCCTTCCCAACATCCCATCTAATTAATTTCTATAACCAACAATTTCTAATCAAGGAGTCTAGTTAAAAATGTATGGTGTTTAGTGGTTATGGGGCCCTCTTACTACACAGCTAATAGAAGTTGCATCAGCATGCAAAGTAAGAAATTAGCTGGGGAAAGGGCTCTGACCACTTCTTCCTGGGGATGAAATTAATCTGCCCTTTAACATGTCCTCCACCTTTGACATTCTGTCAGAAAATTCAAGAGCAGGCTTTATATTAAGTAGTAATGTATAGTCTAAGAAGATGTCTGTTTGTATCATAATTGCACAGATAGAATAGTAGTCAGAGAAATTGAGGACATCTTTTTAAGCTCCACATGGCGGTCAAGATTTCCAAGAGCGGCTACAGATTTTGAGTGCCTGAGCTTTAAGGTGCCCCATTTGACACACCTTGTACGGGGTCTGAGTTGGAGAGGGTGGGCTTTTGGCACTTTCTCAAGGCCAAGTTTGTTTAAGGTCTCTCCTGTTGGGCACCCACAAACTGAAGTTCTCAAATTCATGAATACCTTTGAAAAAGTCTGAAATACCTGCTGGCAGACACCATCACAGCTCAAAGGCATCAGTGTGTTTAATATGTAATACTCCTGCAAACATGTCAGACCACAGTTTATGGAAGATGGGGAACAGGATGACCCCACTGAAACAGGCAGGCCCAGTGAGAGCTGTTGGCTTAGTCGTATGATTACGGCAAGCAGCATTTGAGACCCAAGACAATACAAAAGGACTCCTGAAAAAATATTTGCTCAGATGTCAGGGAGGCAAGTCTTGTTTTAATAAAACAGGTAGTCTCTGTTATCTGCCCCAGGCTGCATTTGGTTTGGCATTCAGACGCATGATGCAAATGAAAGAGGGTCCTGTGAAAGACACAGAGAAACTGCAATACCGCGCAAGTTGGATCATGCAGAAAGATAAACTGGCATTTGAGCTTCACATGCTGCAAGTTCCCCATCCTCAAGCACCTAATGAAGGGGGATTTTCTCCCATGAAAGAATTTATCATGTGATAAATAAATGTGTTAGTCTTTAAAAGTGCCACGGGACTCCTTGTTTGTTTGGCAGTTGATGGCGACTTTATTTCTTGTCTATAGTTTTGACTTTTCCCCACGTTTCTAAGGCTAGACTAGAAATTGTCTTCTGTACAGCTGGTTACATTTAACCTTGACTATTGCCACTAGTGGTTGGTTTTGAACAGTTTTTTGAAAAGCATCTGTAAAATAATTGTAATTGTTCACAAGGGAAAGTGACAGAGTCTAATACTGCATATTGACTGTCTCCCAAGATGCCTACGAAGAAGCTCTGTGATGGTAATTAAGTGTAAGTTTAGATTACTCCCCACTTCTCTCTTCTCAAGTCTCTGTGTTCTCCTAGTTTTTCTTTCCCCTTCACTGTTTCTTACCATCTTCTGCAGGTGTTGTCTTCTCCTCCACAGTGCAAACTGGTAGTATTTTTGACATAGGGTGCTCTGGTGGTGAATAGTATTATTACTTTACTGCAGCACCTAGAATCCCTAATCATGGACCAGGACCTTACTGTGCTAGGCATTGTACAGAACAAAAGACAATCCTCACCCCCTTGGAGTTTGCAGTGTAAGACAAGAGACAACAGCTGGATACAGACAGACAGACAGCTGGGGGAGTACCAATACTGACCAGTTCCAAAAGGGTAGCCATGTTAGTCTAGCTCAGTAAAACAAACAAGAAGTCCTGTTGCACTTTTAAAGATCAAATTTATTTAAGACATGAGCTTCCATGGGAGAAATCCAACTGACCAGTATCATAGATGGTTTCTGCCCACATTCTTCAGCAGAGTATGAAATGTTGAGAGACAATGGTACCATAAATGTGTAGGTGTGAATTTATCACTGCACTTATCCCTCTGGCTGTAAGGTAACAATCACAGATTCCTTCATTAAAGGATTACTCTCCTGGCAAACACCCATCTACAAATGAAATGTTAACTTATACACATGTATCTTGTCTTCTTTATATAACAGGCATTGTAACTGAAACAGACCCATAGTGACACCAGTTGATGAGACCAAGTAATAAGCCATCCCCAGCCTTAGAAAGGGAGCAGCCATCTGGCCCAGTTGCTAATTTGTTGTGAAAGCTTAAAATCCTAGCAGATCTGAGCCCCCATAACCATGATCACCACTTCCCTTAGCTAGGTAGAACCCGTGCATTAGTTTTATGCCAAGGGTGTCCATGTGCACAACTCCAAACAGTCAAATGGAGGTCCATTTTTGGGGAGGGTGGGGAAGAGTCAAGATCTCCACCGTCACCCACCACCCTGAGTAACACCTACATTGTGAAAGCCCCCATTTCCAAACCACAAGTCTTAGAGAACATGCACTGAGCCCTTAGCACCAAGTTCCTTAGAGGAGTGTTAACCTCTCTAGGGGCTGGGATCTGTAGGACAGTGGAGAAGTGACTAGATAGTTTAGTGTCCATATAAAGGGTTCAACTTATCCCATACCATGGAGGGAGGAAGGAGCTGTAGGCACTTTCTCTGAGCAAATCTAGAGGGCCTACTCTGGCCCATGCTACGCACACGTAGCACCAACAGACACTGCTATGAACGGACCGGCTGCATCCTGTCAGTTATTTTACCTATTACTGAGGCAAGACAGAATAATTGAAACCAGACTAATGAAGATCCCTAAGGCAGGTCTCCATGCATCCTTCAGTACCATCTTCTCCCATAGGAGTCTACGGCTCTTATTTCAGGCCGATACACACATTTCCTGGGGACTCCTCTCCCCATCCATCCATGCCACACAAGACTGCCACTCCACCACCACCATGACATTGTGCTGAGCGCCTTCCTGCAGACAGCTGGGCTCCATGGAACTCGCCCTTATTTACGCCCCTTTGTTCAGCAAACCAGCCCTTGCCCTGCCCCTTCCCCACACCTCCAACTTGCTCCTGTTCCACGCACTCCCCAGTACGCGCACCCTGCTCACATCCAAGGGAGCCGCTGAACGAATGCGACCTCCAGACTCATTGTCAGTGTAGACACATTAAACCCGAGCTAAGCTACAGAGCTGGCAGCCTCCCCATCAGAATCATGATGAGCCGCTGCCCCAGACCCTGCCCATCGCTAACACGTGTCAGAGCCAGAAGGACAAGCTGGCCTTTTATCATGACCCCAGGCTGTTGGACTCCCACAGTAACCCACTCTGGGTGGACCTCAGCCCCCAAGATCAGCCATGGGCATTTCCGTCTGTCCCGACAGGGATTCCACGCTTCCTTCAAGAACAAGGGAGCAAGTTGCACTCCTGTTTTGTTGAACTAAAAAGGCCTGGTCTTCCTCAGGTCATGTTTTTTAAAGCAGAGGTTCCTGTGGACATCAACAAGCCAGGGTTTGGCCCATCTGTTTCCACAGAGCACCATGAAATAGTCATTACCTTCACTGCGGCAGGCCCTTTCCACAGAACTTTTTTTTTTTTAAATCAAAGGTTGCTGTTTATTTGAGTGATTATTGAGTTTCACTTTAATAGGCCTGTCTCCAAATATTTTTTTTAGACATCTTTATTATTTTAATAGTGTTTCCTTCCAGCAAGCGCTCAATGTAATTGCTATCGACTGGGGTAAAGGCATTGTCAGGGAGTATAAACACATCACTTCATTACAGTTTATTCCACAGATTCTGGGACAATGGGTGGAGAAAGACACTTTTAAAAAAGTGAAGGTGTTTGGCTAAAATTCAGCCGGGCATCAAATAGCATTGGCAAGAATTTCTCCTAGTCAGATGCATGTAAAATCTTTCTAACACAACAGAGTATGTTGAATTCAGAAGAGAGATCAGAAACACATGTGCTCAAAGTGACCAAAGTAACGACTGAAACAATAAATGTAGGATGTACATTAAAAAGATCCCTGCTGCTAAAAGGGTGGCGGGGGGGAGAAGAGAGATCAACAAATGCAGATCCTTCTATATTAAATGTTACTGCAAATTTTCCAGATTCATTTTGGCATATCAACATTTTCCTGTGTGTCACCAGGAGTATTGTGATTAAGGAGCCAAGAGGGTGGTCAAAACAAAGTTGTTGTTTTGTTTTTTTCTGGTACAAATTTTCTTGCCTTGTGTATCATTTAGTCAAGTTCTCATCCTGGTGAAATAGCTGCGTATGTGCAAAATGTGAACTTTAAAGGAAAAAGGATCTATACAATCCAACACAAACAGGAACAAGTATGTTTTGTCGCTGCCCTTGAAATCCCTCTGTTATTAAAAATGGATAAATGTGGAAATAGGCTGCTAGCTGAAAATACTGAATTGTACAATTAAATGAACTCTAGCCCAGGCAGAGCACATTTTAGCATTAGGGATAAAAAGCCCACCCAGGAAGGACAGATATCATAAGGGCAAGTCAAACCCTTGCATTTAATAGCACACACACACACATTAAGTGAAATTGTATCTTTGATTCCCCCTCCACTCTGCAAAAAGCAGTGTCTCTCAAGCCAGCGCTCATTACAACGTACTTTTTTGTCGCTGCGACTCAAATGAAAACATGACATTTCAACTGCTACCGTTTGTTTGAGGGAATTTAGGACAAAATAGTCTGCAATCATGCTTAATGCCTAGAGCTGTAGAATTGTTAAAAAATAAGGGGGGGGGGTCAAACAAGCCGGAGAGCAAGAGATAGATGTGTCTGGTGATGACTACTTCTGCTAAAATTATAGCTGATTTCCTGCCTCTCTCACTCTTCATTTTACATCTTGGATTGTAAAAAAAGCTTTTTCCCTTCACGTCTCCCTTTCTTTCTAAGTCTCTGAGGATGCCCCTGTCTGCTGGCTGTTTCAAGGAAGGCATTTATCCGGATTAAGCTGCTCTAGTAGAAATGCCCCCCACTCCCCCAGTTACAAGCGAGGGGTAACTGCTGGGGCTCGCAGAGATGACTGGGGACAAAGGGCCAACCCCTGTGCCGCTCTCCGGGTCACTCGCACCGGATCTAAGTGTTTTTATTCTTCCATTCACCAAAATAACTGTCAGCAAAGAAGAGGAGACTAGAGCCAGTGACCTGCCGCCAGGAGCATGCCGAAGGGAGTTTTTAAAAAAAAACCAAACCCGGCTCCAGCTTGTGTGTGTCTTTGCTGGAGGGTGAAGAATAATCTCGCATCCAAATCAGATTTCGAAGCTGCCGCTAATTTTACTTTCTTCCTAGCAGCCGACCTAGGGGAAGGTCACACCAGCAGCAGTGTGAAAAACAGGAGCAGGCTGATCGGGGCAAACTAAACTTGGCTCCTCTTTCCGGAGTTAAAGGGTGCGAGGCTGGCGCCCCGTTCACACGCGAGCGCACACAGCTGGGCAAAGCGAGGCGGACTTGATGGTAAAAGCTTCAAGTCCAGACACCTCTCCCGTCCACACCTGCTGCAGCCCTGCAAGGTGCCAAGTCTCCAAAAAGCAGCTTCCCCCCGGGAGGGTCTCACTCCGGAGCCCGCTGCTGCTCTCGGATCCACTCCCAGACCAGTTTACTTGACCGGTGACACTCAGCCAGGAGCCAAGCAGCCTCCTTTCCCCAAACCCTGGCCTGGGACTCGGAGAAAGGGCGACCTGGAGTAACAGGAGCCAAAGCTAAGGTCTCCCGTCCAGTGTTTGCGGTGCATTGCCTAGCTCGGCTGGGAAACCCCAGGGCTTCCTACAGCAGCACCGACTAGGATAACTCAGTCCGGGTTTCAGGGGCAAGGGAGCAGAAGTTGGCACTGACACCAGCGCTCACTTTTTTTTGCTACTAGCGGGAAGGTGAACCGGCCCTGGGTCAGCAAAGGACCAAGCTGGTCCCATTCAGGGAGCCCCGTCCTGGGCAATCTGGTCCGGAGAGAGCTGCTTTGCTAAGCCCCCGGGGGGATAGTGGCCCCGGCAGCTGAGGGTATTTGCTCCTGGGTAGGGTTACCAGATGTCAGGCAAAAGGAGGACATGCCTCCATCGGGCAGGCATTTTAAAAATCCATGAGTTTGTCTGGCTTTTTACTTACAGGGGTTAAAGGATGCTGGAACACTATTTTTAAGGGGAAGCCTCCCAGGGCCCCCTAAAAACGGAAAATATTACATTATCTCCCTGTTCTCCTTTCCAGGCTTTGCTCTCTGGTAACCCTACTCCTGGTAGTGCAGCCACCTGGGCCAGCCTTGCAGATGACTGGGTGAGGAGAGCTCAGGATCCAGCCGGGGCGAGAGAAACCCGCAGGCTGCTCACCGGCTTCTGGCCGGGCTGGACCTGGTAGAGTTCATGGGAAGAGGCCTTAATCCCTATGCTGTGTTCACACAGCCCTCTTATTTCGAAACAACAGGTTGTTTCGAAATAAGATTTAGGCTGTTCACACAACGCACGGTTGTTTCAAAACAACGGGACCTGTTGTTTTGAAACAAGTTAAACCCAATGGGGGGACGAAACAACGCCGTGCGAACATGTTGTTTCGAAACAAGTGACTTGTTTCGAAATAACTGTTGCCTGAACCTGCTATTTCACTTTGAGCTTTTTCCTTAATTCGAATTGTTATTTCGAAATAAGGCAACCGCATGGAAATAACCCCCTGTGTGTGAACACAGCCTATTAGCCGGGTCCTCATGTAAAGCCAACTCTTCTCAGGCATGTGGCAGCACCCTAGCACCATAAGAGGGCTGAGATGAGATTTCATGCTGGACAGGGGTTTCTGCTGTCCCATGCCTGGCTGCTTCCAGAGACTAGGAAGTTTGCTGGTGGAAGCTGGCATGAACTCAAGAAACCAGGGGGAAGTGGGCATGATTTAGACTAATCCCCTGGGAAGGTCCTGATTTTCCTTTCCCAAGGACCAAAGTGCAGAACGGGGGGAGGAGAAGAGGAGGAGGATCTTTGCTGGTTTTTATTGTGGAGTTAGGGACCAATTTTGCAGTCCTCCACCTCAGTAGCCTCAAACCACCCCAACCCACCAGTCTGGCACTAATTTCACCCAGCACCCTGCTTCGGGGAGGCCGACTTGCTAGAGAAAGTTGTTTCCACGAAATCTCACCCCACGCATCACATAGCAATAAGTTAGCATTTGTGAGGCTCGCCAAATCTGTTATGTAGGCTTGTAATACAATTTCCATTTCCCCCGTGGGAAGACTGAGGCGGAGAGAGGCCACAGGGCAAGCCAAATGGGGGGGGGGGTGGCACGGTTTAAGCCCCTCTCCCGGCCCTTCCAGAAGGCGGCTTTGCCTTGGAAAGCACAGAAAGGGACTCGACCTTGCAGAAAAATAATTTCGTTTCAGCAAGACTCAAGAGGCAATTGTACCCGAAATAGGTCTGCTCTTAACTGAGGTCCATGCATTATGGATGATACAACTGGAGCTATTCCAGCTCCTGGAATAATTTTTCTGCCAACTTACTCCTCACTCTGTGGCTGCCTGGCTGGGGACTGTGGGAGCACAGAAATAGGCAGAGGCCACCAGGAGTTAAAAAACAAGCCTGCAGTGCCCCTAAACTGCGTTTTCCAGAGGCTGGAAAGGGAGTTAACTAAGCTAAGGGACAGCTCACTTGATGATGATGCCCTTGGTCTGCTCATTCCTCTTGAAGCACCTGGCCTTGGCTGCAGGGCTCGCCGGACTCCACTCACTTTGCCTGGCTTGTCCTTAAAATGCAGGATTTTAAGAGGTTTAACTAGCAAGAGAACAAACAGACCATTTTGAAACACTCCCCAAACTCTGCAGAGCAACATCATAATAGGAAAATGCCCCTCAAGGTACCCTGGAGCCCAAAGCTTTTCCTTTCCGAAAAATAAGCAACCTACTGACTCGTCTATTCATTCCCGTCCAGCTCCTCTCTGCGGCTTCCTGGGAAAGCATCGCACGGCTATTTTAAAGCCCGCTGATTGCAATATCATTTTAGTTTCTAAGGGGCACCGTTTTTCCATGTGCAAAAGTTTCAATGTTCAAAAATTTGAACCGTAACATCTAACGTAGTTGCATTTGCTTTGCGTAGGGTATGAAAAAAAATTTTTTTTTGAGAAATCTGCTACGTTTTTTGTTTTTTCTGTGCTAGCGCCAAGCTCTTGAAAATTATGCGCCTGGTAAAAAAAAAAAAAAAAAAAAAATCTTTTTATTCAGCATTTTCTTCATGTTCTAGTTGATCGCAGAATATTTCCGAAGTTTATGCAATTGATTAACACTCCCACCCACACACTTCCTCGCATTATTTCTGAATGCTCAGCGGTATAAAAAACTGACTAAATCGCTCCCTGCCCCACTGACATGGGTTTTTCCCCCCTAAATTCAAGGAAGGCACTCTTAATTCACACACCCCCGCTCCTGAGCGAGCCTGAGTTCACATTTGCTGCAAAATCACAGGAGCTGCAGGTTTTCCCACCCCCGCTCAGCACCAGCTAGGGGCAGCCCAGGCTGCAGCCTTTTGTCCAGCATCGCTTCCTTGCTCTGGCCACCCCTTCCTGGGGGGGGGGGTTGCTGGCAACCTAGGAGCCCCTTTTCTGAATTTTAGCTCTAGCTAGCACTTGCATGGCCACCAGATCCAGAACTGAGGCCCTGGCAGCGATTCATGGGTTTCCAAAGCTTGTGTAAAGGAAAAGAGCTTGGGCTCCTGCAGGTGAGAGCCAGTTACAAGAGAAATCCCTGCAGGCTGCACCTCTGGAAGTTAGCTGGGAATATCAGACTGGGTGCAATTGCAGAAAGTGGGGAGCCCCACACGGCTCTGCCCTCCATGAACCAAGGGAGGAGCCCGAGCCGGCTCCCATCCCCGCCCTCCAAAATTGCATTTCTAGCTTCTCCCCATAGCACTAAAATCTTCAGCTCAGCAGAAATGCTGCAAGCTTGTGGAGGAGCCCTGGCTACACCTCTAACCCCTTTCTATTACCTGAATGACAGGGCTTTTTTACACTTCTAGGTGGCAGAAAATGCCTTCTCCCCCGCCCCCAAGGGCGGCTAAAAAGGTCGGGTCCGGGGTGTGTGAAACTTTAATGCTGCTTGCAAATGAGTTTCTGCTCTGGTAAGACACATGCAAGAAAACCCAAAGTGAGGGGCAAAGCTCAGCGCCCCGTTTTCAGCCAGATTAAGGCTGCACCTGGAGAGGAGGAGGAGGAGGAGGAATTGGGAAAGGTGGCTCGCCCCATCTGAAATCCTCACCTTACTTTGCTGGCAGCTCCCCACGCCCCTCGCGGCAAAAACAGCCCAGCAAACCCCCTCCATTGGGCTCCTTTGGTTTCACACTGGAGGAGAATTGAAATCAACTCCCAAGCGCTGCAAATGCAGCCAGTCTCCTGGAAAGCAAACCAGTGTGAGCGTGTTTTCCTGTCCCAAACGTGCCCTAGACACAACAGTTTGTGTTTCCCAGCCAGACACACAACACTGCCTGGAGATGGCGGGAAAGCCTCATGGAGATCCTAGCCCCAAATGTTTTACTGGGGGCTGCAGAGCCCGAGCAACTGAACCTGCCTGGCTCTTTCCACAACACCGATCCCTCCTCCAGTAACCGATTGAAAATACTTGATTATTTTAAGCTTTCAGTTATGCATGCTAAAACTAACAGTGGATGGAGAGGAGACATTTCCCATTTTGGGGTCTTTTTTATCTTGGCCAGGATGGCACGATCGCTGTAAAGCCATCCCAATAGGTGCCCAAGCCGTGCATTAAAGAAACAAAAACGAGGGAGTTGTGTGGAACAGCTGATAAGAAAAGGCATCGTTGGCAGGACATTTGCAGAGGAAGGCTACAGACCTGAGTGATTTTAGGTGTTTCTAACCTTTCAGTACTATTGACATCTTAAAACACAACAAAAAAGTCCACATATTTTAATGCAAGGAGATCTATTTTGCTCTGGAAAAGCATTGCGAATTATTTCTGCACGTTTGGAAAAGCTTTCTAGTTGAGGACAATGCATGCACGGATTGAAGTGACTCCAGTTTCTAATATTTCTCTCTTTAAGAATAAAAATAACCCCATCCTATGCAGTTGTTTTAGATCAAGCTAGCATCCACTTCCCAGCGAAGTGCAGCAAAACCACACCGAGCTAATTCCTTCAGGGGGCGAAGGAAGAAACCCCAAGCGGTTCACACACAGAAAGGGACCCGAGTTGAAGCGATTCTTTCAGCCCAGATGCCACTTTTGCATCGACTGGTTTCCCAGAGATTATGAAGTCTGTGCCCCACAGCTGTTCCTATCAATGAGGGGAGGGGAGATCCTGGCATGCCAGGACCAGCTCAAGAATTGCTTGCACCTTCAGGCCCCAAACATGTGGTTATCCGCAGTGAGGAGCAAATGGAAAATGCCGCCCAGCCGATTTAGGGGGAC
This sequence comes from Podocnemis expansa, assembly GCA_007922195.1. Taxonomy (NCBI): domain Eukaryota; kingdom Metazoa; phylum Chordata; order Testudines; family Podocnemididae; genus Podocnemis; species Podocnemis expansa. The sequence continues at coordinate 1,987,484 of ML682014.1, forward strand.
CTCGCTACTTCAATTCTAATTTGCTAATTCCGATCTCTTGCCTTTAAATATCGAGTTGCAAGGGACTCCCATCAATGCAGGCTTAATTTCATCCCACTGATGAAGGGGGTTTATCAAAGTCCCCGCGGTGAAAGCCGGGGGGGAAAATATCAGTTTGGGTAAGAGTGGCAAGGTGGCACATGCATGAGGAGGCGATTACACGGTACGGTTTTATTTGCTCGAGGCGGCCCCGTTTGGTGGCGCCTGCCTCTTGCACCGGGCTGGGTTTCCTCCCTTCTCCGCTCCCGGTTTCTCATCACAGCCGAGGGACCTGCCCGGAGCATCGCTTCGTTAATCGGCTGCCAGAGGGGCCCGGGCTCAGCTCAGCCCTGCATAAATCAGGGAGGGAGAAATCTCTGCAATTTCCCAAGGGATAGCCGTGTTAGTCTAGTCCAGGTTAGTCTTAAGGTGCCACACGACTCCAGAAATCTCTCCCTGGTCCAGTTAAGAAGGTACCCTGAGGGCAGCGTTTTCTGGTTCAGTGTATTTAGGTGCAGAGAGACCCGTTTACACGAGGAGAATTCTCATTCGGTCTGGGTCCTTCAAACCCTCTTTACATCGAGGATCCCGGAGTTTTCTTCTCTTTCCTCTTGGCACCCAGAGATCAGGCGATTTTCTGGCAGGGACTAAAATCGTGTGCAAGGAGAGGAGAGCTGAAGGTCCCACGTTTTGGGAAATTCAGCTTCCTAGGAAGCAGGGACCTGCAGCTGACATCTCTTGCTCCTAAAATGAAAGTCGGTGTAAAATTAACAGCAGGGTCGGGGCTGGTAAAAGTGATCTCCCTACACCACTTCGATGGCCCCGGTGCCAGACAAGTCATTTTTTAAACCCATTTTTGTTTGCAGTCTAGAAATAAACGCTTAAGCCAGCCTCTTTTCCCGGATTGGAAAGTGGCATTTTGAACCCCCCTTCAAAAACGAGTGCCTCTAAATCTAAACACGATACAGGGCGTATTTAGGGTTTTTCTCGAGGGGAACTGGGATGGGAAACCCACCCGTCTTTACATCAAAATTTTCTGAAGCTAGAGAAATGAGAAACCAACCTTTCCTGGAGCTCTTCGGGCAGATTTGCAGAGGATCCCCTCTCGGATTTATTTTACCAGCAGAAATTTCTTCAGCATCCAGCAGGAATCGGATCGGGGCGCTTCCCGACGGCTGCCTGCTTAAGGCATGAGGCTGAACATTTTAAAAACAGCCCTAGGTGCTGCTGAAACCCCGGGCCGCTTCGGCTTTCAAAGTGTCTAAACTTGGGCAGAATAGGAAAAAATCCTTCCTACCCTTCCCGCACCAAGAGCCGACACGCGTATTAGCACATTAGGTTACAAACTGAACTCTCTCCAGGGTGCGAGCGGTTTTAGGGCCGATTGTGGTCCTAAAAGTCACCTCCTAGGGCCCGAGCTAGCCCTGAAGAACCGGAGCCAGTGACTTTCTGAACTCAGTGGAAACGATCTACCGGTGTGAAATCGGTTCAGGCATTTAAGATTTCGCACCAGCGGTCTGCAATCTGGATCATGTTTTCAGGGGCTGGGCGGCAATATTTACCAGGTTTATTCCTCCCAGGGTCTCTTAGAAATAAAACCGACTCCCCCTGGCATCGAAGCCACTCGCCTGGCTCCCACATGTCGAGAAAACTAAATCACCGGCTTGCAACGTGGTAGACAAAAATGCTTTGGATCTGTAGCTTTACCTTGAGAGGGCTGTAAACCAAAAAACGGGGGAGAGGAGTGGGGAAATAAACACAACTGTAATTAAAGCCACATGGATATGATTTCCCTAAATACCTGCACAGAAGCAGACGGAGCATTTAGCTCACCTGCACGCTGCAGAAAGTTTTGGGTTATTCTATTAAAAGGGTTGGGAATGGGAAGCCGCCCCTGCTATTTTCTTTGGTGCTGCTCCACGGGGAAAGGGGTGTCTCTCCCATGGCAGGAAAAACACCCTGCAAATAATTTGCACAAAAACATTTACTTGCTAAAAACCAAACTCCTCTAGTTCCCGGAGCCTCGCCAGCCAGCTCCTAATAGGCGCGAAGTTGTAGGTGCTAATGGGTGATGTGGTTTCTTCTTTGAGTCTAGATTTCAAATCTATAACCTAGGTAAATCTATAGCCATGCTATAATCTGGCTAAAACTACAGAGGTGCAATAATGTATTTATTTCTTAAAGAAAGGGTTTAATCATAGGAGCCTGGAGCTCTGGGTAGGGACAAAGGCAAGATTTAGGTGGCTTGAAAATTTGCTGGCTTTCCTTGGGCGAAAGAGACACATTCACTTCTCACATGCGCTCGCCTTCCCGGCTGTTTGTCCTCTTTGTTAATACAGCCAGAGCTGTAACCTGAATCCTTGTTTAGCTTTGGGGGGGGAGAAGCTGTGACAAACGAAGACAGCACTTAAAAAAAAATAAATAAAAAAAGTTAGCTGCGCTTATTTGTTCAGAGCAAAATCTGGCCCAGCTTTGCCTGTAACGCTAAAGAGGTGACCATGGCCAGAAGGCGGGTTTTGCAGGAGGAGGTGAGGCTAGAAAGCAGCAAAAGGCTGCGTTTGTGGGGGGGTTTCCCCCCTTTGCGAGGTTCCACCCACTTGAAAACAAAACTTTTTTCTCCGCAGGGCCTCGCATCAGTGAAGCCGGGAGCAGGATCTTAGGAGCAGCCTCGCAAGGGGTGGCAACAGGCGAGCTTGGATTTTATTATCATTTTTTTATCCCCCCCTTGAAAGGTGCTGTTGTGTTTCCCGGCCGGTGGCAGCGCAGCTTTGCGGGTTGGTATGTGAGGAGGGCCCCAGCAGTGCCATGTATTGGAAGAGCGAGCCCATGTTCGTGTGTAAACTGGCGGACCAGGACATCCCCGCGCTCGGCGTTTCCGCGGAGAAGGTGAGCGGGGAGCCGAACCCGAGTAGAATGGTTTCCTCCGCACAGCCCTGGGGCCTCCCTCCCCGTGCATTAGCCGACGCTGGGAGGCGCCCCGCGGCCGGGGTTTAACCCCCCAGCTGGGGCGAAGCCGGGGCCGCGTCACTTTGGGGCAGGAGGAGGATTTTCCCCTTTTTCGCTTTGGCGGCGCCCCAGAGCGCGCGCTGCTAATGGCCCCAATTAAGCCCAGCTGGGCCGCCCCCGCCCGCGCTGAGTGGCAATTGGCGCGAGGCGGCTGCAATTAGCGCCGAGTGGCTCATTAAGGCGCTCGGCCGGCGGGGCTGGGGGGACCCGCGGGCGCGGTGCGGTGCGGTGCGCGGCTAACCGGCCCGGGCTGTCCTGTCCCGTCCCCAGGTGAGCCCCGGGGCGGCGGGGGACGAGGAGTCCGGCTCTGCCTCCGCCCCGCTGTCCCCCGCCTCCTCGCCCCGCTCCATGGCCTCGGCCCCCGCCAAGTGTCTGTGCAGCAGCTGCGGGCTGGAGATCGTCGACAAATATCTGCTCAAGGTGAGTCCGGCCGAAAGCCCCAGGGTCTCCCCCGCCGGCAGCACTCGTGCATCGTCCCGGGAGCTCGCGGCTTTGCCTCCTTTCCGCCGCCTTTTGTCCAAAAACCTGCGATTCCCCAGTAGTTTTCACCCCCATGGCCTGAGCCCGGCCTGCGGCTCAGTTGGAAACCCCCAAGCTGCCTGCTTTTACCACTGCCCCGAGAAAATCCAAAACTCCTGAGCCCTGGTCACGGGTGGTGGCTATTTCAAGGATCGGCCCTCTCAAAATTTGCAAAATGATACTCAGGTGAGGGGAAGCTAAGCGGCCAAAGTCCATCTGGCATTGGCCCGGAGGGAGGGAGTTAGGGCTGCTGGCTTACAAAAAGGAGCTGAAAATTTGGGGATGTGGCCTTATCTTTTCTTGATGCATTTGAAGCAAGAACAATTAACTGACTGGGAAAGTGGCCTTGCCCATTGAGAACAACTTTTGAAATCCATAAAACTAATGCATCAAAAATACAAGGCTGCTGAGAGAGGAGCTTCTATGAACAGTTTGGTTGGCTTTTTCCAAAGTACTTGTATTGTAAAAGTGCCACCCATCTTAACGCTTTGGTTTCAGTGCTACTGATCAGTGACTGTTAGAAAGGGAGTTATATTTTGCATGGTGTCCTGTATTTATAATATCTAGTACAGAACAATCTCTCCATCAGCCCTAACCTTTATGTAAGAATTTTACCAGTTTAACTTTGGCGACGCACGCTGGGATTCTTAATTCAATGGTGGTTCTTGTTAGCGTTACTAGGTTATGCAAAATACAGTTCTCTCCCTCATTTAATGTCTGTCAGGCCATACATGAGGTGTGCTATGTAAGTGGCAGATGATGTGGGCAATGTACAAATCACTGGGCTGGCCACTAACTTGAGTTTTTTAGTTCAAGAGAACTCCATAAAGTTCAAACAAGTGGTTTACTCCTCATAGTAAAATATCCTACTATCAGTGACTTCTACCCTCAACTTGGGCCTTGCCTAGAACAGACAAAAAGGCGTTTAGCAAAAATATTTCAAGAAGGGTTTAAAAATGCAGGAACACCTACTGTGAACAGGATTTAAAGTTGTTCATAGTTGACCCTGAAGGAATGATTTTTGATCTGGGAGCGACACAGATACAAGTTCAGCTTTGTATAGTATGTCTGTGTTATGGATGACTTGATTCTGCTTAGTGAAATTTGCATCATCTTTGACACACATTCTATGCAAATGTTCCTTGCCAATTCCCCCAAAATACTGGCAGCCTCAGCATTTTATTTTCCAGTCTTTGCCTGGATCCTGCACGGTACATGGTCTTAATATGACATGTGGGAGAAGTTTCACTGCAGCCAATGGAACTACTCTCATGTGTAAAGTTTAGCCCGTGAGTAAGTGCTTACAGGCTAGAGAGGCTGTAGTTGAAGGCAAACTGTTGGGGCTACTTTAAGAGTTCTGCGATTAAGCTTTTGAGGATTCCAGAAATATGTTGCCCCAGGAAACACTTCCATTAAAATAAAATTGAAAGCTATTCTGGCCATTGACAGTTTTTTTTTTCCTGCTCTGTATAATGCCAATTACATTGTCATGAGCTAATAATAAGCCATTTGGTGCACTTTGATCATTCTAAAAGGAAAAGTTGCTCTTCAGAAGTGTTCTCCAGCTATAGAAACAAATTATCTCTGGTGGGGATCGTTCAGTAGTTCCTGTGGAGGAAGAAGGCACTACTTCACACTGGAGCAGAATTACCAGTCTCAGCTCTTCAAAAATTGAGTCAGACCTTTTTTTTTTTTTTAACAAAAGATTTCAAAATCACAAGACTCTGGAAAAATCCTCAAGATTTTTATTTATAATTTGCCTTCTGGGTTAGGACATTTAAGATAAGCCTACATCTGGGTTAGAGACTTTTGGGTGCACTCAGGTCAGGCATTCCAGTCCCCCACCCCCTTTTTTTCCTACAGCCAAAAGGCTAGGTGATTCTGTATCATTTTTTTAAAAAGGCAGTTTATCACTTGACTCCATAAAGAAACCACAACTTATGCCAAGACACTCAATCCGTTGCGAGAACCTGTAGCACTCCTAGAGGCATTTCAAAGTTCTTTTCTCTCTACATTTCATTTGCCATTTCAATTCAAACCTTGTCTTGGAGGCTGGCAGGATGAGGATAAGGGACATCTATGTATATATTTAATCTGCTTTAGTATTCACTGATGGGTTTAGATGGCGAGAAAGGTAAAAAAAAAAAGTGTCACTTTCTTTCCTTCCAGGGGATCCCCATTTCTTTCTGTGAAACTTTCTTGGTAAGGAACAAGGTTTTCCAGTGGCTTGTGCAGTGAAATATGGAGTGCAGGCTTACCAGTTCTGGCTTTCGGTGACTTTGTGACACTGCATAAATCACTGAGTTGCTCTAAGCATCAGCTTCCTGTGTTGAAAATGAAGGAATTTACAATTTGGGTAGAAGCTGGAATATAGGAACAAGTATTAATCATCTCTGCCGCTTAAATGAAACAAGGTTTTATGTAAATAGCTACTGTTCCATGTTACTCAGACTTCTGACTTTGTTTTTCCCTACGCTAGCAAATCGGCACATTGCTGACAGTGGTTATCACCAATGGGTCTCCTGACTCAGTGTTCAGTGTATGGTTCAAGAGGAGTGGCGAACACTGTCCTGAGGATGGTTAAGTTTCTAGAGGAGAGTGTTAGCAGCATTAGGAACCCTTTGGTAAATGAGCTATGTACTGTCCTCTGCCTTTTAAGCATCATGCTGATTAAATTTGTTCATAGCAGTTTCATGTGACATGCTGCAGCCTAACACCAGTAGCTCTTTTACAGCAGAGCGTGACTAGTGTTGCTAACAATAGTGAAGCAAACCCATTGTTAATAGTAGCAAATATTTTTCTTAAAAAATTCTTAGTGCAGACTGTTTTCCTAGAGCCATCAAGACTTGGTTCAGCCCAGATGCTTTGGTCTCGCCTCAAACTAGCAGTTTAACCAGTTTTAACATGACTTGGAAGGATCAGTTGTTGACAGATGTTATCCACAAGGCAGTTTCTTACCAGAGACAAGGCTTTTGAAAGCTGCAGATCGACATTAAGTTGTGATGGATGGATATGTTTATCCATTTGTTGTCAATCTCTATAAAGATTGTCCATATGAACAATATAGAGAGAGAGAGACACAGAATGCTGGACAACATTCAGACAACTTTTAATTTCAGAATCTTAAACTGAAGTTTCTCCCTCGTCAAAGCATCCTTCATACGCTTATTTATTCGGAAGGTTGAGAGAGGTCAGTTTTAGCTCCTGGTGGCATTCTGATCTTTGACTAAAGAGACAATGCTGCTTGTACCAGATCTGCATGATGCAAACTGGTTTTGAAGATCTCTGCGTTCAAGGTATCCAAGATGAGAATCTACCTCTGAGAATGAACATTTCTGAACTAGCTTGTGTGGCTGCCCAACATTTTAATTTCATCAAAAGCCAAATGACAACTTAACTCCCAGTTACGATGAAAGTAATGTACTGGCCTTATTTAATATTTGCAAGGACAAGGTAGAAAGCCTGTTCTGTGCTTTGTCAAATAATGAAAATGGACAATGCTAACATTATATGGAAATAACTTGTATTGCCAAACGCTAGATGGACTATTGAAAAAAAATTTTTTTTTTCCAGAAGGGTTGATAATTTTATTCACCGTCTGTGATTGTCTTCCATACACTGCTACAACCATGCAGCTGCAGTAACAGTGTAGCATATGCACTTGCTACAGTGACAAAATCACTATAGAATTCCTTGGTCAACCCAGTTGCATCAGGAGTGGGAGGAATGGGGCTTAAGATCAACTTAACCACAACACATGGCATTTTTTTGTAGCTTTGAGTAACTTCGCTAGATTAACCTATTTTAGGTGTAGATGAGACCCAAGTCAAACAACATTATAGATTTTTGCATCTTAAACTATGGAACATCAACCACTGTTTCTAAGCAGTCGGGGGGATTAAATCCTAATCTGTTTTGAAAATTTTGGGCCACATACTTAATTACAAGAGTGCAGACTCAATTGGTAAAACAAACTTGAGAGCTAATTTGTGTCTTGCTTTATTTGGCAAATGTTCTCTGCACTTAAATCTCAAAGTACTTTACATATCAATTGAATTTCGTGCTTTGTTAGGCAGATCTTTTTGCAGATAGGGGAACAGAGGCACAGAAGTTGGATGACTTTTTCCAAGGTCACTTGAGGCCAAATTCTGCATTGTTTCTCTGGAGTGAGTGTGGAATGAAGCACGAGAAGTCCGCGTTGGGGCCAAGAACAGGACCCAATCCCCCTATTTCCAATTACCATGTTTTAAACGCAAAAGCTTGGAGTGAGGATATCTGAACTTCAAAAGTAGCTAGTTGACATGAAACATTTTATAGAATCCTCATTTCATCTGTTGCCTGAAAAACAAATAGTTCTATATAGAATATGCTGATAAACATATGTACAACAGAGAAAAATATGGAGTTGTTTCATTATTTACATAAATCAAAAACACTTCAGTGTTTCAGAGTAATATGTTTTCTTCTTTCTCCCTTTTACAGGTAAATGATCTCTGCTGGCATGTACGCTGTCTGTCCTGCAGTGTTTGCAGAACCTCTCTAGGAAGGCATACCAGCTGCTACATAAAAGATAAAGATATTTTCTGCAAACTTGATTATTTTAGGTACATACTAGACATTTACTTAAATCGAGCTTATTTTTCGGAAGTGACAAGTGAATGACACCCTAACTTTCTCTGAGGCTGTGAGTGAACTTGCATTAAGGTTGTCTTTTACCTTTGCTATTTTCAGTAGTTACTGTGTACCAGATCCTCAGTTTAGTGAAAAGATCCCTCACTGGTGAGATCTGTAAGGCAACTAAACTATCTACAATAGAAGTCAAGGCCCTTGCTATAATACAAACCTTAACATCATCAGGTCAATACTTTGCTTTAATAGTGCTGGCTCAAAGCTACAAAGTAGAGTGGCGGTGTTCTATTCAACCCCATAGTTGATATAATTCCTCACAAGACAAGACCACCCTTAGGATACTATTAAAAAAAAAAGTATTTAAAATCATACCTGATTGTTTTGTAATAATCTCTGCCTGCACCTGCAATCAGCATGTTTTAATAACGTACTGATTTATGAGCAGTTCTGAAGGGATAGCTGTTAGTCTAGTTCAGCAAAAACCAAACAAGCAGTCTTGTGCCTCTTTTAAAAATTAACCAATTTATTTGATTGCATGAGCTTTGAGGTAAAAAAAAACAAAAAAAAAAAAACACTTCATCAGATGCTTTGAAGTTGGAGGTTTGATGCTCAGTGCAATATCAGGGTATGATCCCGTGAGATGCAGATAATACTAATTTTATGTTGGCTTCAAAGAGTTGTGGGGAATTTGCACTTGACAAAATTCAGGTGTGAATTCGTGGCACCTTTTTGAAGCCAACAGGAGCTTTGCCATTGACTTTTGTGGTAGTAAGATTTCACCCCAAATCCAAAGCACATAGGAATGTTCAGGTAGGAATATTCAATCATAAAGTAAATTGATCAGTTGATGACTGCTCTAATTCCAAAAGAGATTTAGTTTAACTTTAAAATATATTGATGGATGCTTAGCCCTTTTGGAAAAACTAAGCCAGTATTTGGGTTTCTTGGAGCCTAAATCTGAGCACCAATTTTGGAAGATTTTGGTGACAAATGGAATTCTAAAGAATAAATATTCACGCTTAAATAAATATATTCTAGTCACTATTTTCCACATGAAAATAGTCTGATTCTGATGGGAAATTTTTCCTCTCAGTATTCTAGATATACTTGAATATTTAAAGTTCTACTGAAAATAGTGTATATTTTTCTCCCTTGTTATTTCCTGGAATCTCTTCTCTCTCTCTGCTCTAGAAGTTCTGTAGCCATATTTTCTCCATTTTAACTTTGTATTTAATGGCATACATGAAGCATCCTGTAACTAATAAATACGATTGTGTACCCAAATTATCTGGGCAACATCAAATATGTTTGGACCAGGAGGTCACAGAACACAGTATAGGACAGAGTATAGGGAGATGGTTGATAGTGGATTAAAAGAGGGTATTTAGATAGTGGTAGGGTGGGTGGATACACAATTGCACATCAGTGATTAAATGAACACATTTTTCTCCCTCTACTTTAAGGGAAGTATGAAACTTGTAATTGGGCTGTAGCCCTGTTTTTAAAACAACCAGATGCAAACTTTTAAAATCACTTGTGTAGTCATCTAACCAACGAACAGGGTTAGTGCACTTGCTGTGAATCCTAAAGATTGTTTCACTATCAAATTGTCGCAGTTTCCCCTAGTGACAGTCTCGTCTTTGGTGATCAGCTTCTGTGACGTACCCCTTTGCTTCCTCCTCTTTGTTGTAGGCGGTACGGAACCCGTTGTTCTCGTTGTGGAAGGCACATTCATTCTACTGACTGGGTCCGAAGGGCCAAGGGAAATGTGTATCACCTGGCATGTTTTGCCTGCTTCTCCTGCAAAAGACAGCTTTCAACTGGAGAGGAGTTTGCTTTGGTCGAAGAGAAAGTCCTTTGTAGAGTACATTATGACTGCATGTTGGACAATCTAAAAAGAGAAGTTGAAAATGGTAATATGCTACTTTGGTTATTAAATACCTAGCGTGACTGTCATTTAACCTTAACAAAATTGGCTGCTTTTTATTTCACCTAGTATAAGAAAAACAGTTCTGACTCCATTATGGCTAGTGATGCATGTATTTCAATTAATGTTCATACTACCCAGTATATTAAGCTCTTACTCTAATCTATTCATGTGATTTGATAGTTCTAAAGAAAACACAGTAAAACATATCTAGCTTATCCAGTTAGAATGTTGCACCAAATCCTGCTTTTCCTTATATGAGTGAAATCTGGAAGTTGGTGCAATTACTCCAATTAAAGTAACTGGGACCAAAACAGGGCCCACTGTACAAATCCATAATAACCTGCTAATAAACATTGAGTCTGTTCCATGGTAGTATGGTTTAGGACTAATATCACTCTGAATTATCACCATACAGAATTTTTTTTTCCACATCAGGGAATGGGATTAGTGTGGAAGGAGCGTTATTAACAGAACAAGATGTTAATCATCCGAAACCAGCAAAAAGAGCTCGGACCAGCTTCACAGCGGATCAACTCCAGGTAGAGGCAACATTGTGAGCACTGAAAAATAACCCAGTTCAGAAATGTATAAAGATTTTCTGGAATGCATGACTTCAGATTGATATAAATCTGGCTACATATGAGCAAACTATACTGTGTTCTAAAGTATTCCACAAATCATCAAGACACAGCATGTTTCTGAAATATTTTGTTAGCTTTAGCTGGTTAATATGGAATAGTTTCTCTTCTAGTTCTTTGTTTCCCTCAGGGTAGCTAGTAAGCCTGCAAAGTAAAAACCAAAATGTTGATTGACTGATGAAATCCATTTAATCAGACACTTACATCACTATATATCATTACAATAATGAAAGTCTTCAGAATTGTATATTGTGAAGACATACAAAGGAAATGTCCATATGATTTATCAGAACATTAGTGTGTTGGAGCTATAATTTATTTACACCACCACAATCAGCCTTTTAATGACCAAAGTTGTGTCTTCAAAATTGGAAATTACTATATTCACATCAGCATAAACTCACAGGCTGGCGTCTGTCAAATGAATCCTTCCTTATTTTATCTGGAGACAGGGTGGGCTAATTGAACTACTTTCTGCTGATTTTTATCTTTTTGTGGAGGAAGGACCAGTCTCTCACAGGTATGCTTAACTATAGTGGTGACTAATGTGCAACCTATAAGACAAGTGTTAATAAAGCCTGCTGAATATTCATTGCCCCTCCTTAATTGACTTTTCCAAAGCGTTCCAGTCTTGGCTCTCTACCTATTAAGACACTCATCTATATTTAAGAATGAAACAATAGCTTATTTTTCTGGATCTTGGTTTCAGTACTCAAGACTACCTGTTCTTGGACAAAAACTTTTTAATTATGTCTGTGGTAGAGGCAAAGTTAAATACTGAAAGAGTATATTTGAAGGTTTAGTAGGAGAATGTCACAAGTTGCTCTTTGGGTTTTGATGTATCGTATGAAGCATTTTCCAACATCCCTCTATACCAGCTCAGTCAGTGGATATACTACTGATGAACACATGGGCAACTGTGTGGTTTAGGGTGATGAATTGAAACTCTTGTAAGGTCAAGTCTGAGCCGACTGGGGCTGGCTAGCTGAATCTCCTCTGTCACCAGGGCTTCCTTCTGCATCATGACTGCTTTACTAAGATTTACAGCTTTGGATCTGATGTAAAGTTGTCCACTGATTGCTACCCAGGAATAGGTTATAGTCATTAAATAGCTTAAATCACTGAGGAAGAAGCTGATGTAGTCTTCAGCAGAAATAGACTTACTCCTGCTCCTACGCTCTAGGAAAGCGGCGTCCCTTTGTGCACATTCTCACTCATGTGGCATAATAGCCTTTTCAGTTTTTCATTCTGTCAGCACTGAACATTTGGGGCCCTGTCTCTTCTGCTGAATACCAGAATCACCAAGACACAGTAGTCCTTGCTCCTCCCTCTGAAAGAAGGAATGCTGTCCACCCTGACCTGAAGGGTGCTTTGCTGAACGTAGCATCAAAAGCACAGGGGCCTGGTAGAGAGCAGGATGCAATCTTTCCTGAGACCTTTATCTAGGTAACAAATTGAAGCAAATGATGGAGACTTCTCCATCTTGGGTCAGGTCTAATACTCAGGTCAGCAAGATGTTCCTTTTGCAGACTTTGTTTCTGAAATAAGGATGCAAGTCAGATCCTTCAACCTGTGCTTTACTATTATAGTGTAGTGTGTTCTTACTGGTGTTTGGTTCCTTAAAGAAATAGTGAGTGTGTTCTTGGCAAGCTTTTACACAGAGCCACTCTTACCCTTGGCTTTGCTGCTGCCTTGACTGGACCTCTTTCTGGCTAGCGTATCCTGCTTCTGTGGCAGATGTAAAAACCCCTAGAGTAGTACTACCCCTAGAGTAGTACTAATGGACTTGAGGCGTATACACCATAATATAGTAACGGGACATCTGGTGGAGACTGGTCTCTGTACACAATCAGAAACAAGGAGTAGGCTGTGATATAACCCAAGCAGAACTGCAACATGCAATGTATGCATCTGCAGTGCAGGGGATGGCACAAGAAATGAGTGTTCAGGTTAACGGCCTCTTCTAGACAAAAATCTTCCCTTTTCTTACTTCCATTCACATTGCTGAGATTCTGAAATCCAAAGCCACTGACTGAACTGGAGCCAGAACCAACTAACAGAATAGGAATTGCACTAATAGCTGTTCCTTCTGAATTCCTGTAAATGAAACCTATTAAGCCCTTTCCCAGGTTCACCTGATCGTGTTCCAGGGTTCATTAGACTTAGGATTGAATGACTTCTGCTGGCCAATTGACCTCTAGCATGCTTTTGCCCTTAACCTTGATGGCAGAGGCTTTTAGATTGCACTCACTAAATTTAGCATTCCTGTGGATGGTATGGATGAGTCTTGGAGTCCTTGGCTTCTGGAGTTAATGCTTCTATTTAAATTGCCATCTCTTCCTCATGTAGGATCTTTTTGATCTGGGGTTCAGACTGTCCTGTCCCTGCTTGCTCTTTCCTCCTGGGTCAGGAAGCTTATCTCTGGAGAAACAACAGACAGTATCCTCTTCATATTAAGCACATGAAGACTTCTTTATCGGAATACAGAGAACTGAGAAAGATGGATCTTTTGTGAAGGCAACACAAACAGCTTCTAATAATGCTTCATTGTCCTCTTTGGTCTTAAAACTGTATTCAAGATGCTTATGGTAGCAGACACAGCTAGCCTTGTCTCCTTTGAACACCTTTTATGGTGGTTGGGGGTGTGTGGACTGTTTCTCTTCCAGAAAGATGGAAAACACACCAGGGTAGTTGATTTACATACCTTTTTAATATGGATACTGAGGATTGATGTGGGACACCTCTGGAGATGCATTTATGGAAATCTAGGCTTATGTGTTTGTAACCCATCCATCTAGTCGTCTATGGTACACACCCACATGCCAGTTTTGGAATTGGGGGAGGGATGCTTTTCAAGTTCCCACTCTGAAAGGTGGCATTCTTGGTAGCCTAGGCATCCTGCCCTGTCATTTCTTGTGTTGGTGAAGATGGGGCTGACTTCTCCCTTGAACTTTTATGGAGATTTAATAGAATCGATTAGAATTTTTAATGCGTGAAGTCTGAAGAGGTCCATCCAGCTAACAGCCTTTGTAGGGGAAATACCTTCTTAATTAACTTATAGTGCTCTGTATTCAAAGCACTGTACAAACTTGACTACACAAGAGCTTTACTTTTTTCCTGTTTCCATCTGCTGGTAGGAGGACATATACCCACAATATGAGCTGGCATATTGGGACATGGAGAACCCAATTAACAAGTAAGAAACAATTTTTTCATATAAAACTCTTAGTGACTGGGCTAGTTAAAACAAACTAAATAGCTGCTGATATAAATAAGATAAGCCAAATTATGGAACAGAGTCAGGGTTAGTTTTTTATGAAGTCCTTGGGGGCGGGGGGTGAATTACTACTGCTAAGCAAGACTTGGAGTAAAGATGGCAAATTGACTGTGTGGTGGTATTCAATGGGCAAAATCATCCCATCTCCACAACCAATGGAAATAATTTATAAATCCAAGTAACTTACTGATTTCTTGTGCTGAATTTTTATTCACTAAACTCAGTCGTACTTAAAGCAAATCTGTATTGGCAAATCTAAATACTGGTGTGGGTCAAAGGGAATGGATTCTTATCTGAAGTGCTGACCTGGAGAATATGGTCCAGGTGATATTTAAGTGGGTTGTATGACATAATAAAGTTATTTGATTTTCTAAGAATGTCCTAAATCTTGATTTAAACCACTGCTGCTTTGAATTCACCTCTAAGATGTCAACCAGCATCTCCTGTGAATTGGATAGCTAAGAGAAACCACTAGTTTAGATTCATCTAACCACAGGTTAAAGTACACCTTGGAGCTTAGAACTCCCCTAAATTTCTGGGCCCCCTTCACACAAACTACTGCCTCCCATCCCCATCTCACCACTGGTCCCCCAACCCTTTCCCCACAGAGCCAGCTCACCTGTCCTCGAACCCCACCCAGGGCCCCCTTATCTGGCCGCCATGACAGCTGGCTGCCACCCCCACTACCTCACTGGAAGACAGTGTCTTCCAGCCACTAGGGAACTGCCCTGCCCCAGGTGTGGAGGCTCCAGCCCAGAGCATGCTCAATGAGAGCAGGCTCAGGATGAGAGATGTAATCTCTCAGCCAGAGGCAGCTCCCTGCCCTGCTGGAACAGTGTTCTGGGGCCTGCTATTTTAAGGGGACCCAGCATTCGGGGGCCCTGAAAAAATAGAAAACGGAGTCAGAATGCAGTGTCCTCGTTCCATTTTCTATTTTTAGGGACTGTGGAACACCATTCTGGCTTACTTTAACCTCCTGCATCTAACCTAGCTGTCCTCTTCCATGTAGAAAACAGAAGTATCATCTAGCAGTACCACACCCATTCATACAGATTTACAAACTGTGGTACTCAGAGGGCAAGATGAAAAAAGGTGACTCTTCCCACTGTGTCCAATTAAGAGAAAATGCCTGGAAAGGGGAGATTAAATGAGTGTGTGATTAGCTCACCTCAGACAAATCACTTGTGAGCCTTCATTGTGCTATGCTTCTCAATTAAAGCAATTGCTGTAGTTGCCACTGGTATCTTATGGCTCTATCAATAGGAGAGGAAATGGTCCATGAACCATTATTTGATACACGCTATGGAAAAAGTTTGCAAACATGAACATGACACATGAATGAATTGTATCATTGGTCTCTAAAGTCCAAAAACAGAGAACTAAACTTGCTGTCACAATCACTAAAGGATCATGAATCTTCACTGTTAGATAAGGAAAATTCTCACATCTTAACACTTTTCATATGAAAGGACTCCAATGTGCTTTACAAACTGTAGTTTTTTTTTTCTGAGCATACAAATTACTTGCCTGCTTCTGAAATGCAGTCATTCTCTAGGGGAAAGCCTCAGACTGCACATGGATGCACAGTTTTGGGACACAGTGAAAATCTTTCCCAGATTCTTTATAAACAAGTGAAGGAATTCAGGCACAATCCAAGCTTGGCCAAGACAAGTTCAACTGACGACTGCTTTTCCAAAAGATGCCATTCATTTTTTTAATGACAAGTAGTCAGGTCTTCAGTTTGTTTTTCCTCAGAAACATTACACCATACCACCTTAATCCCATTCTGAGTTATGTCTGGCATTGCTTAGAGGTTAGTCAGGAGTAGGCCTGTTCCTATGCTGTTTGTGTGTCATTCAGAGGTGGATTAAAGGTAAATGTGGCAAACTCTGGGTGTCAGTTACATATTTCAGGGTATCTGGAAAAGTATTAAATGAAGATCCTCTTTAGAATTCGGGACTTTGTTTTGAACCCATCAACCAAGTTCATTCTGGACCACTATTATGTATTAAGGGATCTGTAGATTAGATACTATCTCCCAGCAACATTTGTTAGTTTGCAGTGATTTCTCTGCCAGAATCCCTGTAGTGCAGTCATACCTGTATTTTTCCCCTACTGACTAGTGCAAACCAGAATAAAGAAAATTCCTGTTCCAAATGTATATGACCCTTTTATCAATCAAAATAAGGAACTCTCTAATGATACTGATTTAAAAAAAAATATATCAGACTAAGAGTGCCCCTGGCCTGGGAAAAGACCTTGGGGCTCAGGTGCCAGGGGCTCAAGCCCTCTAAGCCCCCCCCCCCCCCTCCCCCCCCCACCCACCCGGGGGGGGGGGATTTACAGAGCAATATTCCCTTAAACTGATCAAGGCATATGACCATAAATTTGAGAGAAGCCTGTAATACTTGTTTTGCTAGCACTAAATACCTATTTCTCTTTTAAAAAGAACTTCTTACTTTTTTCAGGTTATGCAAGCACAGTTTGCTCAAGACAACAATCCTGATGCACAAACACTCCAGAAACTGGCAGAAAGAACAGGCTTGAGCAGGCGTGTGATACAGGTGACAGTTTTTTTCACTAATCCACAGTTGGTCTACAAAATGAATTATCTGAATAGTTTAATACAGTGAGTAGGAAAATTACTAATTCCTTATGTAGAAAGATCTAATCTGGCCATTTAAACATAACTGCAGATCAAATCATTTGAGCAAAGATTGTTTAGAACACTCATTTAAGTATATATAGTACACTTTTTTCATCACCTGCTTTCAGTGGACGATACAATAGGGACCTAAAATGTGTTATCTTCAAAATGTATTTCTAAAATACATCATGTATACAAAATCTACTACAGCCAAAAATAGAACTTGATTTTATTTTTAAGCAAGATTCAGTTGCATTTACCCAGTTCCTTCAGAGTTGCTGCATAAATTGCACAAACACTAAGATTTAGAAGACAATTACTGGTTCATCTCAATATGAGTCCTGAGCCAAAACCGATCTAAAACTTAAGGGAAATTCAAATCAAACATTGTGTTAGAGAACACCTCTCATTTAATGGGGGGGGGGGGAGAGAAAATTTAACCATAATGTAGAGAGCTTTCCTTTCCCTTTTCACTCAACCATGGCCTAAAAAACCTCTCAGAATATTTGTATAAGAACAGCTGACTTCTCTAATCCCTGGCTAATGGGTTCAAGCTTAAAAAAGCAAGCAAGCTAGGTTACTTAACTTTTTTTATTTAAAAAAAACAACCCCAAACTGGCATATTTCAGTCGTCTTGTCAGCAGTGTAACAGGTGATCTAGTCAAGATTCCATACGTTCTGGACCCCAACACTAAATTCAGCTTCAGCTAACCTGAAAAATTGAGGATTTTATCAAGTGTCTATAAGTAAATCACATTGATTGTACATGTTCCCCCCTTTCAGGTGTGGTTTCAAAACTGTAGAGCACGCCACAAGAAACATGTTAGTCCTAATCATTCATCCACTGCTCCTGTCACAGCAGTTCAGCCTTCTAGGCTGTCTCCACCAATGTTAGAAGAAATGGCATACTCGGCTTATGTACCCCAAGATGGGACAATGTTAACGGCTCTACATAGTTACATGGATGGTAGGTACAATAACTTACTCTCTTCAGTGCTTAGTACAAAATACCAATTTTTTAGTTGAATCAAGAGCATTCAGGTAATGTAATAGCATAGTAAAGACTCATTTATCCTTAAAGTATTCTTTCCAACATCTTGTACTGTAGCCGCTCCCTTTGTTGAACTAGCAGAGCTGAGAATTTAGATGTGTACTTTCTCTATTGTATAAATGCTGATAATGAGAAATTAACACTAGATTTGTTGCTGTTCACTGAAGTGTTGATGCTCATTTTTAACTAATCTAAAATGAAAAAATGTTTGCTATAAACTTTTTACCAATTCAGGATTTTTGGACATTGGGGTTTTAGTTTGAAATCTGTCTTTTAAAGCATTGAAGTTCTAGAGAGTGGTGGAAGATTTAGCAACTTCATTGCAGACTAAAGCACTCTCCACACTGGTATACAATGGTCTCTAAATCTGGTTACCACTTTGTACTGTTCATAGAATCATAGGGTTAGAAGGGACCTCATGAGGTCATCTAGTCCAACCCCTTGCGAAAAGCAGGACCACTCTCGCTAAATCATCCCAGCCAGGGTTTTGTTTAACTGAGCCTTAAATATCTCCAAAGATGGTGATTCCACTACCTCCCTAGGTAATCCATTCCAATGCTTCACCACCCCCCCAGTAAGAGTTTTTTCTAATATCCAACCTTGACCTCCCCAGCTGTAACTTGAAATCATTGTTCCTTGTTCTGTCCTCCTTGAAGCACCCCTTCAAGTAGCTGAAGCTTGCTATCAACTCCCCCCCCCCCAGTTTTGTCTTCCGCAGGCTAAATAAGCCTAGTTCCTTCATTCTCTGTTCATACATCTTGTGCTCTAGCCCCTTGATTATTTTTGTTGACGTCCACTGGACTCTAACTTGTGCAAGTTCTTCTTGTAGCGGGGAGTCCAAAACTGGACACATTATTCTAGATGCGGCCTCACCACAGTGCTGAATAGAGGGGAATAATCAAATCCCTCGATCTCCTGGCAACACTTCTACTGATGCAGCCTAGTTTGCCATTGGCCTTTTTGGCAACACGAGCACACTGGCTCATATTCAGCTTCCCATCCACCATAACCCCCATGTCCTTTTCTACAGTGCTACTACTTAGCTGATCGCTCCCCAGCCTGCAGCAGTGCATGGGGTTTTTCTGTCCCAAGTGCAGGACTTTGTTGGCTGGACTTGAATTGTTTCAATACTAAATGCAAGTCTAACACAAACTTGAACCATATTTTAAATAGGTGAGGGAACAATAGTAGTATAACCTGATTCCCTGACATCACGTATCTGTCACATAGTCTGCTTTCTTCCCAAGCTACAGAATAAGAGGCCTGAATGGGATATGGATGGAGGGTACTTACAGCTTGTGACCCAGAATGAAAAAGCTAGAAACAAACTGTTATGCCATTAAAACTGGCTAGATCCTCTAACTCTGCTAGAGCTCTTTCTGAAGTCAGTGAAGTTAGTGCTGCTCACTTATGTCCCAACTATAATAATGCAGCGTGGGGGGGGGGGGAATTAGCTTTCAATGTTTTCTACTTTCAATGTAGTTGATCAATGCATTTTTTTTTTCTATTTTTGTAGCTCATTCACCTACAGCTCTTGGACTCCAGCCCTTACTACCCCATTCAATGACACAACTGCCAATAAGTCACACTTAATTCCTTTCTTTCAGGGATATAAGCTATTAAGGATATACTCTTCAGAGTCTTTATTGTGTATTAAAATGACTGAAAAGATACTGTTAATTTTTTATTTAACATCCAAAGCATTTCCAAGACCATTTTGCTGCCCAAGTACAAGTATAGTTTGGCCTGCAAGACACTTTTATGGATTCTGCATAAATAACTATATGTTGTTTACAAGAATTATTAAACACCTTTTTGTATTGTCTGGAAGTAGTCCACTCTAGTTATGTATTTGTTAATTTATTTGTCATCAAGAGCACTTTGCCTAAAAGAAAGGACTGATAATTGTGCAAAATGTTTACAATTCTTTGTGAAATTGTAGTTTATCATTAGTTTGTATCTGTAAGTTATTGTTATAAAGTATTACCTGTATTTTGAGTTATATACGGCCTATACTTTAAAGCTTGTCTGTGAGTTGGCAAAATAAATTTCATTTGCAAATATTTTCAACATGACCTGAATAAACCCTCTGCTGCAGCATGCTAAACAAGGTATTGTGTTTATGGTTGAACAAAGGAATTGTAGAGGGCAGTGCAGTTTCCATCTTAAAATTTAAGAATAAGCCCCTTGCAGATGCAGAAATTTCAGCCTTTCTCTGTATTATGCAGCAGTGTAAGTTCATCTAAAATCCTTTAATGGTAAATTATTTCCAACATCTTCCACAAAATGAAACTTTCCATAAAGCACTCTTGCATTATAGAGCACATTGCTGCCCAGAATCTGTGGAAGGGAAAGTGGTAGGTTAAAAATTTGGAGGGGAATAAGACCAATTCAAAACCAATTTCTCATATCCTGTAAGTGAAGTAAATGAGAAACACAGATCCTATAAGTTGAGGAGTGTATTGCTGAAGCAGCTCCTGGCATTGACTTCAGTTGTCGCTATCTTGCTGAAGTGAAAGGGGGTTAGCTTCAGAAACTCCCATCTGAATCAAGAGGCTAGAGGGAGGGGGAAATCACACACTTGCTGCAGATATTGTTTGGGTAACTGTCTCTATGCAAGGCTATTAAAATGAGAAGGAGTTGTGTGGCACTTGAAGATTAACATTTATTTTTTTGCATGAGCTTTCGTGGGAGAAGGTGCTGGGAGTTATTAAAACTCCTGCCCAGACAAGCATGGTCGGAGCATGCTCAGATCTGAGCATGCTCCATCAGTGCTTCTCCAGCTGGAGGTGCTGCGGCTGGGTAAAAGTGCAGAAGTTGGGCCTGCTGGGGGCTACTGGAGCAAGCAAGCTAGTGTAGGAGGAGGGGATCTGGCTGGCTGGGAGGGCTTACTGCAAGAGCTGGGGGGGAAGGATCAGGCCTGTGCGCAGTGAGCAACTTGAGTTTCTCAGCTGCCTCAGGGCCTTAGAGGGAACATAAGGCAATCCAAGTTTTTCTGTTGTACGTTAGGAAATCTTAGAGTATCTTACCAGCAAACCATCTGTAACTTTAGTCACCCTCTCTGACCCTCACAACTGTGTCATGGAGAAGAACCTTAAATGGTCAAAAGTCCTAGTAGCCTCTAGCTGTTCTTCCATGTTAATGCATGTACTCCAAAGGCAAAATACACATCTGTACATGGGATGGGACCTATTGATACCTTTCAAAATTGGAAAACACCTGATAAACAGATTTTTTTTTCTCCTTTGCCTAGTTTCTCCCATCTTCTCTTCCTGCATCAGTCTTAAAGTACCATCCAGCTAAACTAGTCAAAATGGTGCATAATGAAAGTGTTATGAAGTTGATGTTGTGTAATATGTACAAACCATGACCTTAGTTAGCACAGTTTGTTAAAAAGTTGCATCATTTAAGGTGCAGGCTTTTAACTCCTTTGCATAAACATTAAGCTGCCTGCATCGATACTCTACTCCAGCATCTAAGAAACTGAGAACTTGATCCTACATCACTGAGTTCCACAGAGCAGGTGAAGAGGGTCTAGGCACTCAGTTTTCCAGTTACCATGCAGCCAAATTGGGGGGGGCAGAGGAGGAAAATCAACCCTTGCGCTGAAGATATTACACTCTTAAACCAAACTGGGGGGAAGGGGGTTTGCAAGATTGTTTTAAGTAATCAGCCCTTGCCAACATTTTTACTTAACCCCAGGGATAGCTGCCACTATTGTCGTGTTAACTACTCAGATTGTCCCTTGTGTAATTGAAAGTCAAGGGTGACCAAAGAAAAAGTCTTAAATTGTCTGTTTTAAATTCTTAGCTGTTCTATAAATCCCAAAAGAAGCTGACAACTTGATAAACTTCTCAAACAATACTTTGATAGTTCAATCTTTCACAATCTCAAGTCTGTGGAACAAATCAAGTCAGTAGTGCAATATTAAAAAAAAAATTCAGTTTTAGTAAAACTTAAAATGGTTTTGGTTAAACAGTAATAGATAAAACAGAGAAACTGGAATAACCCATTATCAAACACTTAGTTTAGCTCAGCACATTGAGAGCCTCCTCCCTGCCCAAAATAGTGACATCTAGTGACAAAAAATAAAACTAGATTTGCTATACAAGTCTAACATCCTGCTTTAGTGAAGTTGTGTAAATTGTTAATGAATTGATTTGCACTAAATGCATACTTATGCTTTTGCTGCTTTAAACTTTTCTCTTTAGCTGCTCAAAGGTTAGGCTTTTCTTTAGTAGAGAAAGAGGCCACTATTACAGTGTAGTAGCTCCTTCTCACTTAACAAGGTCCTGACCTCAATACATCAGCTGTCCTGTTCTAGCCCACTCTCTACAGAGTCTCCAACATTAGGCCACACTGTACATTAGTGGTTTTCAAACTTTTTTCATGAAGACCCAGTAGAAATAAAAATCATTTATGCCCCCTGACCCAACAGTTGCATCTTTCAGCAAAACAAAGGAGTCCTCTGGCACTTAAAGGCTAACATTTATTTATTGCATGAGCTTTCATGGAAGAAAATTCCACCTCATCAGATGTTTAGAAGATAGGGGAACTTACAGAATGGGAGGGAAAAAAATGCAGGAAGTCATCGGATCAGGTCCCACTGTCTTGCAGCGACAGCAGGGGCTGCCATGATCCACTACCTGAGAGTCTGTGACCCAGTACTGACTCCCAACCCATGGTTTGAAAACCACTGCTGTACACACTCAACTGGCCTTTTCTGCTTGTAGATGGGTGGGTTCAGGTTACACTAGCAACAACATGCCTGTCCAGGTCTGAGGCCTAGAGTAAGATGATATACCTAACACCTACTCTTGAGAGCAAGACTTGTCTCAAACTGTGGCAGAATGACAATTTTATCACCTCTTCAGCCCTGTTCCTTTAAACTGTTGTCCTTACTAAAGCTACCTTTTACAGTGATATGGAGCCGGGAGCACCACCTCCCCAGCAGGCACTATGGACGCAGGCGATAGCACGTGTCAGTTTGACTGTCCTGAGGCATTGCTAGATGAGGAATCCAGCAGGTCTCCAATATGTGCCTCTGTCATCGCTTACTTGACAACATGTAAGGGTAAAGGTCTCCCCTATCTGAGGGCTAAGGAACTAAAAGACTGTGGCAGACCAAGTATGTCTAACATACACGATTGCATTACTCCACTTACTTGGAATGCTACATCCCCAAACTGTGGAGGAGTATGTTTATGATAAGACCACCCATTCTTTGAAAACAACTTACAGATTTTTCCAATAAGCGTGGTTCTAATCATGGCAAACCCATCATAGCTTTACAATTATAGTCATTCTTTGCTGTTTTGGGGGGAGCAGGGGAAGCCCTGTAGATGAATGTAATGGAAATACAAGTCAAAGAAATATTTAAGGTGTCATTTAAGTTCCTGCCTGCCTGTAGGATTGAGCCAGAGTGTGTTTTGTCCTTGCTAGTATTAAATGAGTAATGCACTGCTCCCTGGCCACTCAGCCACTTGTCTTGGGAGACTACCCTACAGTCCTTTTGATTGTCTCCAACTGAGGTCTAGCTTCATAGTCAGCTGATCCTATTATTTATTAGTTTACCCCTTTTGGCTGATCATCAGTGCTTAGTCACCCTCCTTGGGGATGGTCATTACTAGATTCCACATTTGGTCCTGATTTAGGACCCTATTTTACACCCCCAAACTAGAAGTGATTTTTAACACTGGAATTTTATTTAACTTAAAATAAAAGCCTCTCCAAACAGCTTGCACAAACCCCATTGTTGCTGAATCTCAGTGGCCCCCTCCCAAACTACAGCAATAAGCTGCTTTCTACAGTGTCCCCTTTGACCGCCAATCCCTGAAGGGGCCAGATCACAACATTCCCTTATGAGAGCTACACCACTCAATGCAAAGTTTGCCCAACATAGCCCTTAATCCATCAGCATATTCAGGCCATCCATCTGACTTCATAAGATGAGGCCATAAGTGCCACAAAGCTCAAACAGTTTCCAGGTAAGTCAGTCTGTCTTTCACAGCTTTTGGCACTGATGATGGAAACATCTCTCTCTCTCTCTCTCTTTAGATTATTCCACATTAATTTGAAATTTTCTGCACCAAGAGTGGTTCATCATCCAAACAGATAAGCAGTCCTGAATAGTTTAAATTACCAAAGATTTTACTTCAATGCTTTTTAAAACTCAAATGCATGGTGCATATGATGAGATATCTCCTAAACAAACATGATAAATGATATATGCCAGAGGACTCCTTGTTTGCTTTACTGAACTAGACTAACACGGCTGTCCCTTTGGAACTATATAAACTATGAAACCCTCAAAGGCACTATCTCCACCGTAAGTCAATATCACTTCATTTACCATTATTACTTCCATCTTGGATAGAATACAGAATAAGGTACAGAAATAGATACTTGGTAGGCAACGTAACAAACATGAGCTCACTCATCAGGCTCATGAATGAATATGGGATTAACAGACACTGAACAGTTAGCATCCCTACATATTTATGTCAATGTCTTTGAGGTGGTGTCTTCTCTAGGTGGACAGAAAAGTGTCAGTGGATTGTTCTGGTGGTCTGTCCTATGTACCTCTAGTGTCAGGTTCCATGGTCTCCCAACAGCCGATCTGAATGTCACCTCAGTCTGATCATCAGTTTCCATATGAGCGGAATCAACATCTTTATTTCTCAGACAATATCCAAAACCATCAAATAGCACAGTTAATCTTAATTCCAGCTCTCAGATTTATGAGTTTGAAGGCCTGTCCTCATGTTGAGCTTACTGCACTAGTTTGTCCTGTTCTGCACCTTCTTCCATGATGAATATAATGCCATCTGCTAAACTAGGGGCAGAAATTCACAGAAAAATAAGATGCAAATAGTGCAGTGGTTAGCACCTCTGCTTAACATACAGAAGGTCCTGGGTTCAATTCCCAGGGGGTTGGACTTGATGATCTTATGAGGTCCCTTCCAGCCCTATGATTTGATTGATTGACATGAAGCACTAGCATCCTTTTCCATCTTCTGCTTGTACTTCATAAACTTAGAATATACCCTTTTCTTTTGAAGTAGTACATTGAATTTAAACAGCCTGCTTCCCTTCTCTTTCAGATTCCTGACATTTATTCTGTCACCTGATAAATTCCAAAAAGCTAGCCGTGTTAGTTTAGTTCAGCAAAACAAATCAGAAGTCTTGTGGCACTTTTAAAGACTATCAAATTTATTTATTGCATGAGCTTTCATGGGAGAAATTCCTCATCTTCAAGCATCTGACAAAATGGGATTTTCTCCCATGAAAGCTCATGCTATAAATAAATTTGATAGTCTTTAAAAAAAGGACTCAGTGCCACAGGACTCCTTGTTTGTCACCTGATAAGAGGGACTTCTTACCAAGAGTAGGAGATTTTTGAGACTGTTTGACTGGCAGTTCATAGGTAAACAGCTAATAAACTTTTCTCAATATAATTTGTTTTGGTCCTCAAGTCCAGATTCAAAATTTTTAGGCAAATGTGAAAATCTTCATATAATAAATAGAATACCTTGCTTGTAGCTCCCTCACCTGTACTCCTTGTTTGTTTTTCTGACCTAGACTAACACAGCTGCCCCTTGGAACTTGTACAATTATAGGCCTGCATTACTCTAAGGAAGTTTTTTCAAAGTCTTCATTTTGATTTTGATTAATCCTTTTTGGGAAATCAATTTTAAAAATAGTTGACGATCTTCTCTATCACAATCTTGCCTGGTCTCCTGGTGAAAGGGTAGGCATGGACAGACCTAGCAAAGTAACCACTAGGACTAATGTATTCCTATCTTCTTTTTATGGTATTTATGTTCAAATGTATCTTAACTCCAGCTAACTAAACAATTCTTTGCTCATTATTAAGTGGCTTGTTATAAAGTTAAAGTAAAACTTTCTAGCAGCAATTTTATTGCACTCTGTCCCAGAAATAGTCAGAGTTGCAGATTTCTTTTAAATGCTCATTTTTTATCTGATACAAATCCTCCTACTTTCATATGAAGAACTTCTAACTCTCTACCAGCCCCAGTGCTTGCAAACAACTACTTTTTCCTTCTGCTTCTAGAGAAAACTCCCTTTTCAAATCAGTTTTCTGTTTTCTACACTTTTGGGCAATTTTATAAGGAATAAGCTGCAACAGTGAGGTTAGTCTTAGAGGATAGATTACTGCAATTTAGCCTCCAAGGCCTAATCTACACTCCCAATGAAATTTAGCAGCAGTTGACGGGAGTAACACAAGGTACATGGAGTAGCTTGTGTAACTCTTGATGACTTCATAACTTCAGTTTAGTGCACTGCCTCCACTATGTTGCACCAATGGGCAACACGTACCAGTTGATGCACGGCTCTGCTTTTTGGAGAGGTGGTTTTATTAGGCTGGCTTCCCGACTGATTTGAGCAGGTCTTCACTTCCACCCAATTGATCTGGATAAATCAATCTGACAGTGGTGAATTTGCTGTTGTCAGAGTAGACATACCTCTTTAAAAAAAATTCCTCCTCAGCCTCTTAGGGTAAAACTCTGCTCCTCTCCTATTCCTCTTTGTCTAACAAATGCAGAGCAATCAGTGTATGGGAAACCAGGCCGGGGACAGGCTACACCAAGGGACTTGGCAACTCCTTGCTTGTCATGGATCTTGACTCCCAGCCAGTTCATTCTAGGAGTGGGAGGCAGCCCAAGCCAGTGTGTGGGCTATTGGCCACAAAAAGACATGTGGTAAAGGGAGCAGGTGGTTTCAAACCACAATTGCTACTATGGCTTATATTCAGTAGCAGGGAGCTTGATGGGACCAGAGACTGCTTTAAAGGCTGGAAAGAAAGGAAAGTACCAAAGCTGAAGGCAGCATCTGTTCAAGGAAATTACTGGCAAGAGAGCTGCTGCTTCCTTTCTCCAGGTACATACAAGAAGATACAATGAGAAGTAGATTAATCTTTACCAAAGGAGATTTCCATTAAATACTAGGTAAAACTAACTGTAAGGAGAGTCAAGTTCTGAAAGCAGGTGCCAAGGGAGGATGTGGGAATCGCTGTCACTGGGTGTTTTTAGGAATGCTCATCAGGGATGGTCTATGTATGCCTGGTCTTGATTCAGTCCAGGGAGGGTGGACTAGATGACTTATCAAGGTCCCTTCCAGCCCTACAGTTCTACGATTCTATGTCATTAATGTTAGACAGTGCCAGACTAAACTCCTCTCCCTCTCAGCATCCTCCTTTTATGGATTCCTCTTCCTATTCCAGTGTCTTTCCCATGCTAATACTCCACTTTCCATGCTCCAGGAAATGAAGAGCCCATAAGTCCCATGAGCTACTTTTTGGCCCCTCTCCTAGCCACTGTAGGATAGCTCCTGGGCCTTAGTTCTGGATGGAGTAGTCAGCAGATGAGAGACCTGGGGAACACCCCTTGTGTTCAATTGCTAGCTTCATTTCCATCCCCAAGTGGATCTTGTTCCCACAAGGGTCTCAAACCAGGAAGTAAAGGAGCCAAGTAGAAAAAGAGATTTTAAGGTTTTTTTTAAAGCATTTAAATAAAAGCCTTCAATTATTTTATTTGCCAGAAACCTGCAAGTGATACTGTGCTCTCACACTCCCCCGCTTATAAACAGGATGCAGGGAGAGTATGTCTTATGCTTCCAGCTATCTTCTGACATACATCAGATCCAAGGGTAAACAGCTCAACCTATTATTTCAGAAATCCTAGCCACAAAACATCCATCACAATTTAACCATTTCAGCAGAAGCTCGAGGCAACAGAGAGGCTTTGAATTCGGCCCTGAAGGTTGATGTCTGTCTTGGGATGTTGGTCAATCAGATTTCATAGTTGGGCTGCCTGCTATGAGCCATCAGATGTTTAAAGCTAGGGCCTGTTAGCAAGAGCACCTCTACTTACCTTCATTACGGGAATAGTGAACAGAAGGAGAACATTCAGCAACGCCCAAACTCATGCACACTTGGCAGGTTAAAAAGTTAAGGCTTAAATTGCAACTGGAAGCAGAGAGGGAACCAGTGTAGAACATTTGTGTAAGTGGGTAACCCTGATAACACTGAGCCACTGCTTTCTGTATCATGAAGACTCAGGTATAGTCCCACGAAATTTGTGTCACAGTAAACCACTCTGGGTCACAAAGTCCACATCTGACATAAAAGGTTGTAACAAATGCCAAAACTATTAATACTAAAGACAAGTCCAGCCGCCAACTGCACCTCTAGTTTATTCCAATGAGCAGAGATCCAGAAATATCCTTCAACTTGATTTACACAGGACAGATGCATCAGTAAGAAAGAGGAAGGCATCATTCTCGCCCAACTTTCTAGAAACTTTTCCATCCAGTCAGCATCCACTTAGTGTTACCTGGGTTAAGTTTAAAATCATCTGTCTCTCCTCCAAGTTCTAACTTGTTCAGGCACCAGGAAAGCACCATTCAGGTCTAATGAGAGTGCACTATATATAGGTGAAGTATGGAACAAGAGCAAAAGTTCAAGCAAAGGGCATTACCACATCCGAGCAGAATTCTGGATCACAGTCACTAAGGTCATCAAAACTTAACAACTGTTTTTTTTAATATAATAAACTTTATTACAGTGGAAACTGCCTAGAGGGAGTTCTGATAGAATAAAACTCCACAGAGATTGAAGAGGCCTAAACCTGCAGAAATCTGATATGGAAACAAAAAACAAAACAAAAAAAGAGCCTGGTGACCCATAGTGCTATTTCCATATGGCCACTGCACTGTTGAACTGTCAAAGTTGTTCAGGAATTTGAATTGGAGACATGAGCCTCATCTTTGGTACTGATGGTCACACAAGACATGCTTGTCATTTTTGCAGTATGAGGGATATTTAAAAAATGGTTTGACAAGGACAAGTCATTTCTATTATAGAAGAAGAGGCTTCTGAGCCCGGGCTTTCATTTTATCTATTGACCCAGTTCATGGGGGAATCCCTCTATAATGAAAGTTTTACTGAGGGCCTGCCGATGCACAAAAGCTGTACTGCTTTAACTAGATCAGTGTAGTTTTGAGGGGTACAATTGCTAGGGCGATCACAATTATACCTTTATAAAATGTGTTTATACCACTACAGCTTATACACATATGTGAAGGGTTATAAGGTATACCCCAGTTTAAGACAACTTTATACCGGTATAATTGTGTCCATATTACGGATTAAACCAATATAATAACATTGATAAAAAAATCATATCCCTAACCAACAGATACACGATTACAAAAGCTGTATGTGGAGCAGGCCTTCACCAGTGTTAGAGAAAGGGGAACATTTCACTTCTATTTTGCATGGGGCCTTTCTGTGTCATGGCTGTACAGGCAATCCATAGTCAGGGTCTGTCCCCTTAGGTATCTATCCTGCTCCCACAGAATTAATCACAATCAGGCTTAGACTGCAAGCTTCACAAGGGACGGTGACTTGGTTCTCTCGCTCGATTATTTTTTGGTGTTGTAAAGCCCCATGCAACACTGACAGCACCATATTAATAACAATATTTAGCATTGATGCAGACTGTGCTTTACATCTCTACCTCAGAGCACTTTACAAAGGAGGGTAGACCCATTACACCCCATTTTAGTAGTGCTGACCCCACATAGGCCTTGAAAAAAAGAAGTCAGAAAACTGCCTTAAGGATCATCAAATTTCATTTTAAAAAAATCTCAATTCTTTTTATTTAGACTCACAGATTCTAAGGTCAGAAGGGACTAGCATGATCATCTAGTCTGACCTCCTCCACAGTGCAGGCCTCAAAATCTCACCCACTTGCTCCAGTAATACACCTCTAACCTATGACTGAGTTATTTACCTCCTCAAATCATGACTTAAGGATTTTAAGATACAGAGAATTCACCAGCAGGTGAGCCATGCCCATACTGCAGAGGAAGGTCAAAAAACCCCAGAGCCCTCACCAATATGCCCTGGGAGAAAATTCCCTCCCAAGACCCAGTATGGTGATCAGTTAAACCCTGAGCATATGGGCAAGTCTCACCAGCCATTCACCCAAGAAATAATTCTCTGTAATAACTCAGAACCCACCCCACCTACCCTCCCTTCTTAGGCCACTTGCATATCCACCAGCAGCAGCCAAAAATCAGTCAATCATGCCATCCCCTCCATAAACTTATCAAGCTCAGTTTTGAAGGCAGTTATGTTTTTTGTCCTCACAGCAGGTATGTTTTCTGTCCCCTTGGAAGGCTATTCCAGACTTCACTCTTCTGATGGTTAGAAACCTGCATCTAATTTCAAGCCTAAATTTCCTGCTGGACAGTTTATATCTATTTTTTTCTTCTGTCCACATTGGTGCTATACTCAAATAATTTCTCTCCTTCCCTATTTATCCCTCTGATGTATTTATAGAGAGCAACATATCACTTCTCAACCTTCTTTTGGTTAGGCTAAACATGCAAGCTCCTTGAGTCTCCTCTCATACAGCAGGTTTTCCACTCCATGGACCATCCTTGTAGCCCTTCTCTGCACCTCTTCCTATTTGAATTCATCCTTTTTAAACATGGGGGACCAGAGCTGCATACGATATTCCACATGAGGAATCAGCAGTGCCTTGTATAGTGGCACTACCACCTCCATGTCTTTATGTGAAATACCTCTTCTGATGTATCCTAGAGCCACATTAGCTTTTTTCACTGCCACATCACATTGGTGGTTCATAGTCACCCTGTAATCAACCAGTAGTCCCAGGTACTTCTCCTCCTCAGTCCCTTCCAACTGATGTGTCCCCAGCTTACAGGAAAAATTCTTGTTATTTGTCCCTAAATGCATGATCTTGCACTTCCCATTATTAAATTTCATCCTGATACTCTAGTTTACAAGGTCATCCAGATCTTTTGATATGGTATCCTGATCCTTCTCTATTAGCAATACCTCCCATCTTGATGTCATTTGCAAACTTAATTAGCACATTCCCAAGAACGATCCCTGAGGCACTCCATTAGTGACCTCCCTCCAGCTTGACAGTTCATCCTTCAGTATGACCCGCTGTAGCCTCCGGTAACTTAACTAATAATTCCCTATGTGGAACTGTATCAAATACCTTGCTGAAATCTAAGTAAATTAAGCCCCTTATTTTCAAAAAAAATCTGTTATCCTCTCAAAAAAGGAGATCAGGTTGGGCTGGCACAATCTACCTTTTGTAAAGCCATGTTGTATTTTGTCCCACTTACCATTATCCCCTATATTCTTATGTACGTCCTCTTTCAAAATTTTCTCCAAGACCTTGCATACTACTGAGGTCAAACTAACAGGCTGGTAGTTACTTGGATCACTTTTATTCTCTTTCTTGAGAATAGGAACTATATTAGTGATTCTCTAGTCATATAGTACAACCCCTGAGTTTACAGATTCATTAAAAATCTTTGCTAATGGGCTGGCAATTTCATTAGCCACTTTCTTTAATATCCTTGAATGGAGATTATCCAGGCTACCTGATTTTGTCCCTTCCAGCAGCTCGAGTTTGGCTTCTACCTCAGGTATTGTAATTTCCACTTTCATTACCTCATTCCCATTAGCTACCCTGACTCTATCTCCCAGCTCATCTTCACTCATTAAAAACAGATGCAAAGTATTTATTTTGACATTCAGCCATGCCTAGCTTATCCTTGCCCTCCACCCCATCAATTTTTAACGGTCCCACTTCCTCTTTCTTTGTTTTCTTCCCTTTTATATGGCTAAAGAACCTTTTACTAGTGGTTTTAATTCCCTTTGCAAGGTCCAGTTCTGCTTGACTTTTTGCCTTTCTTACTTTATCTCTGTGGTACACTGCGGAGTGTGGTCAGGCACATCAGGCAAGACGTGCTCTTAGCAGTGTTGTTTTGTGTCCAGCGCCGATACCAGTTTGGCTGCATGTGCGAATGCGTGCAAGAGTCTCTGAAGGCATGCTCCCACAGGATTACCCCTGGCTCAAATCTCTAGTCAGAACTCAGTTAGCTCAGTGATTTGGAGCCTGGCTTGGATTTTAAGCCGGGACTGAGATAGCCTGGTGATCCTGGGCCGAGGTGTTCCTTTGCTTGATGCTTTGGGTTACCCGTAGCTCAAATCTCAAGTGAGGACTCAGTTAGCTCAGTGATTTGGAGTTTAGGCATACCCTGCATGCAAGAGGTAAACTGAGGCAACACTCGCAATCAAGGAAACCAACACGACCACAGATCTTCGTAGAAATGAAGGTGCCAGGCTAGGCTTTGTTGCCAGGTAGCACTATGGCAAACAATCCATATCAACAGACTTATTGGAAGCACTGGTGCTCTCAATGCAATGAAACAGCTCAACTGACAGCAGGACTCGCTGTCACCCCCATGACTGCACAAAGTTTGGGCCCGGGGCTCCTATTCTTCTACCCTACTCAGACCTACTGACTTGGCCCCCTTTGGCATACAAATTTACCTTGATTGGTCCACATACTGCTTTCCTGATGCCACCCATCAATTTGATAGGTCCACAAATCACTGGACATCTCTATCCATCAAGGTGCCATGATTTGACCAAAACTGTACTTGTATAATACCTCCCTCTCTCTTTGGCATTATGCATTGGCATTAGACCAACTCAATACCTTTCAAATACTTTTCCATTTTCCATACTTATTACAATTTCAGCTTATTTCTTGCCAATTCCAGTTGAACTTCACAATTTGTTTCATGTGCATACCTTCAGTTCAGGCTCACTGTACATTCTGTTCAGGCCCACTGTTGGGTTACTTTGTTAGGCTTTGAGCCAAAAGCTAGGCATTTCTACTCATTTCTATCTTAAACCTTTTTCTCCTACAATCTCTATGTGTTCTGACCTCCAAGAGGTAGCTTTCCTTGCCAAATCCTCATTGTAGGCTCTGTGCTTCCTCCTAATCACCTGTCTGAGATGCTTACACATCTAGCTCGTCCTACAGTTCTTGCCTGTAAGTTTTTTCCCCTTCCTGGGAATGCAGGCTTCAGATACTTCCTGCAAGTTTGACTTGAAGCAATTCAAAGCTTCTTCTGCCTTTACATTCCTGAGTGCTTCAGTCCAGTCTGTTTCCCCAGCTAATTCCCTTAATTTTCTAAAGTTAGCCCTTTTAAAGTCAATGATCCTGGTCACTTGAATGTAAATTGTCCTCTACATCCAGTTCCTCCATGAGGTCTTCATTACTCACCACTACCAAATCCAGGATGGCATCCCCTCTTGTTGGTTCAGTAACAGTTTGGAGAAAGAATTCATCATCTATCATATACAGGAAAATCTGGGCCCTTTTATTACTACTAGCACATAGCCTCCAGTCTCTCTCTCTGACATTAAAGTCTCCCATAATCACACAGTTCCCAGCAGTATTTACTTCCTTAAAGGGATCCCTATCCACGTCTAAATCAGATCCAGGTGATCTGTAACACGCCCCAAGCACTATCCCTGGAGAAACTCTAGTAGCTTTCTTCCCTGATGTGATTTTTACCCAGATAGATTGTCTTGTTAATTCTATCACTTTGTATTTCCTTACAGTCTATCTTGTCATTGATATACAATGCCACTCCCCCACCTTTGCCTTTATAGCTGTCTTTCCTAAACAGCACATCACCTTCAATACCTGTACACCAGTCATGGCTACTGTTCCACAATGTTTCTGTTATCCCTATAATATCTGGTCTCACTTCCTCTACTCCAGTTCCTCCATTTTGTTACCTAGGCTTCTCGCATTAGCAGCAAAAACTAAAATGTTTATATACTTGGCTTCACTCACGTTCCTCACCTGATTTGGCACCGTTGTTCTAGGGCCAATATCTCCCACTAGCCTGACATTTACACTACCCCTCCTTCTAACCTCCATGCTGCGCCTATTTCTGTCTCCATTCTTATTTCATTTTCCTTCTTCTCAACACTAATATCAGGCATGGAGATTATTCTGACATCTCCCAACCATCTCCTCCGACATCCTAATTTAAAGCTCTCTTGATCAACTGTGCTAACCTCCCTCCTAGAAGTCTGTTTCCCTCCCTACTCAGGTGTAGTTCATCCCAGGAGGACAATCTTCTGTCCATGAATGCCTCCCACTGACCATACATGTCAAAACCCTCTTTATAGCACCACTGCCTGAGCCATCTGTTTATCATCAGGATCTTCTCGCACCTTTGTTGTCCTCCTCTAGGGCAAAGAGAATTCCACTAAAGATCACCCGAGCTTCTGTTTTCTTGAGAGTCCTCTCGAGCCTGGCACAGTTTCCTTTGATACGTTCCAGTGCGACTCTACTTACATCATTTGTAGCCACATGAAGGGCAATCAAAGGGTTCTTTCCCACTTCCATTAAGATCCTCTTCAGTCTCAAATCAACAGCCCATATCTTAGCAACCGGCAAGCAACATACTCTTCTGTTCTCAGGGTCAACTTTGGTTACAGGCCTGGCTGTCCTTCTCAGCAGGGATTCACCAATCACAAAGACTTGACTTGCCTTTACCTGGCAACAGGGCATTCTCTAGTCTGTTCCCACTTCTTGCTGGCCACAAGTCCTTCGTTCTACAACTTTTCTCTGCAATTCTCTGCACATATTCTAGAGTCCGGCTGTTATTGGGAACAATCTCCATGGGCCCATCCCTTCTTTGGATAGGACTAGCCGCTCTCGGTTTCTTCCCTGCATTCCCACTTTCAGAAACCACATGCAGTGCTCCTTCTTCATTTGCTAACACCGAAAACCTGTTTCTGAGTTTTATTTCTCCTTCACTAGCCCATCTTTTCCTCTGCTGACTTCTCACAATCACATACTTTCACCAGCCACTTTCATCTCCTGGTATTCTGCCCTCACAGTCTGATGATCCTGCTTCCATCTGCAGGTCTGGGGTTTCTCTTAAAACTCCCTCATTCATCTGCTCCATCAGTTGTTCAAAACCCCTTCTAAACTCAATGAGAGTTTCCACATCCATCCCTAACCCCTGAATTTTATCCTCCATTAACTCTATGAGGCAGCACTTCAGAAGCATCAATGGTTTTGGAGGTACCCCCTCCAAGATCATATACATCCTACAGCTTCTACAGTCCATCTTCGCTGTTTCTTCTGCTTGAGTGTCTACCACTGCTACCTCTGTATCTGCCATAGTGCTTCCCTCATTTCCCAGTCTCCTTAAAGCAAAAATACACCCCAACACACCAAGCAAAGCAATACAAGAATCCCACACTCCCCACAAAACTCCCCTGTTCAGTCTTGTTGAGTCAACTGCAAATAGTGTAGTGGCTAGCACCTCTGCTTAACATGCAGAAGGTCCTGGGTTCAATTCCCAGGGGGTTGGGCTTGATGATCTCATGAGGTCCCTTCCAACGCTATGATTTGATTGATTGACTGCCACTGCCTGCTGGAGTGGTTGCCTTTACAAGTCCCTCAGCAGGGAAACCCCACCCCTAACTAGGGTCAACTGATCTCTCTCAACCATTCAGCCCCTGCAAACTGGGCAGAAAAAAAAAAGAAAAGAAAAAAACCCAGACCCACAGGAAAAAAAACAACAACAAAAGACATAAACACTCACAACTGCCCCAAACTCTTCCACAGCTCTTAAGGCCTACTCAAACTCCCTTGTTCACAGTCCTGTTGACTGCCCTTGTGGTTTCTGAATCTTTTAGGTGCATTTGCTTCATGTTTAAGTGTCTCTCTATAACTATGAGGGATTGATTTTTTTTTTTTTTAATATACCCTGAGAGTCACATGTAGGCTCTTGATGCCAAGAGCTGGGGCCTTTAAAAAAGTCAAATATCCCTGGCTTGCCAGAAGTGGCAACACTGAATTTTACAGGTGGAAAAGCTAAGAGAGGTGAGGTGAGTGGCCCTCCACCAAACCATCACACAACAAGTAACCAGCAAAGCTGGGAAGAGGGCACAGAACCACTGACTCCATCTTGTACCCCATCCACTGGTCTGCACTGCCTCCCTGCTAAGGGGACTTAAAATTCCTCTTCTATGTGAAAACTGCCTATCACTCACTTAATACAACTCCCCACTCTGCTCTAACAGTTTTTCCTTATTCGGTATATATATTACCATGTGTCAGCTGTAACTGTTTTGGACTTTGCGGTCTAGAGGGGGGTTTTAAACACCTCCCACAACAACATTGCAACAGGAACTAGCCACCCCCAAACAATGATAAACAGCTGCCATCACAAACCACACCAGTATTATTTCCCAAGTTGTCCCCCTGGGAAAGAGCTCATACCCTCCTCCAGATAAATTCTGTTACCAAAATACAATCAGCTTAGAGCAAGTCAGAATATACCATCATGTAAAACAATGACCATTTTTTCTTGTTTAGATTAAGCCATTGCTTTTAAGAAAATTATATTAAAAGTTCACTTGAAACTGTTTTGAGTTTTGAATACAAGTTAGTAGGTCAGCCAAGAAAACTATTAACTTGAAAATATCATTAGCAACATAATTCAAACAGCATGCAAGATTTAGTTTGCTGAACACAAGAGCTGGTAGCAGCCATGCATTCAACACATTCAGAACCAGTCAATGAATGCCTGCAATGTAGAAACAGGAACTTTAAAAGGTAGTGAGGCAAAGAGCAATTGACTTTTTAAAAGATGACTGTTTTCTCTGCTACCCATATTTCAGTTAAACCCTTCTGGGGGAACAAGGTCTTTCAAAACCCTTTACACTTGCTGTGTGTGAGTC
Source organism: Podocnemis expansa (assembly GCA_007922195.1). Taxonomy (NCBI): domain Eukaryota; kingdom Metazoa; phylum Chordata; order Testudines; family Podocnemididae; genus Podocnemis; species Podocnemis expansa. Next base: position 2,023,836 of record ML682014.1, read on the forward strand.
ACCAAGTTAGGTCCATTTTGTTCAAAACCAAAGAAAATCCTGTTTTTTAATAATTATAAAGTGTGGCAAGGGGAAAAACTATATTTGATATTCTAGAGCAGTGGTTCTCAAACTTTCTCAAGTACTGTACTACTTCTAGAAGTCTGATTTTTCTTGTGTACTCCCAAATTTCACCTCACTTGCAAACTACTTGCTTACAAAGTCAGACATAAAAATAATAAATACATTCTTCAGACTACAATAACCACCTGGGTAAGTGAGGAAACAGGTTGACAGAGCCAGATGGGTACCCTGAGGGTCAACTACCACAAGAGAAGCCCAAGAAAGAAAACTGAACACCATTGGTGATCACTACAACCTCCAAGTCAAACCTCTACACTACAGCACATCATCAAGAATCAACAGCCTGTCCTACAAGACAATCCCTCTCTCTGACAAGCATTGGGACGCAGACCTTTCCTCACTTACAGACAGCCCCCCAACCTTAAGCAGATACTCAACAGCAACTACAAGTCAAACAGAAACATTAAGGCGGCACATGTCCCTGCAACAAACCCCATTGCCAATTTTGTCCACATATCTGCACAAATGACACCATCACAGGATGTAATCAAACCAGCTACTCCATCAAGAGCTCATTCACCTGCTCATCCACCAGTGTGATATATCCCCTTGTGTGCAAGCAACGTTCCTCTGCCTTATGCATTGGGCAAAACAGGACAGTCTCTGCACGAAAGAATAAATGGACACAAATCTAACATCAGAAACCACATTAAAAAACCAATAGGGGAACATTTCAGTCTCATTGCTTACTCCACAAAAGATATGTTAGTTGCCATATTTAAACAAATTGATTACAAATCAAAGCTTCGAAAGAGAAGCTAAAGAGTTGGAATTCACAAGCAGATTTGACACCGTTGCCTTGGGCTTAAACAGGCACATTGATTGGTTTTCTTATTTCAATATGTACGTTTGCCTTCTCTCTACCACCCCTCCTTTTAATATGCTGTCCACAGTGTTTGAATCTAAATAACTGCTTTGATTTGCTGAAACAGTTTGACCTGATCCTATGACTTACTCTTCCCTGCATGTATTTTCCTCCCATTATGTAAGTTTTCCATCTTCAAGCATCTGACAAAGCGGGATTTTCTTCCACAAAAGCTCATGCAATAAATACATTTGTTAACCTTTAAAAGTGCCACAAGAATCCTTGCCTGTTTTGATAAAAATAATAGTGTCACAGCACCCGATTACTGAAAAATTGCTTCCTTTTTCATTTTTGTCCTATAAATATAAAATAAATTGATTGTAATATAATAAAACATATTTTAGTGTATAGTACACAGAGCCATATAAACTAGTCATTGTATGAAATTTTAGTTTGCACTGACTTGCTAGTGCTTTTTAATGTAGTTTGTATAACTAGGCAAATATCTAGATGAGTTGATGTACCCCCTGGAAAACTTATGTACGTGTACCCCTAATTGACAACCACCATTCTAGATAAGCCTGGAAAATGTTATTCCATATGGAATGGAACCCACATGCTGTTCTCCTTCTATGAATTTAATATAAAATATGAGTGATTCCAAAAATACTCAAGAGATATGCTCACCAGAGGCTGTGAGGTGTCCTCTTTGGAAGTTGTTTCTTTCTCCTCTGTCCTCCATTCTGTTACTAGTTAAAAAAGATGATATGGTAGATTTAGCTCCTATCACTGCAATCATTTGAGCTTTACATAACATTTTGTATCACAATTTTAATCAAACTGTCTTATAATATATGATTTCATCCCATTAACACTTATCCAGATCATATGGGAAATGGTTTACACCCCCCCCCCAGAAAGCTGCACTTCTATGAACATTCACTAGAATACCCAGATCTTAACGTAGAGCTTAATCCTGTGCGACCTTGTGTGTCCTCATTGCCTCTATAGGCGCTGAGTGTTTGCAGAACATTGCAAGAGAAAGATCCCTGAAGGGGCAAATACAGTATTTTATTCATTATGAATTATGTGCTCATAACTAGTACAGAATAAAAAAATTCCTTTGCAGTCTTTGACTTTGTTTCCATAAAACATCAGCTTTTACATTTGTCAGTTTTCCAGTTTTTCTGCTGACAATTCACTTGATTAGTACATCTGTTTCTTTTCTGATCTTTGTTATTGGAAATGCACATTTTTATTAAAATGCCAGTGATATGACTTCAAGGACATACATTTTTATACTCATGGTCTGTACAGTTTGTAGCATACTGTTTTATTAGCCATTGGAGTTTGTAAAGAGAATTTGCATCTTTTAGGATGAACAGTATTATAAAATGTAAAATAGTGCAGCAGTATTAAACACAAAGTCTACTGGAAATCTCTGGGGAAAATTGCCTTTCAAAGTACATAGTATGTATGACCTTCACATTGTCTAGGAGGAGGTAGTCCAGATATCTTTGTAGTACATTGAAATGCAGGCAAGTACAGCCTATGAAATTAATCTGTTTACACATGTGAAATTTTATGAAATTCGTATCATTATAGCTTGTCATTACTGTCAGGAAGTATCTCAAATATACGGCTAGAGACAATAGTATATTAAAGCATTCAAAATGGACTCCGACTTCTGTGAACTGAAATGCCAGAAGACCCATTAAGTATTAATATTGCATTATAATGGTTAAAACATTTTGACTGCCACAAGGGATTTCACAACACAGAACATCTGTGGTGGGCTTAACAGAAAAGTTCTACTGAAGTGCTTAATCAAAAATTGTCTTAAAGGCTTGGAGCTGTACAAAGAATAAACAAATAAATACAAACAACAAATGAAAGCCAGAAGGCAGGATAGCAACTTTGGAGGTTATCGTTTGGAGCAAATTATACTTCACATCTTCCTCTGAGACTATTTAGATTCTTCTCTAAAAAGGTAAAACCTCAGGCTCATTCAGGCAGCAAAACTAAGAGAGATCACCTGCAAAACCCAGCCAAACCAGCAGAAATGAGAACTTGGGAGTTCATGAAATGAAAATTGATCCAAGACAGGAAATTGACTTGGTCAGATGTGCAGAAAATGATGGCAACCAGAGACTGCATTTGACGCTCTGTATAAAACAATCTTTTCCTTTCTCACCCAAGCCATCTGCAGATGCATAGATTTCTAGGAGGGAAATAAGCAACATACATCTGTAAAGTAACAGGGCAAAGAAAGCCTGGCTAGTAGTACATGATAAAGTTTAGGCAACACAAAGGCAGAATACAGAACAGTGCAGATGGGCTTTGATCCCAAATTTAAGATCAAATTCTGCCACACTTATTCTACATGTTGTCCCATTGTTTGTAGAGTACGGGCACCCGAATCAGCCTCTCTATCAATTTATTTCAAGTGACCAGAGACTCCCTCTGCAATTCACAGGTGAAAAGGGAGCCAAGGAAAAGTCTTTACTAAGACCCACACTGGGTCACGGACATGCAAGTCAGTAAGGATTTTCCCTCTCCATCTGCAGGCTGTACTATGGCTACCCAGATCATATCTCTGGGGCTTGCAGAGCACAGAGACCGTGTTCAGATCCTCCTGTCCAGGAGTAAGATGAGCCATAACTCTTCCCTTGCCGTGTGCCAGCAAGGAGACCTGGCTAGCAATGTGGATGGGAATATGCTGCACCCCATAAAGTGGTGCCACAAATGACTGATTGTTGACCCCCCAGCAGGACCTGATTGGGGCTGATGTGTTCCTCGGGTAATATGCAATTAGAGACGCTGCAAAAATATGATCACCAAGAAAAGCCTGCAGCTCAGAACATCAATAACCTAGAGAAAATGAGAGGAGGCTTTAGAAGTCATCTGGACATGGATTAAAGTTTCTGTGGCCCGCAGCCAGTAATAGATTTAAATGTAATATGAATGTTAAGAACATTTTATGCGACATGCAAAACTCATGAGTCTGAACGTCTGTTTATAAGAGTGTTCTAGAAGGAAGCAGGAAGGCAGATTTGCAGTAAGTTTGAAGTTTTCTGAAGGAGGACAAATCAACCAACAGCCCCAACAGACAAAAAGATGCTGATACAATTAAAAGAAAATCCAGATTTAATTAAGATTTACTTTGTACATATGGGGGCAAGGTCTTGTTCTCACTGAAATCCCCTACTGATAGCTGTTTTACTTCCAAGGTACTCTTTCAGTATTTGAGCCCAAGATGATGTATAGCCCTGTGGAATCACCTAAACTCAGAGATGATGGATTATATTGCATTTACGCATACATGCTGCTGTGTTATGAATTATTGTCGTTACGCTCAGAAGTGTCCTTGAAGCTTTAACAAAGCAAACAACGATGAGGCCCCTGACCAAATGCAGAATCAGATGATGCTGTCACAATAGGATGCAGTAGACACCACAGTCTCTTTTCTTAGAAGTTTAAAATTTTTAATGACAGCATCTTTCATCTCTGCCAAGTATTATGGAGTCTTGGTTCCCTCCCTCAGCTTCATAGGTCAGGAATCTTTGGGTTTAGTGCAGGGGTCTGCAACCCATGGCTCGGGAGCCACATGAAGCTCTTTGACTGCCACCTTACTGCTCCAGGCTTTCTCTGCTAGAGGGCACATTGCGAGTGGCCTGTGCCAGGCTCTGGACTCCCTACGCCACCAGCGGACTCTGCAGTCCTGGCTGCAGCTTCTCCTCCCTCTGCCAGGGCCCTAACCCGGCTCCCAGCTCTCTCCACCAGAAAACTACACCCATTGCAGTTCTCAAAACACTTGGTTAGTAAAGAGTTTTTTAAAATGACCCTTTCTGTCTTTTGGGTGACCAAGCCCTGGTCTAAGGCTACAGCTGTGCTTACAGAGAGAGCTTATAGGGGCACAGCTGTACCAAGAGTCCTCGTGAAGGCCATGTTTACACACATGGCACTTCTCTGGCCAAGCTACATCAGCATGTCTGGTGAAGATGCTCTATGGCGATGGGAAAGAGCTCTCCCACTGGCATAATAAGTAGAGCCCTGCAAATCCGCCAATATCTGTGGACACGACACGGATATCTGCAGACCATTTCTTGAGGAGGCAGATTGGATATGGATCCACATATTTTTATCTGCACAGAGCTAGAGCCCTGCAAATATGAGGATTTCCACGGATATCCATATTATATCCGCATCCACGGATATCCACGGACCATTTCTTGTGGATGCAGAGTGGATACGGATCCATGTATTTGTATCCGTGCAGGGCTCTAATAATAAGCCCCCCCCCCAGTCACCCACCTCCACACAAACAGCAGAAGCAATGAAGAGAAACTGCCCCACCAAACATAGCACTATGCACATGAGCATTTATGTCACTAACTGCTGTCACTCATGAGGTGGTTTATTCACATCCGCAAGTGACATAAATTATGCCAACTTAGGCTGTAGCACAGACACAGCCTGAGTAATTCCAGGTAGCCTCTCACATAAAGCTCTCCTCTATCCTATTTGAAAGAGAAAAACTTAAACCTCTACAGCAAGTTCTTTCTGCCTTCCTTGGTTTCCACATGCGAAGTAGGCACCCTGAGGATCTTAATCATGTGCCTCCTGCCCTAAGGAGTGGTGGGAAACTTCCTTAAGTGGTCATGGGGGCAGCATAGCCAAGGAGAGCCCAGAAACATGGCTTTCACAGCAGAGGTTTTTTGCTCTAAGACTCCTCTTGCATCTGGGTGCTTGTTTGGAGCCATTTATCTATCTTTTCTTGGGCTTGTTCTAGCTCAGTGATTCTGTGGTTAAAGGGCACTGGCAACTTGTTTTTGTTTTTAAGCTCACCATTTTCACTGGATGCTGTTTTCTGGATAGGTCCCTTTTAAGAAGTCTTGTCTAAGGGTTTTCAGCTCAACTCTTTCTGTTTAAAAAGGGTCTTTAGCACAGATCCACGAGAGCAGGAGCATTAAACTCCATATAATTAGACGCAGGCCTGCTCCTGTCCTCTCTGTCTCTGTCTGCCCACTGCCCATGTTATACCAAAAAGGGGCAGCCAGGAGAGCACCCCCTCATAAAAAGCAAAGACAAGCAGGATCTTATTCAGGGGGACAAGGCAATATGCCACATTTATTGTAAATAAGTAAGGATAGCAAAAAGCACACACACACGAGAAGTTCTTCAAGCTGGTGTGATGTAATTACCAGTCCTTTCATGTGTTGCTTGAGCCGGCCTAGTGGCCAGCTAGGCTGGGCACAAGGAGGGAGCCAGGCCTCTGTCGGTCATGATCCGATGCTCCAAGATGACAGTTGCAGAATGAGACCCCAAAGTTTTCATGTTCTCACCCATCTTTTATACTTGCAGGCTGTCATGTAAGTCTATGGGATTTGCTGTGTCATGTAGCCTCAGGGTTCCTGTGAGATCACTGGTCACCAGTCACTTCAGACGTGATTGTATTTTGTTCTTTTCTTTCTGGGGTGGCCCCTTCTGTTGGGTTTAATGGGATGTCTGCATTGTTCAGCCAGTTAGATGGTACTTATAGTTCATCAGCACAGGCTGGCAGTTGAGACTGGCCCCTTCACACACACGCCCTTCATTCACACACCTTGTTCACACATTTAAATGAACATACACAGCACACGCCTAAACCAGATTTCATCAAGTATCTAAAATGGAGTTCACTGTTTAAGCAGGAGTTCCAGACTGACAATATGGAGTCTTGTTAGACATTGGTTATAATGTCTATTACACAGGGTTACAAAATTATTTTACTTTATGATTAACTAACAGATACTTTAAAGGTAAATGCAATGCATTATCTGTCTGTCCCCCTACATTATCGGTCTGTGCCCCACACCCCTTCAGATTCAGTGTTTCTGTTACTGTTACTGGTAAACACAATCTTGTACAGGGTAATAAACAACAGACACCTGCCTCTTGCAGGGAAGCACATGGTGATGTTATCATCACACCAGCTACTGACCAACAACCCCATAATCCTGTTGACTATGCACAATTTAAGCAATTTTTTACAACTATGTTGTATGCTTAGCTAAAATAACCTTAAGAGCTGCCTGTAACGAACAAAGGCATTTTCAGATGGATTTGAAAGGGTTCTTTTAAATGAGAGATGCTATAAATGTGAATTAAGAGTCTCTGTACGGCACACAAAAGAGAGCAGACTAAGACTCCCTTTTTTGATATGTTATTCAATGATCCAGTCATGTAAGAACATATTCTCTAGCCAGTAGCATATTTCTCAGTGACACCTTTTAGTGTCCCATCTGCTGATTTCAAAATACCTTTTGCAAGAAAACTGAACCTCTTCATGGCCATTGCAACTCCAGCCTAACATACCAGCTCACAATGACACTCAGCCACATGTACCCTGCAGCCATTCATGATTCTTCTCTTGCTCTTTCAGCAGAATAAAGCCAGCAGCTTCTGTTGTAAGCCTGCCCTGGCCCTAGAACCTGCTACACTTTCAATCAAGAGGGGTAGCATTAGGGTCTTCAGGTGTGATGCAACAACACAAAATGGTGTCCTGGAGAGAGACCGCCATTGAGAACAGCTGGCACTAAGGTGCTTAGCATCCACCCCAAGGAAGTGGCAGGAAGATAATGACAAGAGGCACTTCTAGGCTAAGCCAAAGGAAGCTGGACCTTGAAGGGTAGCGTGAGGAGGAGGCTGGCCGTGAGGGGCCTAGACCTTGTGGCCAGGGAGTTTGGTCACCAGGCTGCTGACAGAAGGACTATTGTTTGGGTGCCTAGGGAACAGGTGTGGTGCGCACTATGTGAAGAGCTGTTCACAGGTGAATGTGGTGGAAAAGGATGTGGTCATTGCAGCATCAAAACAAAGGAGCATTGCAAGCCAGACAGGGCGAAATGTGGGACCTGGGGGACCTGAACTTTGCAGATGAGGGGTTCATTCTCAGGGTGAAGTGACATTGTGTGCTGTTAAAAATCTTATTTTATTGTGCTAATAAATTATAGTTTATTTTCTTAAGCAAGTATTTGATGCTATTTATATTATTCCAATATTATTGTTCTTGTCAAATTTCTGGCTTTTTCTTTATGAAGTTTAAAATGTAAGGTTATCACCACAGTGTGGTTGCCTCTGCCTCTCCTCACAGCTGGCGTAGCTTAGCCAAGGCCTCTGCTTCATCCTAGCCACATCTCAAAACCAAGAGTTTCCTCAACTACTGCTTCATGCTTGGTACTTAGACCTCCCTGTGCCTTCACTGTCCAGATCTTTGGTGTTACCCTTGACCATGAAGTGTCCTGCTCTTCCCCTGGCTCCTGCATCAGTAATCAGCCACTACCCCTGTGCTTTGCTGCACTACCTTTGCTAAAATCCTCATTTGTTATCTCCAGTTTGCCACAGCCCTTTTAAATTATGTTTACCCCATTTCTCCTTCTCTGCTGTGAAGCACATGGTGTCATAGCAGGCAGCAAATAGGTAATGATATTGCTCATGTGTCAGTTGTACTCTCATTGCTTAAACTGTACACAGCTCAGGGGCATGTAACTCCAAAGTAAAGCCTGTAGAAGTCAGTAGAAAGGAAATCATATTTATTTTTTCCCTCTGTAAAATTGCAGTGAAATACTATAAGTGTGGTTATATGCACAATGCCAGTGAGTGAAGGTCCTGCTGTAAATGGACATGGTGTAACCCATATGGCTGAAGAAGCTCTCTCTTTAAGGAATCTCTTGAGGCTGTGTTATGTTACTGGGCAGCTTTGTCTGCCGAGGTTCAGAAGCTGTTGGAAATTAAATGAGTTGTTGCATTGAGCATGCTCTACTAGGTTTTCTATTGCTGCAGTCAGGTGCCAAAGAGCAGCACCTCCACAGAGCTGCAGTGAGAGGAACCCATGGGCTCAGTGGACAGCAAGAAGTTTTCTTCCTGCTGGGAAGCATTTTTGCAGCAGAGTTTTCTCATAGGTGACTGCTTGCTGGTTAGCCAGTAAACTGACTAGATGGTGCTAGCTTCAGAAGAGAAAGAAAAGCCTTCATGAATTCCTACCTATGATTCCCTGCAACCAAAGAAGAGGATTGCTGCTTCTTGCTACTCAAGCCTTTGGACTTGAAGAGAGACTGTAACTGAGATTTGGGTGACTCCACCTAAAGCAGGGGACAGCAATCCAAAAGAAAAGATGAGCCATATTTTAAAAGAAATCTTTCAATAACCTAGTGTTTTGACAGCCACAATGGGTGTAGCCTCCTGGTGGGGGAAGCTGGGCAAAGGGTGCCTGGTGCAGGGTCCACTGGTGGGGAGGGGGAACCTGGAGCCAGGAGCAGGCCCCTCACAGGGTCCCCAAATGGCAGGGGACACCATAGCTAGGAGCAGGCCACTTGCAGGGTCCCCCGTGGCAGAGGGTGCACCTGAAACCCAGAGCCGCAAAGGGACAGCCAAAGCGCTGCATGTGGCTCCACAGCTACAGGTTGCAGACCCCTGACCTAAACTTTGCAACGCTTGGGTTTCCTTCCCACAATGTTTCTGTGGGAACTGTTCTGTTTAAATTCATTTTTTTTATGATAAGTTAGTATTTAAGAGAGTTTTTGTTAGTAGTTACTAAAATTCATTGTTTGTTCTTAGGCAGTATTTTAATGTGGGGAGGGTAACTGAACAACCTTTGCTCTGACTCCCTTATAGACTGAATCCTTGGTCTCCAGCTGCCTTTTTTGAGGCACTGGAGAAGGGCAATTAAATGACTTCTAGCACACCTGAAGGTTACAATAGCTCACTGATCTTGGTGGTACTACGCCTTTTTATACAAATTGGGATCCAGATTCTTCTGTTGGGCCAGAAAACAAATATAGCACAGGCTGTGAGGATGTGGTGTTGTCATCTTCCTCAATGGACAATGTCAATGTGACTCAGCACTGACTTGGAGCAGGTAAAACGGTGGGTTAGACTTTTTGTCTATTTAGTCCTTCGCCTCCCAGCTGCTATGAGCACCCAAGCCTGTGCAAAGCAGCACCTGTTGTGTTACTGGATAGTTTCAAGATGGGATAATACTGATACCCCTGAAGGACGTGTACATCAAGCCAAAAAGAGAATATTACTAGCCAGTGAAAGTCACAGATGTTTCTAGTAGCTTATTAAGGAGGTAAGATGCTAGCTTTTAGATATTACTTATTCTAGTACAGATGCTTGTCACTGTGCACATGGCAGGTTATTTATCTGTTGCCTTTTGGCTATATTTTACTGTACCCAATCAATCCTAGTAACCAAAAGATCAGATTCCAAACTTCAAATATGTGAGTACAAAGCTTATCAGCAACTGATATTTTTAAAAGATGACAGAACACTGAGGTGGCTGGATTTACTTCTTTTGTATCCCAAGCCAGCAGACACTGATTTGTAAAACACTATCCCGCATCTTAAGACTCAGGTAGTGTATGCTATTGCTGATCTTGGTTAAAGAACAATTTCCTGCAATACCATCTGTAAAGTAAAAGCACAACCAGGGCTGTTCAAGGGTGGGGTTTAAGCCTGCAAACACTGTCCACCAGCTAGGATGCTTACCACTATGAGTTAGAGAAACCACTCACCCTGCTAAGTGCTACCCCTGACAGTACGTGACTGTAGAAGACCAGGCTCCAGCATTGGGCTTTGAAAGGCTGGCTGAAGTGTTGGTTTAATAGGCAGAAGCTCTGAAGCCAGAAGCTGCAGCACAACTAGCAGCTGTCTAACATTTGTATTTCTGCTGTAACGAACAGCAGGGGCTGGTGCCCAAAGCAAGAAGTGGGGTGGAGCTGGCAATTAACTTCCACTGCTTTCTTCTCCTCCCCACATGCTGGCATTGCTCTTAAATACAATCATGCAGCTGAACCGTTTGCTCTTTGCACAATAGCGTTCTTCCTGCAATTGCTCCCATTCTCCTGTGAATAAGCCAGCAGCCTCATCCCCTACCTGCAGGCTGCACTTGTTCACCTCCCCTCAGCAAATCAGAGGTCTCCTTTGCTTCCCCTTGCCCCTCCTACATGCTGCTTCACCAAAGCACAGCTCCCCCTTTCCTCCCCTGTGAGATGCCCTTACCTGTTGCTGCTCTGAAAGCCCTCACCAGCTGGCCTCAGTAGCCACGCTCCCCTGTGGGGACCCCTGGTGCTGGGCCATTCCTGAGGTAAGGGAGCTGCTCTGGTCGGAGTCTGCTTGATTCTTGGGTGCCTTCATCCCCAAGCACTACAATGGCAACCTTTGAGCATGAGCAGCCCTCAGCATTGCTGTATGCTTTCAGCAGAAGGAGGAGGATGCCACCCTCTCTTGCTGAATGCTACGAAGGGGATGCAACACTGATGGAAATTTATTTAAACCACTAGATGCATCATAAGCAAAGCACCTGTCTGGCCTTTGGGAGCACACTGGGCAGCAAAGTCATTCCTGCTCTCACTCTGGCCCAGTGACTTGCCTAGTCCATTTCCCCTGCGCCAATCTCTCCTTTACTAGTTACGCCACAAGGAACATCTTCAGCTGTAGAGAGGGAGGGATGTCAGCACATCCCATGCCTCAACAGTTAGGGCACTGCCAGTGGTAGGAGACACCAAGTCAAAGCCTTTCCTTGTTGTGGCAGACAGCAGGGAAGTGACCCTGGGCCACCCACACTGCAGACAAGTGCTCTAACCACTGGGTGATAAGGCTGGGAACTGCAGTGCTGCTGCTTCTGGATTTTGGATGGTGCCCGTCCAGAGGCTGTCCATAACATCAGGCCTTGCATGTGGCCTAGGTGCGCAAATGCCTGTTGTTTCAAAAACAAAGGACCACTTTCTTAGTAGCCTCACCCCCCCCCCATTATTAATGGTATATGCAGGACTCACCTACATTCACCAGGAGCAGTCCTTGCTGCTTTTTGCAGCACTCAGTAGCTTCTGATCTTGCACTGAAATGAAAAAATAAGGGATGGCCCTATTCCCTTGTAATGAGGGACTGTTGGCAACCCGCCAGTTCACGAATTGCTTGGAGGTTAGGCAGGAGCTAGGCATCTGGCTGTCCAGAATGGGGGGTGCAGTGTGCATGCTCCAGGCTCAGCCTTCAGCGCCTCTGGACTGATGACAACAGAAAGTGAGGTGTTGCCGCCAAATGAGTTTAGGTGCCATCAGGATTAGCCAGCAGCCAGTGGGAATTGAATGGATTGCTGTGGGACTGTGTGTGGGGACTAAAGCCCTTAACTCTGAAGTTTTGACAACTGAACATCTTTGGGCCTGGCACCTTGTGTGTTTTAGCAGCCCCTGGCCAGTGTGGCAACTTCAGAGATGCAAATCCCACAGAAGCAGAGAGTGGAACGGAAACAAAGTGCCTCCTGTATCTGTGCTTGAGGGACACATGTAGGCTGGAGGGGGAGGCAAAGCCTAAAAGACCGAGCCCAGCAATGATCTGTAGGACCTGGCGAGCCGGAGAGACATGAGCTGTGCTAGGACAGATGCTGGCTCATGCGTGGGAAGGAGGGGTTACCAGACCAGGGCCTCCTCATTGGCATTCATGGGCAACTAGGAGCCCTGGTACAGGGCTGAACTGAGCCTGAGAGGGACTATGGAGGAGAGGGAGAGCTGACAGAAGCTGGGACAGAGAAGCTGGAGATGAGGCAGCATCTAATTTGTTGTCTGCCACAGAGTACTTGAGGCCAGCTAGAGGGGCTGCCATGTCCCACTTCCTCAGTTCAAGTGGTAACAGCTCATAACTGGAAAAAACAGCAGCTGGCTGCAGGGCTGTAACTACAGCAGGGTGAGCAGGGCTTTGCCCCAGGCATGCAGGAACAGCCCCATTGAGATGCTCCATTAAAGGGCGCGTTCCTTGCTGCTCGCTCCAGGTGCCAGCCTTTGTAAGGGATACCTTATGGCTCTGGCTGGCTGCCCACTAACATATGAGTGCACTGTGCAAATGAACAAGAGAGGGCTTGAGGCACATGAGAGTGAGATGTGTGATGTTATTCATCTTTTCTATAGGTATTAGCTCTCTTTAGCTGCTCTAAGTGGCTGTTGGGAGGGGTTTGTGGCATGCTTGCCTAGTGGCAGGTTGGGCAGGACATACACAGCTTCTTTGTTATAGAAGCTTCTATTGCCTTTTGGAACTTAAGATTTAACTTAGTTGTGTATTTATATTCACTGGTTTTACCTGTCAATAATTCACTTTTTCCTATTTAATAAAACTTTAGATAGTTTATTTACAAGCTTGGCTTTGTGCGATCTAAGGTAACTGGCATAAGAGCCTTCCAGAGAGGTAGCCGTGTTAGTCTGTACAGCCAAAGCAATGGGAGTTCTGTGGCACCTTGTAGACTAACAGATTTCTTCAGGCATAAGCGTTTGTGGGCTCCACACCACTCCCCATCTACATTGGCTTAAGTTGACTTAATAAGGTCAACTTCAGCAAGGGAGTGTTATTAAGTTGACTTAAGGACGCACTTATGTCAACTTAATAAAGCCCAACGTGGATGGGGAGTTCCTTAGGTTGACTTAAGGAAGGTTAAGTTGACCTAAGGCCCCAGTGTATACATACCCTAAAGGTCACTCAGTTTCCTGAAAGTGAGCAGGCTCTATTTAAACAGGTATGTGTGAGACTGCAAACAGCAGTCTCATCTTGTAGTATTGGTACTCTTTGCTGTTTTCACTACCACCTAGGCACTGATAACATCACTTAGATTAGCAAGCACTCTCCATAGTGGATTCCTTAGCAAATTCTGCTCTTTGCCTCTACCAGGTTCCATTAGCTATGCAATTTTTTTTTTTTTGGGTCTAAAAAAATATTAGTGTTTCCTAGTCTTCTGCTGTAGTGGGAAAGCTTTGGAAATATAGATGGGCCTTGCCACATGTCTGCTGAAGATGCCCAGGGTTGGCCTTATTCCTGTTCTTCAGTCATTCTTTCCAAAGTCCAACATCCCTTGAATGAGAATACCTTGGGTCTGTTCCAGCAACTGCCTCCATGTAGGGATTTGCTCCTACTGAGGCTGTGACAAGAGCCCTTTAGCTTCAGGTCTTAAGAGCCTTGTCTGATTTAGTATCTCATAACATTTTTGTCAATTTTAGTGAAGAGAAACTGGTCCACTCTTGTTGACTGGAATTTCCTGTGCCCTTCCTAACAATGAGGACCTAACTGATGCAAGAATATTAATTAATTAGATTGTAAGATCTTTTGGGCAGGATCTGTCTGTCATGTTTTTGCACCTAGCACTGTGTATCCCTGATCATTGCCTGAGAGCCCTAGCCATTATGGGGATAAATAGCATATTGAATCTCCCCGTCACCTCTGGGTTTTTAGTTCAGCACTCACATACTTCACTGTCAGCCTAGTAACTTTCATCTTATGGGTATTGATCCTTTAATGTTTTAAAAGTTGTACTAAGGCTTGAAAAAGCATGTGCTAAAATAAATATAAATGTTTTGAAGAGAGCTCTTGCATTCAGCCTGAATACTCTTAATTCCCACACTGCCTGCCGTGATGCATCGTTCTGGGGGTTGTTTTGTTGGTGAGCTTTATTGTAATCATGTTGCTTCCAGAGTTCTGTCTTCTGTAGGTAATGGCTGGAATCTGTTTACTAAAGGAGATGTATCAAGAGGTCAGTGGTGCCCAGGCTGTGAAATGAGTACACTTGTATAGTGTGGACATAAATCTACCTACCATATTTTTACAGTGAATTTTCATGAAGGTGTTCAAAAGCAACACACAAATAAAAGCAACAGTATCTAAATCTTTATTAGAACAAACCCCAAGAGCTGTAAAACAATAATAGACAATAAATTTCATTAAATATTAAACATTTTAGTTATCAAAGATAATTAAACAATACATTCCCAATGTTTCTGCACAGCAGAAGCAAACAGATTTTAGAGCGCAGACTGTCATGTGCTCACATTAGTTTGGTTTTTTCATGAAAATGATACAGTCTCTAAAAAAAATCACATTAAAAAGACATGTGAAAAGTGAAAATTACTCTTTCATTACTCAACCTTTAATCTGACTTTGTGATTTTACATGCATTTATTTGGAATAAAGACTTAGGGATCCTTCTGTAACGTACAATAACAGGCTGATTTAAGTTTTTATATTAGTAGCACTAGTTGTCTTAAACATGAAGCAGTTATAGTCCAATAATCTGTATCAAAAGTTAGAAAATTAAAGGTCATTTATAAAACACTTCCAGAACAGTAACTAGTAATAATCAACCTTAAAATGAAGCATCTAATTTACATTTGGAACATAAAAATACATATATAATATTGGTTTAACAGATACTTAACCTTCTTTTTCATTCTATTTTAAATAGCAAAGGCCCACGTCTACCCTCAGTTAGCTAGGTACAATGGGTTATCTCTGAGGCTGAAATCAAAATCGGGCCCCCATTAAAGAGCTCAGTATCCCATAAATAAATTTAGAAAAGTTCACTAAAGTGAACTAAATATTCTTATATAGTTCTCTTTTGTAACAAAACCATTCTCTTTTGCTTTCTTGTTGGAACATATAATACATTTTAATGATCTGACCAGATTAATAGAGAAGTTGTGCATGCTTCAGTATTTAGCAAAATCATCACATGCATTTAAATTGCAGTTGGTTTTAGACCACTTCATTTCAACTAAGCTGAAAAAGATTTGTTTTTCCTTTCTAAAAATTTCTATTTTGTCATTTAAATTATGTGTGTAAACCTCAAAATACAAGCTGGGTAACAATAAAAGCCAGTAAGGCACTTTTGTCATAGAGGACAGAGTTGTACAGGCTCAGTGACTGGCAATCATTTAAAAGACTGACATTCTATACTGAAATACAGAGATAATCTAAGTGTAATCATTTTTATAACCATTTATTTTAGAAGAATACTTAAAGACTCTCTTTTTTAGAATAATCTTACTGTGGAGATTTCTGAAATCTTTTTACTGTCCTATACCAGAAAATGCAACAGAAAACATTTCATACCTTTACCATGCTTATATTTAAAAGAACATTCAGCATTTTCAAAACATCTGCTCCACTCGAATTAAAAACTAAATATACCTTGAAACACACCTTAGTATAAAAATGTTTGTTCCCATCTTGATTATTTTGTTTTTTAGTCAGTTTCCTTACCAATTCTGATGGCTTTACATAGGAACTTTGGTATAAAACACACAAATAAAAGCCAACAATTAACACAGTGTTGGGAATGCAATCCATTAAGCCAGGACTAAATCAGACATGATTGGGTGGTTACAACATTGACCATTTTCTAACGTTCCTGGGTTTCTACATTCTGTTTTTTCAAAATCTTCAAGAGAGATTTGCTCATGTAATAGGGCCTTTCTGCAGAGCCATCGTGTCTTTCTAAATCTTCCACTAGGAGGAAGAATGGCACAAAGTAAATGATCAGACCAGCACAATAAGAAAAGTAACAGCACCACCTGCCGAAATCTTAAAGCACAACACTACTCTTAGCTTTCTCGGTGTATTTCGATACTCGACATTTGGCATTTTTAACACAGTTGGAATAATAATCTGCTTTTTGTCACTACAGGTCTCTACCCTTCGATATCAGTGGGGATTTTGCCATTGATTTCACTGGGCACTGGATAAACACCAACGCAATACACAATTTCACTATGTTATACTTAACTCAGTATTTCACTTCCCTAAAGTAAGAAAGTTCATATTAAGTTTTACTTCATGTTAAAGCAAACAACATAGTAAAGAGTCAAATTCATTGACTTCACTGGGAGTGTGTAGATTGTAAATTGGTCAGATTTGGCCCAACAGATTAGTTAGGAATCATTCAAATAATCAGGTTTAGAACAGCCTTAAAAAATAAAATGTGATTTACTTTGCAAGCTGATATTTTTATTAATTTCTGCCTAATTTATTCCAAAATATAAAGTTTTCTTTTACCAATGTGAATTTTAAATAATTTAAAGTAATGTGTTAGCTGATTTACTGACTGCAGAATTTAAGTGATATTGCTTTGCATTTTCACAGTTCTCTTAATTGCTTCATTAAAATGGCTTTTATATTTTCTTCTCAGAAACATTATTCATTTATAGTCTAATTCTCACAAAATAGTAATGAATGGAGGAAATTTATATATAAACAATATTTCAGTTTAAAACTTCTAGAAATTTTTCTAACAAATGCATAGGTTTATTTTAAAAAGTCTGATCATATGACTGTATTACTACTATTTGTCATATTCCTATTTGACTCTAAGGTTACATTCATATGACAAAAAGCACATCATACTCAGAAATATGCTTTTGCATTTGAGCACCCAGTAAAATGCTTCAATCCACTGCAGAATTGTAGATTGCTCATCTCAGTCTTTCTAGGTGCAAACGCATGAACTAATTGTGGTAACATCCTGTATTATATAAGGGCCTGACCCAAAATAACAGATCAGCAGACTTTTAGGTCCTGGAAAGGGAGTGATTGCACATAGCCCAAATAGTTCATTCTAGCCTCAATCTTCAGAGACTCACATTTTTGTTTCCCTCCATTTTTGAATACCTAACTTGAGACACCTTGCAAAACAGCCTTGTTTTCAAAGGGTGGGTGGGTGTTCAGCACTTTCTGAAAACCAGGCCCCATGAAGATGTCTCAAGATGGGCAAGCAAAACCCTGAAAAGCACTAGTCACTTTTGAAAGCATAGGCTTTTCCTTTTAATATTTTTAAGCTTGAAATTCAATGCCTCATCCCTGTTCCACAGTGGATTTCAGAGCCCACTGAGTGAAGGAGAGAAACCCCATGCAAAATGATTTAATCTCTAGTACTCCACTCCACATGATCTCAAGATCCTTTCATTCCCCAGGAGTTACTCCCCAACCATATGCATGGAATAACTCACCTACAGGTCATCTGGGCTCTGGATTCAACTGATGGGCCAGATTAATGAACAAAACTACCTGGGAGTGATGGGAGCTCCCAACACTCCTTCCATTCACCCAAATGCAGGATGAAGGAAGGCCTTTTGTTAATCTTTGTTGTATTAAACTAACCCTTGCTTTTTGGTTGACCTGGAATAGGAGCCATTTTCCAGAAACTAACATATGGGGTCTTAAATTCATTCCCATATAACCGACATTCAACCAGTTGGAAAAGAAACTGTCCCTGTGGTATGATCCTGGGGAGCTCACTGAGATCAAGTCATTTCCAGGGGCCCAATTTCTGTAACAGCAACAGAGTTGGATGCTTTTTCAGATTCTGCTCTTGTTAAATGGACTGCTGTGGCATGCTTAATTCAGACTTCTATCTCTGGCTGTTGATCGGAGCATTGGCCCAGTGGGCCTCCTTAAATTTTAGAACAATTATTCCACATTAGTAGTTGAATAGGTTGAAGTATTTTTAGCCCAGTTCACAAAAATAAAGCACCTTGAAAGATAACTGCTTTCTTCCTACTTAAAGTTTTCATGTATTTCTGTATTATTCTTCATGATCCTCAGATAAAATGTAGGACTTATCCGGCGAGCCCTACACAAGTGAAACTGTCATTGACTTCTGCAGTTGTTCCATAGACAGAAGGCTTGCAGAATTAGGGTCTTAAGGCTTGCTTACATAGTTCTAGTGTGGTGTGATCTGTAAAACCCTCTAACGTGCCACCCTCTAACTTCTCTGTGTATATCCTGCTGGCCTGCTCCAAAAGGTACCTGGTTGGTGTTAACATAGTCCTTTTAGAATGTATCAGCAGGTCTATGCAGAGCAGTTAGGGTGCAACACATTAAAACTTCAAAAATCAAACTTTTCTAGTGCGCTTTGCTGATGCCATGTAGACAAGCCCTTGGTGTAATATATGTTAGTATTACACAAACAATATAAAGCTACTTCTAGTCTTTGCATTTATACCCAAGCAGCTTTAATGATTTAAACATACACCAAACCTTATGGGCCTTGTTCCAACTAGTTAGTGCTTCACTTTACCATGTGGGAGACTAGGATTTGATTTCTAGCACCGGCCACTTCTTTCAAGGGTTAGCAAAATCTGAGAGCCCTACAGAGTAAATGCATTTAGCTCTTGGAAGAAGGTAGAATCTTGCACTGCTCTATAGGAAGCTCGTCTAAAATGACCACAGGAAATGAGACTCCTTGGAATTTATGAAGGACCGTGAAGACCTGTCTCCAAGGAAAATGGATGCATTTCAGTCTTTCCTTTCTGTACCTGAAGTGGAGTTCAACCTTTACATCATGTAGAATAAAATCAAGAACCTTAGGCACAGGAACTACTAATACAACGGCATCTCCTATCCACATCAGATGAGAGCTATACATTTTTTTTATCTTGTACCAGTTGGAAACAGAAAGTTTGTGGGAACCACAGACTGTGTTCTTCAAGCTCCTACAGGCAGGTCAACGTTTAACCCAACTTCTGTTTAAAAAGGAATGTTATTATAACAGACTTCACTACAAAGCAGTTTTAGCTGTCGTCTACTCTGGCTATCTTCTTAGAGACGAACTTGTGTGATACCAACTCTTATCTATTTATGTATTTCGTTTGTAAGGGAGGTGATAAAAAGATCAACGTAGGGAACCATTAATATGAATATAATCACAGTTTAAATAGCTGTCAACCAGCTTGTACAGTAAAAATACTACCATAGCACCATATTTACAAATTCAGTACCGTCTGCTGGTTTGCGAGAGTCTTGATCAATCTTTTTTTATGGCTAATTCGGTTACACTGTAGTGCTTTCAAAAACTGCCTGAATATTGTTTACAAATATACACCTTATAAAAAAAAGAATTATCAAAACTGCTGTCATTTGAAACAGCAATCTTTGTTACAAAAGTTATTAAAACACTATTAGCTATGGATAAAAAATGCTTCAAATTTACACATTCCTTTTTCATAGGCACTCTGTAAAATAAAATGTAGCCTTGTTTCACAGCTCTCAATATAAGCATTTTCCTATGTAGATGTTACCAAACTGCTGATTTTTTTTAGATATAAGCAAAAAGAAAAAAAATCACCTATTAAGCACAAGCATTATTTACATTATTTAATTTTTGCCTAGCTGAAACACATCCCACTTTAAAATGACATTGTTTTGATTTTCAGCACATTTTAAAGTTATCCCATTGCCTTCTTGGGACTTAGTTCCTTCTTTCCCAGTATTCGGTGCAGGCTAGCTGACATGTAGTAGGGTTTTGCTGTAGATCCATCATTTCTTTCCAAATCTTCACCTGAATTTGCATCAGCCAAAGCAGCCAAAGCAGCAAGCAGCAGTGCAAACAAACATAAAAGGGTAGAAAATTCAACAGGGGAAAAAGCAGAAAAACCAACATTAGAAAATCTGATACTAAACAATTTAGCTGCACTGTTAAGTTGCTGATGGACACTGGAAAAGCACCAGGTTCCACTTTTCCCCAGTCACAGGAGGTTTTAGACCAAAATAGACAAAATGTCAGTGCAGGACTCACTGGCATTTTAAAGTCATGCACATGAATCCTTTAAAAACTCTTCCTCTTCCACACTGGAATTTTCAGAAGGGCCCAGCACACACAATGAGGGCCACATGATGAGCCTGGCTTTGTGGATGCTTAGTTCTTGAAAATCTAGTGTCAAGTATCATGAAAGAACTGCTGGGGTTTGAGCACTTTTGAAAATCTGTCCCTGAAAGGAGCTCTTTTGAAAATCTGACCTCATGAGTGCACAATGTTTTGCCTCCACAATGCACAGCTCTATGTGGCATGGGAGGCAGAGTGGAATGTAAAATTCAAATAATGATATGGAGACTCAGAGTTTTGCCCTAAAAGGAAAGAAACCTAAATGAAAATACTTATTTTTCTATTAATATTAATGCAATTCCCTTCTGCCGTCCCACTGCATGGAAGAAATTTAAATAGTGAACAAATAATTTGAATTCTTCTGAAGAAATCTCAAGACTGTACTGATATGCTGTGCCTTGACTGCAGTAAAAAACTGTGATAGTTTGCAAGTTTATATAGCCCCTTTCGTGCAAGGATCCCAAAGCACTTAGAAAAGGTAGTGACAATGAGAATTTGAGCAGCCCTTGTCCTGCAATGTGTTCTGCATGGCACTGCTTAGACAGATCATTCTGCAGAATTCAGGACTAAGTGTCACATACTGCATCAGTGGCACATTATTAAAATAAAAAAAAATAGGTCTCCAGACACCTAGATTTCCTGCTCCAAAACATACACTGTGAGTGCACTGAAGATGGCCACCGGTTCCTGGTGATAAAATGGAGATGGAAAAAGATTGTCAGTCAATAGCTTCCTCCCCCTGATGCCCTCTCATGTCAGCGTATCACTCCTGATTTACACAGTGCAAAAGGAGAAAGAGGCCCATTACAATGAATTAATAATAATGGTTATCAAAAAATGGTAGGAGTTGGTCAGGAGTTAGAATCGGTGTCACTTCCCTGGCACCCCACTAATGTGTCATGGGTGTTTTGACCTGTTCCAAGGGAGTGAAAGCCAGTAGGCAAGGGATATGCTTTGGAGCTGACTCGTCACTTGGTTTCTAACAGTGGAGCTAGACTTCAGAGGCATCAGAGAATTTACCTGAAAGTGAGAGGAGGCTAAGGTCCTTAACATTTTTACTTGCCTCCAGGTTCCACTACAATGTGCACTTACGAACCCTCAGCCACATTGGCTATTTGACTAGTTAGCACAGTCAAATAACGCAGAGAGAGGCAGTGATGACCAGTGCAATATGCTCCTGCTGTGACCATTCTCATTAGTAGAATCATCTCTTTATAAATTTCATTAATTCTGGCAAATGGAATGAGTTCCCTGATGCAAGCACGCCTTCTTCTTATAAGTAAGGTCTAAACTGAGAGCAATTGGTTTTTCTTGTGATTTGAGCATTCTGTGAACAAGAAGTCAAATATGTCCCAACCACCTCCCTTTCAAAAGACATCAACAGTTGGTCCCGGGGTTGCAAGGGCCTGACAGTTTTAAAATGGCATTTTAAGGTAATTGAATGTTAAGTCAGCATGAAGTGTTTGTCACAGTTATTAGTATGAAAACAAAAGGACAAGGATGTTATTAGACACATAAAGCATTTGCCAGAGGACACCACTTGAATGCAAAGCCTGCTGGCATTAGTAAGATGTCTGGGGGGAACTATTACTGGACACGTCTGGTTACAAAACCCCCAGAAGCAAACTGTTAGTAAAAAAACTAGGAAACATTTAATAAACAATAAGCCAGACATCTGAGTAAGCCCCAGCTATATTTCACTAGCTTGGCAAAGAGGCTAATGAAGGAATCTCTGATGACTGAGCTTTACAATTCCCATTGTAGTAAAATTAAACCACCTGTATTAAAAACAGAAGAAATTCCTAACTCCTACAATACGTTAGCACGACATGTAACTTCTGTAAGGAAGTTGTCAAGGTGGCTGTTTACCTGTATGTCATCGGAAGACGGGTATCAATGAATGGGGACTCAATACTTACAAAAGCAGAGGAAAAGTGTATCGACGCACATTGCATAGACACTGAAGAACCCGTGTGCAACTAGGTAAGAGCCAATAATGACAGTCTGAAAAAAACAAAAAAACCCATGCATTTGGCACTATCATGGCAGTGGCATAGAGGCAACATTATCTCAAATCAAGAGCTTAGCTTGTTAAACAAACATGAAAGGATTTATTTACAGCTTTGCAGTAGTCTTGCTCCTAAAGGTCACAGATTAAAGTCAGTGTGGTGACCTCCTCATATGGTGACATGCAACAACCACTGGCTTCTAAGACAGCAACACAGGGCCATGTTGTGCCCAGTTCAGGAAAACCCACATGGGAGCTAAGAAATTCTGTTCCCTCAGATTGCCCCTTCAGGAAACAGTGCCCACTCAACCTTCAAATATCGCAAGATCTACTGGGGAATCCACAGGGAAATCATTTACAAAGGAACCAAGTGCTTTCTCAATTCTCTGTAGATCTCCCCTCCTAGGAAGACAGGCTGCACTTGTTTCCTCATTGTCTACCCCAAGCACTGTCTGTGTGCAGCTTGGTGCAGAGATGGCACAGAACCTAACTCTTCTGCCCAAAGAAGGTTTGAAGTCCCTTGAGGCTCCCTGCAGCACCATAACGGTATGAAATGAGTGTGTGTGTGGGGGGGGTATTCGGCAGCTGCACCCATTGACAAGATGGTGGAGCTGCTCTTGCAAATGTGTGCTCACCAACAACTGACACAGAACTGCCCCTTTAAACTCTCTTAGCATCCTAAGAACGTTAACAGCATCCTTACCAACAGGGGAACCCAGTAGTAATTTAACGCTGGTGCTTCTTGTGTGAACACTGGTATTCTATGTGTGAAGAAAAAGAAGGCTATGACACCTGCAAGAAGCACAAAGCAAAGACCTTTGTTATTCACACTGGTACCTGAGCCTTCACTCTCCTGAGAGATAAGTAAGGGCGGCACAGCTGCAAACACACTCAGGTGTAGCTTATACAGGAAGTTTTGAACACTAAATCTCTAAATAGTAATTATCCCCAGGATCTGTTACTCTGACCAGAACAGAAATGGCATATAAATGAATTATCATAAAGATACTTGTGGGGCCAGTAAGACCAAAATTAATAAATAAGAACATACAAGACAATCAAGTGATGACAATAAAGACCATCAGACTGATGTTTAAAAAAATAGAAAGAGGTGAGGGAGCAAAAGCCTGTGGTGGTTGCTTTCACATCTTGGAGGAACATTTAGCTGTTGGAGATTAAAAATAGAAATGACATAGCTACTGATAAACACACAATGATAAATCTAGACCTACATACATTAATTCATCATATCTGTGCTAAGCAGAACAGAAAAGAGATTGAATTATCCTAAAGAAAGTAACCTTATGGAGGAGGAAGACATCAATTTCTGCATTTCATGGCTCACATTCCAGAGACTGAGTTTCAAATCATGTTTGCCTTCCCATTTTGAAAATCAGTCCACAGTAATGATAAAAATATTACATAGCTGGTCTCAGGTGTAATTTTCATCTGCTGATAAAAAAATCCATTTAACAAAATAAACAATGTATAAAGAAGTGGGCATCTATGAAATCATGTTTTTGAAACACAGTTTCAAAAGGCTGAAGGGCACATTGTCAACTTGCACTTTTGAAATGGCCCAATTTAAAAAAATGTTTTCTGCCACAACACTCTGTAAGCAGTATGTTCTGACTTTTATTAATATGAAAGGAAAAGCTGTAAAAATGCTAGAAAGGTTTTTGTCTGCTCCCCTGCTCATGTCTGGAAGGGTCTTTTGGACAACCTGAGTGTAACAACAGAAAAGATGCTCAGGCCCACCCCATTGCCCCTCCACTCCTCTTTCTCTCTGTGCAGACACTTGCACACTGCTTGCAGATGGTTCAGTTTTGGTTAAATACTGCTGTTTCTGCTGGTAAATACCCTCTCATGCAGCCAGGGAGAGGTGTGCACCTGGAGATTATATATTACAGGTTCCCCTCTCTGCCCGATTCATGGAGGATACGAGTCTGTTAGTGTCACAGATAAAAGTCTTAGTTCAAGGCAGAGGCTTATACTTTTAATTTTGAAGGCCCTAGTTCTATCCCCAGTATGTCAGGTAGGATGGCAGCATCACACACTCACAAGGGAATAGTAGATGTGACTATACAAAAAAAAAAAAGCTATCAAATGCAAAAAATAAGCTGGGGAAAAGAAGAGGAAAACAAAGTTTGTTGGACTCAATCTTGTAATTCTTCAATGTGACTGGTGCTAATGGTATCAAAGTCTGCAAGAGCAAGTCCTTGATGCGTTCTCAGAGCACCAAAAGTTTAGCACATTGTAGGCTAGCAGGCAATAAGAATCAACATTACATGGAAATAACTGACAGACTTACCTACACTACCAGCAACGAGTATTTTCCCAAGGAATAACAAGAAGTCTGTAACTTTGTCCAGCACCGCAACTCTGTTCAACGGAGAACAAATGGTATTTGAGCAAAACAGAACCTCTTTGAATTTTTACTTGAAATCCATAGAAGGTTGATGAAACTGGGTCAGAAAGGTTTTTTTCCCATTCCCTTCTCTCCCTCCTGCTCCTCACTGTCCATATCTTCTTTTCCAGCCTCCCCATCCTTTCGTAAATAACGTAAACTATCTAACCTCTGTAAATGTGCCGCTGGCTAGTAATCAGGCCACCTCCTATTGCTCCAACATGGCTTGCTCCTTAGGGCCTGTTCTAATCCATACTCTGCTCACATTCTTTGTGATCTACCTGTTTTATCTGTAGGCAGAGCTGGGAGCTCTGAAGAGGAGTGCCGATTTTAGAACAGGGGTCTCAAACTCAAATCGCCACGAGGGCCGCATGAGGACTAGTATGTTAGCCCAAGGGCAACATCACTGAAACCTTTCCATACAGCACTATTGCAAATATTTGTAACAATAGTGTCATTGTGGGCCGCAGGAAATAGCTTTAGGGGCCACATGCAGCCCACAGACCGTGTGTTTGAGACCCCTGTTTTAGAACAAGGACTACAGCAGCAGACTTAGCAAAGACACAAGTACGTGAGGGGGGGAATGTGGTTCAGCACCAGGAGATGTCTATTAGGCTGTGTTCACACACAGGCATTATTTCGACACAAGTTGTGTCGAAACAACTTGTATCGAAATAATGCCTTATTTCGAAATAACTTAATTCGAATTAACAGTTTGTTAATTCGAATTAAGAAAAAAAGCTCAAAGCGAAATAGCAGTTTCAGGCAACAGTTATTTCAAAACAAGTCGCTGCTGTTTCGAAACAACATGTTCGGACGGCATTGTTTCGAAACAAGTGTTTCAAAACAACATTGTTTCGTCCCCACATGGGGTTTAAGTTGTTTCGAAACAACGGGTGCCGTTGTTTTGAAACAACCATGCGTCGTGTGAACAGGGTATTTCTTATTTCGAAACAACTTCTGTTGTTTCGAAATAAGAGTGCTGTGTGAACACAGCCTTAAAGACATTGGTTTAAAAGCATAACACTCCATCCCTCCTTGTCATTTTCCCAGCCCTCCCTCCAAGTTTCCTTCCAGGGATTTTGAGTCTTAGGCTGTTCCTCTGATTAGAAAATGTGAACAGGACCAGCTTTTAGCCTTGCAAACTGCAGCCAGATACCACAGTGATGGGCGCCCTTGCCCAATAATGTGTGTTACAAATCAACAAATTTTCTCAATTGGCCCCACTGCCTTCTAGGCAGCCCTGTTACTGCTACCAGGGACACCTAGCCATCTACAATGTCACCCAATTGACCCACAGTCTGTCAGGTTAGATTTAAAAAAAGAGGAGGCTGGTGGGACTTTTAAAAACTAACAAATTCATCTATAATATGAGATTCTGTGGTAGAAAATCCCACTTCATCAGACACTAGAAGAAAATCATCCTAGCTCAGGCTACTGAATATCTAGTTCTATGGCTTCTCAGATGCATGATGAACTGCTAAAAGAGAGAGCAACGTGTAAAAGTGGGATCAGTAACAATAAATTTTCTAGGGGAAAAAGTGAGTTTCTGGCCTGGTGTCATTCCCAGCCCCATGAAACATTACACCTTACCTCACCACATTTCGCATTAGTAGAAAGAATGCTTCTTTTGCTGAGGTGCAGAAGTTTTTACCATAAATCGCAATCTGAAAAACAGTAACAGTTGATTAATTGCTAACTATCTAGCTAATCAAGTTCCAAAGAGCAGCTGTATTAGTCTAATTCAGCAAAACAAACAAGGAGTCCTGCGGCACTTTTGTTAGTCTTTAAAAGTGCCACAGGACTCCTAGCTAATCAAGGATAGCCATAAGTTTTCTGGGGCCCTATGCAAAGTAGCACATGGAAGGCCCTACATAGATCTTTCCCACTTGGGACCAAAGCCACCCACTTCCACATATCTGGAAACCACTGCACAAGTGTCTTTCTGCTTCTTGTTACCACCCCACCCCTCCAGCCCACCCACCTCTCCAGATCAGCTCTGCAGTCTCTGGTGACCTGCAGGAGGTGGAGAGAGAGACAATATTTAGGTTTCCAAATACAGCAGCTGGAGAGCTCAGTCTCTGCCACAGCTTGCTGGCACCTGAATCAGATGGGCCTACAGTTGAGGGATTGAGAACGACAAGTCAAGAGGAATATTGGGAGAAGTGGTGTGGCCTAACCACCCACAAAAAAAGTCTAAAGCAGCCACTGTGATTTGTGCAGGGAATCAGTGCAGTAACTGAACACAAAAAGTTACTTTAAAATAAGATTACAACTACAGATAGGCCTGAAGCAAAACCCAGACTCCAAATGCCCTCACCTTTGGGGAAATTCAGTCCAGATCTCAACTCTGCAGCTCAAGTCTTTTGCTAGTGGATGTGCAATTAACAAAATTAATTTAATGCTGTGCCCCCCTACCCCCTTGATGCTGCTGTTCTTATTACACAGATCAGCTACTCTGGACATGATTCAGATCTCATACCAACATAGACCAGGAGCAACTCCACTGAAAACATCAGTATAAGACTGGAACAAGATCAAATCAGGCCCAACTCAGAACTCTGCAAAACTGCAGCATTATCACTGAGCAGGTCCTGCTCTCTGCTACTTCTTGTTGGCTGCAGTTGAGTTATCCTGGATTTATGTTAAAACACAGGAGTTCTGCAGCACTTTTAAAGACTAACACATTTATTTTTTGCATGAGCTTTATAAGTAGGTATAGTTCCCCTCCATCAGACTATGCACTGGATTTACTTTGGTGTGCATGAAAGCATATTGTGCCTATACAGAAGGGCATCATCCTTAACAGGGGCATGCCTTGCTTTTCTTGGACAACCTCAGTTTTATTTTAATGTTAGGTTGTTTAGTGTTCTTTTCTTTTTAAACACAAAACAAGCCAAGACCCTGTCTACACTGGAAAATTGATTGGCATACCTATTGCAGAATAAGCTATTCTGTAGTAGCTGTTGTAAAATAGCTGCCTGTGTGGAAACTCTATTCTTGAATAAAAGTGACTTTATTCCAGAGTAATTTTCCTGCTCATAAAGTGTAATACATTCTATTTAATTTCATAACAGAGTGTCCATGTGGAGGAGATAGTCTAGAATAGTTAAATTATAGCAGAATAGTTCTGCTGGTGAATTTTCCCCATGCAGCTGAGGTGTTAGAAGAAAATATTCCTTCCCTGAAGATTGCCTTAATTCTGAGATCCCTTTGGAGTGAATGACGTTCTAATAAGCCATTACAGTTACTTCCTCTGAGATAACAGCTCTGAGATTGCAAACCACCTCACTGAAATTGTTTCAGGTCAACAAAAGACAATGTGAGTGAATTCTGCTCTTGTTTCCAAAGGGGGAACATCTGTAATCTCTTCCCTGAAGCCAGTGCAGCGCCTCTGAAATTACACCGCTGGAACTGAGAGCAGAATTTGGCTCTGTGATTTTACAGGCAAATACAAGTGCTGAGTGTTCTTCTATAGCTTCCTTGTTAACTGCAGTACCTTTAACAAAAACATCACATCGCCCTGTAATATGCAGTGTTCACAGGATGTGGTGACTTTCCTGTTGAAGTCAATGTCTGAAGCAGGTGGCGGGGAGTTACCCAGCCCTGCTGTATCCCCGCATCTATGGATACTGGCTAGGGGAGAGGAAGGATACTCCCATTTTAGTGTGTAGGGGCGTATGAATTTCCTTGAAATCACTAAAATCAATTTCTTTGCCTTTTAGAGCAAAATAGTGACAGACTGTATCCAGACTTTAGCCTGGTGCAGCTACAGAATGAAATATTAAAGTTTTGGTGACCAAGGGTGCATCTCTACTGCACACACCTTCTTGTTGCTTGTAGAGTAAAGATTCTGCACACCCTCCTAGCACAGGTACAAATAGCACGTAGCTGGCGAGGCATAGCTTAGATTAGTAGTATAAAGACATTCCACAGTCTGAGGGTACACATCTCACGCAGCTGTCTACACAAGTGCCTGCCATCCCTCCCCTGCTCTTTTAAAGCAGCGTAGTCCTGCTGCCTCCCTGTCATTGAAGCCTTTCCATATTGCAGTGAAAGGCTCTGGCAACAGAGAAACGCTCTGGCAGCTCTTCCCTGCCAGAACCTTTCACTGCTTCACTTAGTTATAAATCACAGTGTAGACACAGCCTGTTTGTTATTACAGCATATAGGTACAAGCACCTCCATGGCCCTGCCATGGAGTACCTTGAGGCTTTTATACAAGATACTGTTGGTTGTGCCCCAGGCATGATGCTAGAATGTGCTGAGAGAGAAAATACGCACCATGATGTAGGCATTTCTGTTTATGAACTTTATGAATTTTTCCAAACACCAAAAACAGCATTTGAGGCAGCAGAGTAGAAATCTTGTAAAAGAGTTCTGGGTACCTGCAGAAAAGAAGGGAGAACAGAACATACAAACACAGGACAAGTTAGTCTTTAGACCATGACAGACTGGCCACAATGAATGGGTCTCCTGAGATTGGTCATTAATTGAAGCACTGCTCGCTTTCCCTCAAAGTAAATCCTATTCTATGACTGGAGCAAGGAACTGCAAGTTTCTCCTCCCTTCCAGAGTGCAGCTATCCCACTAACCTGCATTATATCATGTTCACATTATATCCCACATGAATTCTTACGTTAAACTTTCAAGAACAAACACTCAATTGGGGTAAATCAGCATAGATCCATTGACTTCAGGTGGGCACTACCAGCCCAGGATTTGCCTATTAAACATTTAGAGCTGCAGAACCATCTTGGAAGAGGCAGGAAAACAAGATGAATCCTTAACATTCTACTGCAAGTTCATAAATCTCACCTTTCAGTTTGTGATCAAGGTACTCCAAGATTACTCTGATCATCTGCACTACTGCAAGAATTAAAGATCCAAATGCCAGTGAACCTGTGTGGTATCTAATACAAAAGAAAGAGGTGTTACAGGAGACAACAGCACTAAGTAACTGAGTGGATCCTGGCAAATATCACAATAAAATACCATATAAACTGTGAAATCTATGAACAGTCTTTTGAAAAAGATTAATGACAATGCAAAATTTTCCTAGAACTTAATGCTTATGAAAGATTTTGAAATGTTTTCTCCGCTAAATTCTTCTGTGTAGTCCTGCGCAGACACAAATATCTGGATCCACATCTGTGATAATTAACTTGTATCCAATCCATGATCCACACTACACCTTTTGCATGTGTATCCATCCACATCCACACTCAGATTAGCACCCTGTCCCACTGTTAGAGCCCTGCACAGATATAAACATTTGGATCAGCATCCAATCTGCGATTCACAAAGATGATAAACAATACAACTGGATGCAGATATCTGTGGATATAAAGTGGATAGCTGCAGATTTGCAAGTCTCTATAAATAATCCTAGTATTAGCTAAACAATCTGGCCTGCTAGATAGGATATAACTAAAAGGTCTGACAAATTGTATGGCCTGCAAGAGGTATAAACTACAGCCTGAATTAGCACAGCTCATCAGTGCTATCCAATCACTCTGTGCTGCTAATTCAATCACTCTCTTCAGTTCTGGAAGCAAAGTAATCAGTTGGAAATAATGTCACTTTTATTCTGAAATCAAGAGTCCACACAGGACAATTAGTTATGATAAACAATTAGTCCAATACAGCTATACTGGTTAATCTCCGCTTTTAGACTTCCCCTTAGTATAAGCTAGTTCCCTTACACCTGCTAAGGAAAACATGTATCACATGATTACTCTAAGTACAAGAGAACTACAACAGTGTTGTGGTAAAAACGTTTACCCCTAATGTGTTTTCTTTTGTTAATTTTACCTAAAGATTATGAATGTATAGCTGAATGCTGATATAATGTAAATGTACAAATTTAAATATTGGGTTTAAGTTCAAACTACACAGTGCTTTTAGTAATTACACAAAAGGTCAATATGATCCTGATTTTCCAATAAAGCAAAAAGCCCAGACCCATGCACAAAAATGTGTACCTCCACATATCACTATTGTGTTTGCAGTAAAATCATTTTTTTCCCTTATGTGCCCAACTGGCCATTAGTGGGTTGGAGTAACAGATTTGTATTTAAAGGGGCAGTAACTGCTCGTGTAAGTCAGGTACGCCATTTCTCAAAGCTTCTGTGCTTTTGAAATTTAGGCACTTCATGAATTTGGATCTGATTTTTACATCACTGAAGTCAATAGCAAAATTCAGGTCTATAATGATTAGGAAGATCGAGCCTTTAATGACTAATCTTTTCTACATAACTGTTTTCCTTTGATATGCTAAGTGTGTACTGAAATCATTCCAAGTTAGGAGCAGTTCTAGAAAACATGAAGAGATTACACTCCGGATTCTTATCCTTACCGTATTGCTCGTGCAAATGAGGAAAAGAGTGGGCAAAGTGGAATATCAGCAGGTTTTCTAAAGGCCCAGTAGTAAGAGGCAAAGGCACCAGCAAGCGTACACTGGCCCAGTGCAATTGCAAAGTTTACCAGCCAGAGAAAGACAAAAGCATTGGCAAGTTGAAAGATGAAGATGTATTTGTGAAACATGCTTTCTCCTCCATAGAAAGCAAATGTACACTGAGCACCTGGACATAATTTGGTCACATTGGTTGTGTTAAAAGTCTGAAAAACAAACAAAAATTATCATAAGTAATAAACAGGGCAGGATGTGTCATGACAATTTTTGAAATTAAATGGCTTTGCATGAAATCTCATATACTGTATTCTGCTAGGTGTTTCATTGACTCATTCAACCCTGACCTCCAAGTGGAAGTCTAACTACAATGTAAATGTTTTAAATTCATTTAAATAATTAAAAACTAAGGACTTGTTTAATTTGCAATACTTTGGAAATTACATATCCCACAATATTAGGCTTCCATCACAATTTTGTCAGCCACGCATTAAGGACTGTAATATAATTGCAGTAAAAGTCTGGTTATCAAAAAAATTAGCAGTCATAACATAACAGTTGAATACTTGTATTGTTCCAGCAAATTTTTCTTAAACAAATGAGTCTTCTCTGGTTTTTCCAAATTACTGAAATTAATGAAGGTCTGTTATTACTTTTCCACATCTTGTCTGCAACTTAGCTGCAATTATTTGACAATTATCCTGCAAGGCAAGTATAGCCTTATTAAAAATCCAGTAATAAAAAAGACTCAGAACTTGTCCTTTACTTAATGCTCTGTGATTAGTCCACGGCTGCTCACCATCCACAAATGTAAGTACTGTACATACACAAGTCTTTGCACAACTGAGGCCTACAGATTCAAGATCTGAATTACACACATCCCCTCTTCTGATACACAAACTTGTTCAGTTTCTTTACAGAGCTGCTGGCTAGGTTAAAGTCGTACTTATTTAAAACTCGTGGCCAATCCTCAGTTTGTGTAAACACATAGCTCAACTAAAGTCAATAGAGCTACAATTTTTAATGCAACTGAAGATCCAGTCACAGAATTTCTTATCCATCTGCCCTTAGATTATTATAACAAAAATTTTAGAACTGAATTTACTTTTCTCTATTTGTGCTGTTTCCTCTGTCCACTTGCCCAGCTTGGACAATGAAAACCTAATGGTCAGACTAGAATCTCTCAACTCCTCTGTCACAGACATCAGCAGAGTGCATAGTGTTTGGGATAAGGGCATCACAGGGCACTGCTATTACTTAAAACAAGCTGTTTGCATTGACACATAAAACATCTGGAAACACTTCTGAGGATGTTAAGTTTCATAAACATTCTTTTGTGTCTGAAGTTAGAATCCAGTGTGACTTAACTGCTCCCAAAAAATGCCAAAAGCTTTGAGAAGCATTTTGTAAATGTTTTAAACTTCTCATTGCAATAACAGGCAGTGTTGTCTAACAGTAATCAAACTGCAAACAGATTTGGTACCTAGTTGGGTTTCTGCCATTAACTTGCTCTTCAGCCTTGCCCTTAGACAAATCTCTAAGGCTTACATTTTCCAAACTGGCACTGATTTTAGAATCTCTCAAACTGAGCATCCAAACATTGAAGCACCAAAAAGAATGAGTGGACACTTCTGAAAATGTAAGCCTTTACACCTTTGTGTCTCAGTTTTCCCATCTGTAGAACAGGGCTATTAAAATGAATCTCCTTCATAGGGGTGGTGTGAGGATTAACTACCTGGTACTTGTAAAGTGCTTTGAACATGCACAGCACTACCAAAGCGTGAAGTATCATGCGATCTAATACAAAGAATGAGCAGGATACAAATATGCATGGTCTTTAAATGAGCACTGCACATGCACCCAATGTCAACAAATTAATATAATTAGCATGTCCTTTCCCCACTCTTTCCCCCCACAGGCAGGCATTCGTTATGCTCACCTCTGGGTCGCAGGTCAGGTTTGCGTATTTGCACTGTGTTTGATTAGCCATTACTTTATACACGGATTCCCCTGACGTAGACAGAAAACTGAGTAACCGTATTAAGGCAGAACACAGAAATCACCAGGCTTAAGTTCCCTCATACAGAAAACAGTATAAGAGTGGAGCACTAACCCTGAAACCTGTCTGGGTTGAAGAAAGATTCTGCTGCAGAGAGCACCTTTTCCTATGCATGAGGCCAACATATAAGCAGAAGGCCTAACATGTACCACCTAAATTTGCTGTACAGGTGCTAGAGAATGCTACAGAGCTCTGTCTGCCTGTCTGAACTCTGCAGAGCCCCCACCAGACTCAGGAAAGGAGTTACCTCCACATTCCTTTTAATGCCCTCTGCACACATAGCTATGGTAGCATGGCCTACTCGGTGACCATGCTGCCAGCGGTTCTTGGCCAGCTCCCACACTCAGTGACTGCTGCGGTGGAGGGACAGAAAGGATGAGTTAATTCAGCTTGGAATAGAGATAACAGACTGATTGTCACCAGATGACATGCATTTAAGGCCACAGAGCTTCCCCTGACAAGCTGCCAGGCTTCCTGACTCCTCCCTCTGCTGTTTGGCAAATTTCTGTGTAGCAGACAGTTTTCACAGAGAGGCAGGCACTGGTAGTGGTTGTGCAGTCTGGGGAGCACCATACAACTGCCAGTGAAAAATGTGACAGAGTGCAAGGGAGCAAACTGAGCCCCCACATTATACTAAAAACAACGAATGCAAGGTTAAGGAATATGAAGTCTTACACAGGCCAGACTTTGTATGGGTGAATAAACATTGTACAGCAAGCTCTCACAAAGCCGTATGTATCCTTAGAGCCATATTAAGGATTTAAGGCAGGCTTGTGTGGGTCCTCTGGGGTGATTTCCTCCATGAGGTGTTCCCTCCCCCCCAAAAAATACACAATTTCCTGTCTTGGTGGGGAGATGGCCTAGGTGACTTAACAGCTCACTCCAACGTCTATGATTTTGTGGTTTGCAGGCACCGGCAGGGAGCAGCGCGGGGCAGCGCTGAAGCCAGCCGGTGCCTGCAGCCCCCTGCAGAAGCGAAATAGCAAGTTCACAGTGTGAACTTGCTATTTCCTTTCCCGCCTTTTTCCTTATTTCGAATTAACATTTTGTTAATTCGAAATAAGTTGTTTCGAAATAAGCATTATTTCGATATATGGTTGTTTCGAAACAACTGTATCAAAATAACCAGCTGTGTGAGAACACAGCCAACATGTCCAAATGGCCTTATTTTGAAATAACCATTTCAAAATGACAGCTGTTTCGAAAGCAGGCTTTCCCTTAATTCGAATTAACATTTTCTTAATTCAAATTAACTTATTTTGAAATAAGGACTTTATTTCGAAATAACTCATTTCAAAATAACTTATTTCGAAATAATGATGTATGTGCGGACATAGCCTTAGTGCAAACACTTATGCATGGTTTTGCCTCTTATTCCAGTGCACTTCTCATTCTGAGTGAAGGCAGGTGTGAGCATTTATACAGAGTTATTTGGCAATCTGTTCAGATACAACCATGATAATAAGGTACAAATACTTAGACATATAAAAGGATACACAGCTGTCACTGCCCAGTAGGAGATGCAGACTGCAATGAGAATGAAGGTGATAATAGGGTAGAATAATGTCGACATCATGTAGCCAATAGCCCTATAAAGAAACAACATACAGTTGAAAGGTAGAACAATCACAAAAAAGCCCCACTTTTATTAGCCCTGTAGAGTTAACTCTTTCACATCTTTCTCTGCTGATACTGGTGGTGTCACCTAGCGCTGGGATCGCAGAGCCCTGCCAGTACTGTCTCTTCAGTGCCACACTTCTATCACCTTTTTAATTTGTCCACTTAGCAGCAGCAGTATAACCCTTCTTCTCCTCCTTCATCTGACTGCCCACTGCAAATCTGTGCTATACTCTGTTCTCTGTCCCATTCTTTTAATTTATTGCCCTCCCCAGCCCTATCCTGCCCTTCTTAGCCCTACCCCTCCTACCTTCCTTCAAACCATGATCATAAACCCAATCTGCACCAGCTGCTGTCTGCCTTTGACACTGCTCCCCACACTGCCTATCTTTTCCATGTCCCTAAACACCTCAACTCCTAGACTGTCTTTCCCCTTGGCCCTCTATAGCCTAGAGCTTATCTGTACATCCTCCCTCCTGCCCTCCTTTTCTAGTGATCACAGATTCAGTCTGCTCCTGGACCCTTCTCTCTAGTGAGCTCTGTCTGCTTGGGACACTTGACTATCTACTTTTCTCTTGAGACCCAGTCCATTTTGCTACCTCACTGTTGTAATGTATTTATTGGCTGCGTGTATGTGCATGCACGCATGTGTTAGTCCCAGTGACTAAAAAGTGCAATCAGGGTGTGAACAGTAGTATCTAGGAACTCAGGACCTGTAATCCCTGTTCTGACAATGAGTCTCTTTGTGACACTCAGTAGATTAAAAGCCTTCAGTGCCTCTCTGGAAAATGACTGCACCTTTCACAGGGGAATAATGAGGACAATTGGGTCTTAGGTACTACGATGAGGGTTAGAAAATAAACAAACATACAAGTAGCTCACTGTGTCTGTGTCTGATTGACACAAACGGTGCCTATTATCTAAAGCAAATGGACTGATTACAATACCCTCCCATTTTCCTTTACATTCCCCAATGCTCGTCTTCCCACTCCTTCTGAACTTCTTCCAGTGGCCCCTTGATGTGTTCCTCTGACCCTTACACTCTCCCTTTTCCCTCTGGCTTTCCTCCCCCTGTTCCCCATTGTGTTGCTCTTCTGACTTGTTCACTCCTGCTGTCAGCTGCCTTCCAGGAGCCAGTTCCCAGAATGGACATGAAAGACAAATTTACTCCACTCCTGCAGTTAAACAAGACGGCCCTGGGGATAAGTGAACTCGGCATGCATCACAAGAAGGTCAATGGCACCAGTCTAGTAGTGTTTTTGTATTGTCAAATCATACTTGGATCTAGAGGCACAGTAAATGCATTATGAGTCATACAGATGTGCACGATTGTATTCTATTTAAGATATAATCACAAATCAGCAGTTTTCAACAACTAATGATATGCTTGTTCGTTAATAGTAAAGCTACAGACAGTTTACTCTAAAAAACTGCTTGTTAACTCTTCTAACAATGGATTCCAAACAGCCTATTACTATTATAAATTATAATTTTACTGAAAGAATAGTTAAACTTTACTGAAAAAGAATAATTTGATTCTTAATCATTAGCAACTTATTTCCCATCATCCTGAATACAGGGCATGGTCTGTTAGGTGTATGGTAATTATTTACAGTGTTTCTCCTTGTGCGTTATACATCAGTGTAAGAGAATTGCCCTCAAGTGACCTTTCAATGTAGCTGAAAAACGAGAGGATGTTATTACCTCCCTGCAGGAAGTTTATGAATTTTCTGAAGTGTTTCTATCTATCACATTTTTCAATAGAAATGTCTTAGAGTGTAAAATGTTTCTGAATTATAATGAACAGGATCCAAAGGGTAAAATGTAATGTTGCCAAAAATGACTGGTCCTCCCTACATGCATAGCTGTAGAAAGGGTAAGTACTTGGTTGATTATAATCAGCGCTCCCTAATTCCACAGACGACTCCCTAGTCCTGAAAGCACAAGCACTGGGATGCCAAGGAATATAAAATATAAATAAGGGAAGGGAAAAAGTCTTGGATCCCCATTCACATATGGCCCCACTCTGATTAATCTGGTAGCTGATTAATGTTGTAGCACAGTGACTACCAACCATCGACTAGCTCTCTGTACTAAATTCTGTTCTTGGTTTCACATATGTAGCCCACTCTTTTTAACCCCCAAATTTGTCCTCATTTACATGCCAGCAAAGTCAATGGGATTTCATTGGTGCATCTGAGAGATGCACCAATGTTTGATGCACGATGTTTACTAAAAGGACCAAGTAAATGATGGGAAGTTGTTAAAGTAAAGTATAAACTGCTACCTGGAAACTGCCTGTGACTGTTGCCAGTAGTGGTGTTAACCACTGTATCATTGCACAGAGAGTAAGAAATTGAGGTAGTCTTCTATTTCAGTGGTTCCCAACCAGTGTGCCGCAGCAACACCCAAAGTGTGCCATGAGCATCCCTGACAGCTAGGATTAAAGTTCCCTCCCTGCTCAGCCCAGCCACGTGGGCTGTGCAGGCCTGGAAAAGGGAGGGGTTAAAGTAGGGGGGAAGGCACCAGAACACAGTTCTGGGGGCCCTCTATTTTTAAGTGGGTAGCGTTCTGGGCCCTCTAAAAGTTGAGGAAGGCACCCAAACGTGGAGTTCCAGGGGTCCCCCTAAAAATAGCAGGAGCAGCCGGCAAACAGAGTTCCGATGGCTCCACCTTAAACCCTGCTCCACCCTACCCAGCCAGCAGATTGCTGCCAGAGGCCAGGAGTGTGTGAATCTCCCCCCTGCAGGGTGGAGCAGCTCATGTCAGCGAGCCTGCAAACAGCCCAGGTAAGGGCTTTGGGCGGGGGCTGCTGGGAGTTGTGTAGGGTAGGGGGTGTGTGTGTGTAGCAGAGGGTGTGTAGCTGGGGGCTGGCGTGGCTGTTTGGTTGGGAAGGTGTGTAGCTGGGGGTGTAGCTGGGGGCTGGAGGCCTAGTTCTGCCCCTGCAGTGATGGGAGGGTCCATCACAGGCACCGGGGGCTGCACGAGGGGAGGATGGGACCCACAGGGCTGGGAGGGAGCAGCAGTGGGTTGAGCATTTGCCCTGGGTGGCAGGGAGCCACTGTGGAGAAGGGGGAGGTGGATGCTGTGCCATGCTCCCCTGCCCGACCTTCCCGCTCCTCAGATTCCCCCTGCTCCGCCACAAAGCCACTCATTCTCCCTTCCTCTCTCCTCTTTTGTGCTGTTTCCCACATGGCTGCCCTTGTCCTCTCTTGCCACCCATGCCCTGCTCTGCTCCCCACTCACTCCTGCCACTGCACACGACTCCTGACCTCCCATGTTTTGCCACCCCTGCTCTGCTACCCCTACTACCCTACATAGCAGCATTTCCGAGACACAGTGCCATGGTTCATGAATATTCATGAGTAATTAAGTTAATTTGAATATTTATGAGTTTTAATGGTGGTATGCTTAGAAAAATTTGAAGTTATCAAGGTGTGTCACAGCAGACAAAAGGTTGGGAACCACTGTTCTATTTCATTGACACTAAATCATCTGAGAAATAATTTAAATCAATGAATATAACACACCTGGAACTGAGAGCAAAATTTGACCTTTCTTAATTACTTTTTGACCCCAGTACAGTCAGCTATGTCCCAGAGAGGACATAAGCCTTCCAAATAGATTATATCAAGCTCCCTCTTCCTCACCCAACTCCAAAAAAAATAAAGGGTTAAACCACTCACAGTAACATTGCCAATTTTTAAAGGACAGTTTTAAACAAGACTTCCTCTCAAACTGTAATTCTGCTGCATACCAACATTTCAGAGTGTGGGATTTTCAAAAGTGCCTCAGTCAACAGTCCTCGGCTCCTAAGTCATGTCAACACTTTTGAAAATCCTACTGCTAGTTGCCAGTGAGACTTGACCCTATTTATAATGGGTTCCAAGGGCTTGATCCTGCCAGTCCTCATCTGGTGCACAGCAGACTACACGAGGCTCTTCTGCTACCTTTGCACGTACAAAAGGAAGTTCCACATGGGCACAGGCAAAGTGCAGCATTAGATGTGGATCTCTGTGCTGAAAGAAAGTCTATTTAGAGACCTTTGTATGTCTACTACCTTAAAACGTGAAGGGATGGGGGCAGCAAATAGATGTGCCTGATGATATAAGGATTTAAGTGTATCCCCTCCACTGGCTGCAAAGCTCATCCATTCAGGACTCCCCTGCAACCCCTGGCCTGTTTAGCACACTTTACCTTGTGCTTTTATCCACCACACTATGCCCTAAGCAGCACAGGATCAAGTCCCAGCAGCGTACAACAAGGAGGGTATTACAACTGTAAAAAATCAATGATCAAGAGACACATACCTACTTCCTTCCTGCAATAGGGCAATAGCAATCCGGATCCGATTCCTCAAGAAGATCAGCATCAGAATGATGATCACTTCCACAATACAAAGTATTATCACTGGAAGCGTGAAAATAGAATTCATCAAAAATCAAACCACCACAGTCTGTCTGCTCTGGCGGTTTCCACCTTGTACTTCACAATCCGGACTCTCTGCTAGAGCCTGCTGGCTTTCTCACCCACAGCAAAGGCAACATTCAATCCCAATTTAATACATTCTTGGGAAAGCCTCCTACAGCTGCTAGACAGAATTTGTAGGGTCTTAAGAGGCCTTAACGATTTATTTTAACACATAGGAGTGTAACACTTGATATTATATATCAAGTGTGGCCAAACTGCAGCTCAGGAGCCACATGTGGCTCTTGAATGAAAAATTGTGGCTCCTGGAAGAAAGTCAGCAAATCAGTTTAGGAAAGCAGCCCCAGCCTGGGAGTTCAGGAGGGGGTTGGTATGAGGGGGAGAAGCACGGCATGGTCGGGGATGGTGGAGAGAAGTGCAGCATGGTTGGGATTTTAAAAAACTCACCACTAGCCTGCAGTCTTCTACATCAAGCAGCAGCTAAATTTTTACTGTATAGGCCTAATTTTCATGGTAACCTTAAGTAATTATTAGAATCTGACATTAGTAGAGTCAATATTTGTCCTCATTTTACAATAAAATTAAAGTGTGCAATGAATTTTAAACTGAGTAATTTTGGAGTAGGTAAAAGTATACAGCTATATGCCTCAGTGCGGCTCTCAAAGGTTTAATAATTGAATTGTATGGCTCTTGAATTCCATAAGAGTGGCGTTCTACCCACTGTGCATGTTTCCCACATTTGTTAATAATGTGATTCGATCGGCTTCTAAGCCAGATAAACGAGCAATCCTGAAAATGGCACAATATAATAAAAAGGCTTCACTGCACAGAGATCCCAAAAATGTATCTAAAGGAAGATATTTGTTCCAGGGCTGTAACAAGGAGTACTTCATAGGTTGCACCAACCAGCTAATGAATAGAAAACCAATTTGAAGAGGCACTTACTGAATGCCAACCATGTTTGCCTCAGCTGCAGGTACACTCTGAAGTCAGTCTGGAAGCCAATGTCATATATAGTGAGGTCAGATCCAGGAGTCCCCTGAAGACGATCATACTCTGAGTAACAGTGCCAGATACCTTTGGAAAAACAAGTCAAAAAGAGCTGTGTGTTTCTGAAGAGTCTGTAAACACAAATAAGCCTTTGGATTTTTTGCCTTCAACATGTCATACAGGCAAAAACTCCAAGTAGTCATGAGACTAGCAGGTTATAAACCCACATGAACAAAAGAGAAATCCTGGAGCCAATATAGAAGACATAATGCAGTAAGCACTTACTAGTGGGCAAGTACCCCTGTGGCAATATACCTGATTTTAAAGGTTTGCAAGATCAGAACCATAGCAGAAGTTTCTAAATAAATAGATAAATAAATAAATAACCTCGATACCCCATCAAAACAATGCACCTGATTAAGTACAATTTAATTGGCAGCAATTACAGATTTCCTTGTACATAACACCAGTAATAAAATCAAAATCTCTCTGCAGTTCCTCATTAGAGAGTCTAGGAGCTAATACTTACCATATCCTATAATGCCAATCACGCCAAGGATGAAAATCCAGAAG
Organism: Podocnemis expansa; assembly: GCA_007922195.1. Classification (NCBI taxonomy): domain Eukaryota; kingdom Metazoa; phylum Chordata; order Testudines; family Podocnemididae; genus Podocnemis; species Podocnemis expansa. Next base: position 2,064,708 of record ML682014.1, read on the forward strand.
AGAACCCCTGCTGTGAACCGTAAGAGCACCAGGAAGAGCAGGCTCACAATCATTGCAATGAACAGACCACTGGAAAGACAGGAGACAGGAACATAAGGGAAATAGGCAGTGGCACCTCTTTCCATTGCCCATTCTATTTACTGCAAAGAGAGAGTCACTCATTCATGCAACACAGAATGCCGGGTTTAAAATTTTATTCCAAAGCCACATTTTGAAAAAAGCTCCTTTTGAAGGTCTAATGAGTGGGTCAATGTTTCAAAGTTTGGATATCATCAACTATTGGAAACCAGTCTGTCAGATAGTAAGCTTCCAGGTAGACTGATCATATAAATTATGGGCCAGCTCCTTAGATGGTGTAAACTGGTATAGCTTCACTGACATGGCTCTGATGATTTACACCAGCTGAGGATTTGATCAAGTGATTTCTTCAGAACATGGCCTAGGCAGGAAAGGAGAAGTGTCAAACTGGAAGGGTATGTACATGTGTGGCAAAACTCATTAGTTTAATTTAGATTCTAAAATGAGACCTTCTGTTTTAAAAATTAGGTAGGACCTCGAATTTGAGAGTAAAACATTTCCCTTGCGATCCTTCCAAACAAGTGGTGTGCACATTGTGAAGAAGATCTAAGAAATGTGCCACAATACAAATATGTGACAAGAGGAGACTCTTGGAGTTTAACAGTAGAATGTCAGCCATGCACATAAATGAATAGTTCTTCTACTCTTTGCACCTTCCCAGGAGTGAATAGAGGAGCCAGGGATATTTGTAAATAAACTTACATTAAAATCCAATGCCAGGAACTGGCGTAATCTTCAAAGATTTTCATCCCAATGGATCTTGCATCAAGAACACTATTAATGCCACTTAAAACAAAACAAAACAGAAAAAAAGTTTGGCTTACATGCGAGACCATAGACCTTATTTAAGCAGCAAATAAAGCCCTTAATGTAGCAACAACATATAAAGTATGGTATGAAGCATATCTAGAACATGCCATTATTTGTAACATTCAGTTTTTTAGCTAATCAGAGTTTGAAATGCCATTGGCGGGAATAAAGATATATTACAGTGCTGTAGCTCAGGTTCTGTGCATAGATAATCATCAGTTATAGTAATATTAAGTGAAGGAAACACCACTAAGCTAGAAAGGTCACCCAAACTATTAAAATTCATACAGCTCTAGGGGGAAAACAATATAATGAAAAGCTAGTATCACCAGACACAAAAGCTTATTACATCTCAAAAATATAGTCAGCTGGTCGTAAGATCTGCTGTAAACCCCCAGAAGCCATATAAAAGTGGTTTTAATGCAACCAGTACCAAAGACGCAAAAGCCTGCATGGCAATCAGTAAAGCAATAACCTGACCAGAGGAAAATTTTTCCCTTATCAGATAGGTACCCAGAAGTCAACAACTTACAGGACAATCCCAACACGGAAAACAACAGAATGGCACTGGTCATCACTTACAGCTCCCAAGTCAAATCCCTCCAACACATCATCAAGGATCTACAGCCTATCCTACAAGACAATCCCTCACTCTCTCACGCCTTGGGAGGTAAGCCACTCCTTACTTACAGACAGCACCCTCACAACCTTAAGCAAATACTCACCAGCAACTACACGCCATACAGCAGGAAAACTAAGCCAGGTACTTATCCCTGCAACAAACCCCATTGTCATCTCTGCCCACATATTTAGTCAGGTGACATCATCATAGAACCTAATCAAATCAGCCACTCCACCAGGACCTCATTCGCCTGCACATCCACCGATGTGATATATGCCATCATGTGCCAACAATGCCCCTCTGCTGTATACATTGGCCAAACTGGACTGTCTCAGCACAAAGGAATAAATGGACACAAATCAAACATCAGGAATGATAACATTTCAATCTACCTGGACATCCTGTAAGAACATGCTAGATACAGTACTCCAGCAAAAAAACACTTTAAAAACAGGTTACAGTGTGAAACTGCAGAATTGAAATCATATGCAAACTAGATACCTTCAGAGTGGGTTTGAATAGAACTCTTGAATGGCTAAGTCATTACGAAAGGTGATTTTCCCTCTATTACCATTGTCAGCTTTTGCTTACAGTTTTTGCATTCCTCATATACACTGTCTGAATCAAAACAAGCTTGTTCACTTTGCAGAGATAAGCTAGCAGTCTATCCCTCCGGACCTGTTTGAATTTACCCTGTGACACACCCTTCTCTCTCTTTACAGCTAGCATGCTACATTTTCTATTTCATACATCTACTGAAGTGGGATTGTGCCCATGAAAGTTCATAAGATAAATAAATTTCTAAGTCTTTAAAAGTGCCACAGGGCTCCTTGTTTGTTTTCCCTACCACAGCTTGTCAACATTAAACCATTTCCCTAGCAGAGTGGGTCCCTGGGCCTCCCCCCCAATGGGCCCCCTCACCTTGGGCTCCACTCCCTCCCTGGAGCCCACACTCCCCCAGAGTGCCATGCCCCACCTGGGTTGGCATGGGGGGTGGCCCCAGCCTGGCTGGTCAACCCCCAGCGGGCAGTGGGCGAACTGGCATGTGCAGCACGGTTTGCGGTACAGCCCAAAGGCCGTGCCAGAGACCGTACTGCATTGCACCCTGAGTGGGTGGCCAGTCATGCTGGCCCACCGCATCCCTGGGGGTGGACCAGCCAGCCCAGGGGTGGGGCAGGAGTGCAGAGCCCAGTCTCTGGCCCAGGGTGGCCCTGCTCCCCAACCAGTGCCAGCAGGGCGGAGGGTACAGGCCCATGCAGTAATCTGCCCTTGCTCCCTAGGATAAATGCTAGGAAGAAATAAAGCTTGTGCTTGCGGAGAGCTCAGGACTCCTGGAGTCAAGGACTCGATAAACTGTGGAGTCAATAATTGGTGAGGCAGGAAAGGGGGCACTGCTAGATTTGAGGGAAGGGTAGTCCCATGCCTACATGGGGTCTCGAGGGAGGCTGGAGAAGCTGCTCCGGGCCACCCGTTCCTTCTCCTTCTGGCTCAGGCCCAGCATGGGAGGTGCTTGGTTTCTTACATGGAGGGCCTTGAGAGTTTTCACATTTGCCACCAGTCCCAGCTCTCTGGCTAGGATACCTGCTCTTTGGGGCAGATGTTAAAAACCAGAGGGCAGATCCTCAGCTGGTGTAAATGCCATTGAAATCAATGAGGATCTGATCCCAGGAATGTTGGCAAGGATATTCCAGGCAATAAGTGGGGGGCTTGTACCCTGAAGTTCTGTCTGAAGCTAACCTTCCACAAGGGAGAATCTATAGAACAACAGAACCAAACTGACAATCAACCACAAAACACCACACCTCCACACTAAGTGGAAAAGCACTATATAAAAGAAAAAATCCTTTGCCTGCTTCCCAGTACTGAATTTTTAAAAGCACTCAAGTACAGATCTGTCATTTCAGCACATTGTATCACTTAGTTAATTTCAGTCATTTGTTGATAACTGATTTTTGTTTCTTTTCTACTTATACCTTAATTCATTGATGAAGAACATACACAAAAGGTGTCACAAAAAGAAAGCACAAGAGGGAGGAAAAACCTACTTTGCAGCTTCCCTGAGATCAGTTACATTTCTTGTTTTCCCTCTTCCATCTTTGAATGTTGTCTGATTTGCCACAGTCAGAATGCCATTCTTCGTGGAGAAGTCAGGAAAGCATCTTTTAAGAACTGTTAAATAATAAAATGGTGGATAATAATGCACAATTATTTACTTTATTATCAAATCCCAATTTAAACTTTGACATTTTTTCCTTCGAATTCTTCTTTAGCTGTGTGTAAATCATTTCACACATAGTGAGGCCCAGATCCACAAAGACATTTAGTGGCCTAAACCCCAGATCTCAATGCCTAAGTCCCAGTCTTAGGCACAACTTCAATCCACAAAACCTGCAGTTGGCTGCTGCTTAACCCTGCAACCTATGCTTACTTGATTTCTAGATTTTCACTGCACAACTTCCTTCAGTGTCAAATTTTCTACTTCTGGTAACGCACACTTCTGTCTCCCTGTAGATGTCCAGACATCTATCTCTCACGTAAGCCCCAACTCAATCCACAAATCAGGTGAAGGTAGGTATTCCTCTGCCTAGCTCACCCATCAGGACTAATGCGGTAGGCACACTCAGAAGCCACCTACCAGATCAGGCCTTATTCAGAACCTGGCCAGTGGAGGAGAAGCTGATGCCCCTGCTATCTACCTCATGGCTTTAAGGCCAGTAGGTGGTGCACTCAACTAGGATGTGGGAGAGCCAGGTTCAATTCCCACTTGCTGCCTAATGTGAAGAAAGAATTTGAGCAGGGATCAAAAAAGCACTTTAACCACTCAGCTATGGGATATTCTAATCTGGGACTCTTCTAGTATCACCTGTTGAGTGTGTTCCTTTAGTTAAACAAACACTTCTTGGAATAGGGGACTTTGGAGTTACCCTCCTGAAACTGGGATCAACACTGAACCCTCTTGAATCTATTCAGAGACATCTGTGACTTTAGTGGTTACAGCCCTGCAGAGTCTGTACAGCTATGGAAGGGTAGATCCTAATTGGGTTCATCCAAACTTCAAATTCAGGGCCATGTTTTGTCATTAGTGAACCTATGTTGTTCACCAAAGACAACGGGGTTGCTTGCCCATGTGCTTCTGAAGGCATACACCTCATCATTGGGGTGATTAATGAGACAGAAAGAACCCAGCTTGACTGGATCCCAAGTTGAATTTTCACAGCTAGAAGTTAGAAAAAAAAACCTTTATATTTTTAAACTGTGTAACTTTAATGTGATCACCACATGTGCAAAGACATACATGCAAAAGAGTGAAATTACTCACAAGGCCTGCTTGGAATGATCATTGAAGGACAATCTTCATCACGGATAACTTGAGCAACAGGCTAAAGGAGGGAAAAACAAAGATGAAACTGGAGAGTACAAATAAAAACTGCTCAGTCTGAGAAATCTTTACAATCAAGAAAATTCATTTCACTGGTGCATCTGGCTGACACTCACATGATGGAGACAAAAGACTTAGGTATCCCTGGATGATCATGGACAGAAATAAAATATGTTTCTGGCTTTTCTAATGGGAAAACAGGCAGCATTAGGCCTGACTCTAAGCTACTGGTGCTTTGGCAGGTGTTTTTGTCCCTCTCCCTCTCTCTCTCTCATAGAAAAAAAATGACAACATAATTAGCACATTTAACTTCAGGCTGATGTCAGAGTTGCAAGATATTCTTACTGCAGCAGGGCTATTAAGATCCATTCAAATGATAACCCTTGGTATTTCAATAACGGGCACCTTATTGCAAAGCTGGATTAATTCCCTATGTAAAAAAAAAATTAGTGAGAAGCTGCAGATGACTCACTACAATGCCTTCTGATTCAGATACAAACTCTCTTGTTAGTACTAGTTTGAGCACTCCTCCACTGTGGACCAGTGCAGCTTAAGCCTACATACTGGACAAAATTAGCTTCCATGGGTATGTCTATACTACAATATAAACCCAGGCTCAGAGTCGGCTTGAGTTCAAACTCCGCTTCTGTCTACAAGTCTGCCAGACTCAAGCTCTCACCTAGGGTCCTACGACCCTATGAAGGTGCATAGATACAAATTTTCTGTGACTCAGATCCTGTGTGTCTATCAGGAGTATCACACAATCCCATGTGGTAGCTTTCTTTGTCTTCTCTATTCCAAAAATCTCCAGCTGACTCAATGTGAAAATAGAAGGAACCTCCTCTCCCCTTGCAGCAGGTTGGTGAGTCAGCATTAACCCTTCCCTTGTCTTCTGAGCACCAAGCTGAAAAACATCATCAGAAAGCCTTCTACGTTTGCAATGGAAACTGAAAAGAAAACCATCTTTGAAGCATCTGAGGAAGTGGGATCTTCTCCCACGAAAGCTCATGCAAAAAATAAATCTGTTAGTCTTAAAGTGCCACACAACTCCTTGTTGTTTTGAAAAGAAAAGGCCTTTTGGAAAGCACGGTGCTTTACGGTCACAGGAACACAGCTGGATTTTGGTGAATCTCTGATGTGAGGCCCGCAAAAGAGTGAACTTGAGCACAAATACCAGGAATGATCACACATATTAGCAAATAAACAAACTGGCAGTGTTGCAACTTCACTGGATCTCTGCCACTGACTCACTGTGGTCTTGATCCCACCAGTCTCTGCTCGTGGCCTTATGTCAGAAGAGCTGTTCCATGTAGGGCTTATCAGTGGCTATTCTGTGTGTATTCAGCAGCATCAGTCAGCGTGCATCTGGCATGCCAAGGTATCCTCTTCTACCACTACCTCTACTGTAAGGTCTGTCAAGCGCCTTTGGTGAGTCAAAAAACATCACCAGAGTGTCCACCCAAACCTCAAAGGAGCTTTGCCTGTTCCCTGGCACCAGTGTGAAAGTGCAAACAAAAAACATTCTTGAAAAGGTGCCTTCCTCCATGTTGCTGGCTCCAGTAGCTGGGTGCTCACAGACCAGAAAGGCTATTAGGAATGGTGGGCTCTCTGGAAAGGTGCTATGGAGTCTGGGATATGGCTGGTTTTACTCAAGACTGAGCACTGAAGGGTAAACTCCAGAGCCCCAGGTTTGAACCCAAAGTAAAAAATTGCTGATGTAAGTGTAAGGGGACTGATAGTCCCTTACTGAGACTGAATGGGCCTTTTGATTGGCCACTCCCGCCTGGAAGCAGGACTCTGAAACAGACAGCCCCAGGGCCAGTGGGAGACGCCAGTGTCCCAGAAATGGCCTGATTGATTGAGAGTGCTCCCCTGTCCCTGAGCTGAAACTGCAGGCTGGACACGCCTGGGCAAGCCAGAGTGTGTGTGGGGCCCAGCTAAGGAGGAAGCACTAAGCAGCCAGCAGCTGGGAGCCAGAGGACCCAGGCAAGGAGCTGGGCTGAGTTGATTCCTGCAGAGCAAACCGACAGCAGCTGAACCAAGAGAGCCAAGCAGAGCTGGAGCTGGAGTTGTCTGGAGCTGGGTGCAGGAGGTCAGAGAAGGAGCCAAGAGGCTGAGCTGACCTGTGCAGACGGCAGGAGGACCAGAGGAGCCCGAGGAGCACCCCAGAGAGCCACACGGGACCCAAGCAGCGGCTGGGAGCCAGAGCTGCAGCCATCTGGAGCTGGGTGCGGTGAGCAGCTGGGGAACAGTGAAGGGGGGCTGATGCTGGGAAGAAGTGCCCTGCCGCTGGAGCCGGGGGACGTGTGGCCACAGCCAGAGCCTGCATCTGACCCCCCGGATCATCCAGTCGTAGCCAGGCCTGGGCAGGAGGCTTGGGGGGCTGACGCTGGGAAGACGTGCCCTGCCCCTGGAGCTTGGGGATGTGTGGCCACAGCCAGACCTGGCATCTGGCCCCCTGGAGCATCCAGTCGCAGCCAGGCCTGGGCAGAGGGCTTGCAACATGGAGAACAGACTGCGAGACTGTTCCTCAGGCCCCAGAGACCCTGTTTGTAGTGCCCCACGCCAGGTGGTTGCACTGAGCGTTTACTGTTCACCTTTTTCCACTTTTTTCTATTTTCTTATTGGGTTATTCTGTTTATTTCTGTATGCTTAAATAAATTGTATATAGTGTCTATAGTGACTGGTGGGCCAGAAGATTGGTCAGTGCAGTCAGCATCCTGGAGTGGGGACACCCTAGTCCTGTCCTGAGAGACCACGATAAGAGTGGGGGTCGAGCCCCCAGAAATTCTGGGGCCCAGCCTTGTCGAGGTTACAGGGACTACTGCAAATGGGAGATTGGGAGGGGAGCCTTTGAGGTCAGGCAGGCCTTGGGGTAAAGGAAGTGGGAGCAGGGACTCAGATCCTTTTGCTACCCACCTTCACCAGGGTGGTATACAAAGTCTGGGAAGTTCCCCACAAGAGTGCGTCCATCCCCCCGCTTACATAAGATTAATGGTCAAAGTAAATACTCAAGCCCTGGTTTCTCGAAACCAGGGTCAGCTGCCTTGAGTCCCAGTAACCTTGGGATTACAATCAATGTTCTGTCTAAGCTGGATGGCCACGTGGCTGCGCAGCTCCCCGCGGCTGCCTCATGCAGGGGACACTGCCCACCGCACATGGCCGGCAGCCAGAGCTGTGGGGATATGGTGGTGATTGTCATCTATAGCCTTATGGATCCATTCATAATTTCATTGGGCTCACTCATAACTTTATTGAGTTTATTGGTTTATGGTTCTAATCCACTCTTGTATGACTTTCACCGATGTGTAACTTCACCCCAGTTTTGCCTTGATCTCCATGAACCTTAACTGATTGTTTCTTATTTTCTGTCAATCTTCATAGGCTATGTCCACATACACATCATTTCGAAATAACCCATTTCGAAATGAGTTATTTTGAAAAAAAGTCCTGATTTTGAAATAAGTTAATTTGAATTAACAGTTTGTTAATTCAAATTAAGGAAAAGCCTGCTTTCAAAATAGCCCTTGTTTCAAAATGGTTATTTTGAAACAAGGCTGTTTGGACATGTTTCGAAACAGTTGTTTTGAAACAATGGTGTTGTTTCGAAACAATGTGTCCGAACGCTGTTGTTTTGAAACAATGGCTATTTTGATTAGATGTGAGGTTTAACGGTTTCAAAATAACAGCCGTTATTTTGAAACAATGGATCCCCTTGTTTCGAAATAACAGTGCGTTGTGTGGACATGCCGCTTCTTATTTCGAAACAACCTCTGTTGTTTCGAAATAAGAAGCCTGTGTGGACATACCCATTTAGTCTTGACTGCTTGTAACAATGTTTCTTATTGGTAATGTTGCCTCTATCAACTTCTATTAAGTTTTAATTAATTACTTCCCATTTGTACCTTGCCTCTGCCAATCTTTGTTTCATTTTAATTGCTTCACATTGATGGTCTTATCTTAGCATTTACAACTTTGTTACATTAGTCCTATCAATCTCCATTTAGTTTTAGTGGATTGGAATAAGTATTTTTTCCTAGGCTGGTTGCAGCTGTTGAGGAACCTTGGACTCAAGCTGCTGCCCTTTGGAGTTCACTTGACTGCAGGGAGCAGTTATTGCCCCTGAGCCACACAGCTCCAGCTTGTACTGCTATATGAATTTGTCCCTATTTATCTTTAAGCTCTGGTTGTAACACTACCTTTTCCCCAATCTCTGTAGCATTCCATACTCCATATTGTAAATGTAGAAACTCCATTTTGTAACCAATGTACTCCATCTTGTTTAAGACTGAATAGGCTATAAGGTGTGAATGGAGGGTGGATGTGTGTGTGAACTAGCCCCAAGCTGCCAGCTTGTTCTGTTCAGCCAGGTGTGAACCAGCCTCAGCTGTCAGCTCGCCCAGATAAAGTGAGAAGCCCATCTCAACTGCTGACACTCCTGAAAACAAAGGACTGAAGGGTCCACCCCAGAAGCAGACACCCAAAAAACGAGCTGAGGATCACGTCCACAACTGGCTGGTGACTAATGGTCACAGAGCACCTGGAGTGGTGTCACAAAGCTGTAAAGACTGGGTGAGATCCCAAAGCAAAAGGGAGGGAACTGTTCTGCATACCACCTGAAAGAAAGAAGTGTCGGTGCACACCCAATGAAGACCCTGCTCCTTCTCGTGTCCAGCTTCCCTGGCTAGGCAGCTCCCATGAACCCCAGCAACAGATACTAGCAAAGACTCCAGCAGCAGCACCATCAGGACTGGTAATAACACAGACTGCAGACCATTGTATGGTATGCTTGGGCACATGGACGAGTGTTTGTGTGTGTGAGCATAGCTGTAAGTTAGTTATCAACTTTGTCTTTATTTGTAATGAACAAGGCATATTGCCTTTTCCCCCTAAAAAGATCTCAGGTGCTCTTTTGGTATAACAGAGCCCCTGCCCGCCTGGAAGACGCTGTCTTCCAGCTGGCTGAGAGCTCCTCCAGAGCTGGGAGTCATTAAAACTCCCACCCAGAGCTCTGACGGAGCATGCTCAGAATATGTGAGCATGCTCCATCAGTGCTTCTCCAGCTGGAAGAGCCATGGCTTGGCCCCACTCAGCCGGGTAAGAGTGTGGGAGAGGAGGGTCAGGCCAGATCTGGCTGGCTCAGGGAGAGGGCTTACTGGAAGAGCTGGGAGGGAGGATTGGGCCTGTGTAGTGAGCAACTTGAGTTGCTCAGCTGCTTCCGGACCCTAGAGGGAACATTGATTACAATGCAGTCTACACATACTCTATAGCTGTGGTTTTCAACCTTTTTTTCCTGAAGACCCACTTGAAAAAATTCATTTATGTCCATGACCCAACAATTGCATCTTTGAGCAATGCATTCCAGTTTTTCAATGATGGCAGCTGGGTGCACCATGACCCAATACCGGGTCCTGACCCATGGTCTGAAAACCACTGCTCTAGAGCATACCCCATAACACTTACACGTTTCAGTGGCAACTTCCCTTCAGAAGTAGATTGTGATCTGCTGTCAGGGCCCACTGCCCTATAACACCAACTCTACAGCATGGAAGTCTGCAGATATTTTCCAGTGTACCAAATCTTCAGTAATCACTTAAAGATTTGGGAATTTTGCCTTGTTATGAGAAGACTCTTGACAAAATCAGAACTGAAATACACTTATGGAAGAGATCCTCAGCTGAAGTAATTTGGCATGGTTCCACTGACTCTGATGGTACTAAACTGATTTATACACAATAAGGATCACATATAGTTAAAAGCAGAATGTATCCCATCTATATGTGAACATGTGTATATACACACCTTCGAAGGCTTATTAAAACCAGGTTTGCAGAACTGTCTGTAGTATTCCCAATAACTTTTGTTGTATCTATTGGAAGCTTGCATATCTATGTATGTTGCAAACCTGTCTGGGCACTTTGAGACACAAAGCTGTAAGGAAAGAAAAAAATGCATAAGGATCCATTGGGAAAAAACAAACAACCCCCCCAGCCCCAACCCTCAAGCCAGCCCCGTGACCAAAAATCCCAACCCACTCATGCGATCAAAACAAAAGGAACAATGGCCATATACATAAGTGCCTTGGGAGTATCAGATTGCCTTCAGCAATGCTTATTTACTATATATAGCATTCAGAAAAGGACACAGTCGCATTTGTTTTTTGTTTGACTCTCTAAATAATAAACACTTTTTAAAGCTTTTGGTAGGAAACAATTTCAAATCTCTCTGCACATTCTGCACCTCCCAACAGCTCCACCTCCACGTCTTGGTGGGATCCGTACATTCTGATACATGCATACAGTTTGAAGTTTTAAATACTTATTATTAAACATGTATAAAATAGTCCTCTGAAAGGCCTTTCTCTGATCTTCTAAGCATGGGCAGCTCTGTACAGGAATATGCAGGGGCAGCAGCACAAGACCAGGAGAATGGCGCACAACTTTTTCTCAGTGCAGTTTTAAAGACAACTCTGATCAATAAAACCTAAAGAAGCTAAAACTACTTGACCCTTTTATACAGTAGTGTCAGTCAAATCCACTTTCAATGATGCTGGTCAAATGAAGTTAGGTTTTTTATTTCTTTAAGGGGCTGTACTAAATCAAGGCTGTAAATTGCTCTTTATTTAAGATAAGAGTTCCCACTGGTGTCAAAGTGAGTCAGGTCCCCATGCCAAAGTTGAAATGCATATCTCCTCAACTAAACCCAAAGGAAGCAAGGTCTGTGTGAGAGAGAGAAACAGAGTTGGGAATGAATGAATCCACCCCAAGTTGGCTGCTGTTTGGAGTAGCGGCTGCTACTCCAGCACACACACTCTGTAGGTGTTGCTGATCACTGGGTCCATGTAAGCCTTGATCTGTTCAACCCTCCTGGACATTCCTGTATTGTCTGGTTTCAGCAAGCAGAGCGCTCCCTTCTGTAGCACACAGTGGCTTAAGAGAGACTGCATCCCTTGCAAAGCTACTTTGTTTGGACTCCCTCCTCTTCAGAGGTGGACCATAGAAGGACATGAATTTCATCTCCAGGGTAGAGCACACAATGCCCAAAGTAATTCTTTCACATTGTAAATGAGGGGTTGGCAACCAGAAAGATAAGAAGAGCCATTTTTCAAAATTCTTTCAATAACCAAGTGTTTTGAGAACTGAAATGAGTGTAACCTCCTGGTTGGGGGGAGCTGGGCAAGCCGGGTGGTGATGTGGAGCCCAGCATGTGCCACCCACAGGGTCCCCCAGTGGCAAGGGAGACCTGGGCCCGGAGCTGCAAGGGGGCAGTCAAAGAGCCACAAGTTGTTCTGGAGCCGCAGGTTGCAGACCCCTGTGAAAGAATGTGTGTACCTGGAAGGGATCTTATGCCACAGGCCAGGCCTGGGTCAGTGCAATGGTCTAGCAGGGCTATTCTCATGACTGAATTAGCCAAATCCAGTCACAATCCTATTGGGAATTTTTTCAAATCTACATCCAAAAGAAACAGTTCTGTGCATTTCTAGCTATTTTCTCCTGTTCAACGTTAGCTGCATACACGTATACTGCACTCTAAAATACAATCCAACTACGTTCTATAAAATACAACTATTTGATCAAAAAGCTTCTGGCACGTTTTAAGAGGCCATGACAATGTGCTCTTCCTGTATTTCACTTACCTGTGTTGTAGGGCACTGTAGGTTTATTAGCACTACTGGGCTGGCACACTTCAGAATGTTAAAGTAAAACAAAATGGTCTTGTTCCTATAAAGAAATAAGTATAAAATATTTAATCTGTATAGATGCTGATAGTCATTGTACTCATATACCATATACGGATTTAAAATATACTGACACATTTTATTTTTGTTATTCTAAAAGACTACTGCAAATCTCAGGAGAGAAATGAAAATCAAGCAGAAAGTGAAGTGCCCAGGCATAAATGTATGTTAAAGTCAAACTGCGGGATTTGAAGAGTAGTCACTCTGAGGAGCAACTTCTTGCACAGAAGCCTTAGCTTGTTCTTAGAGGTAGCCCAAAACCAAGCTCTAGAACTGGAAGGCTGGTGCTGTATCTAGTAAACCACCTCCTCACGCTCTCCTCTGGTTCATGTGCACACTCTGAACCCGGTTTGTACTATGGCACATGGAGTTACTATCAGCACACAGCATGTTGTACCAGCTGATGTTTTCAAGTTAATCAGAAGGTGGCACCAAAAATCAATCAAGAGGTTTTTGTTGCTGGAAACCTGAAGCGACAGCCTGTGAAAACAAGAATCGGTAGCACCTGAAAGGGACTCTCATAAACTCAATTACTGGTCAGAAGTAGTAGAGCAAAACTGTGGCTCGCAGTATATGAGAGGTGAGGGAGTGGAAGGAACCCTTCTGACCCTTCATCCTTGTTCCAGGGCCAGTCACAGCATAGCCAGGGCATGCAGATACTGTAGAAGACTTTTATCAGCAGCACTGGAGACTAGAGCTGGTTGGAACATTTTCATTCTGATGTGGAACTAAAACAAAATTCTGAAGCCTCAGATGTGGCTGTGAAGTGGAATTGTCTGCGCTCAGGTCTAGCGGAGACCTCCTTGCAGGACACAGTGATGGACAAGGCCCCCTCCACTGTAGGCAGCAAAGTTAGCCAGGTGTGAGGCGATGGACTTGCAGCCTTGCAAAAAGCAATGAAGAACCTACACCCACTGATTCACCCAGAACCCCTGTTGCAATAAAGTCCCCTCCCAAACCAGGGCAGGGCTGGCTCATAATATGTAAATTGCGAATTGTAACTATGTGCAGCTGGGAGTAGCTCATCTGGCCTGACAGTTTAGAAGTCCAGGGTGTTTTCACTCACACTCATTCAGTCATATACTAATTAATGAACTACTCACTTACTCCTAGCAAGTATCTCCCTATCTCTGATGGTAATTTCTTCAAATCAATTAAGTAACATTTTGGGTTGAAATGACCCAGCTCTTTATGAGCTCCCTGGGAGCACGTGCAGTTTGTGAGCTACTCAGCACAGTCCATGTTACTAACAAACGGTTTTATTCTCATGTTGATGTACTTGACTGGTGGTTGACATTAATGAGACCATCAAGCGTAAACATGTTTGGCAGAAGAAAGTGGCCACATAAGAGTTAGGGTTGAGCTCCTTAGATTAAACTGTATTCTATATTTGCAGAATATTTGCATTATACTATATTTGCATTAACTCTATATGAAGCAAAAAAAATTTTTAGAAATCATGTGAAGGAGATTAACAGATGGATTACAAGGACATGCAAAGGTACAGAATTCACCTCGAGGGACTCTGAAGCCTGAAGGCAACACAAGGTGGAATTAATTTCACTATATGGAACTCACTTCAGTGCAATTGTTTTTCTGATGATCTATGAATCCTGGACTGGATTTAAGTCTCACAGTTTCTGAATGAAATATGACTCACTGCAATATTTGTGGGGAACATTTGAGGCTATTAATATAGGCTTGAGAGTCATAATAAAGTGATTGCCATCACTCTCCATGGGAAAGCAGCATGCAGGTGTCAAAGCTGGCTTTTTATGCCCACAGTCTGTCAACCTTTGGGGTCTACAAACCCCATCCCACAAGGGAATAGTGAGCCTACCAGTGGGATCAGTAAAGGCACTGTAAGCTTCGCAGTCTGCTAGTGTAGCTAGCCCTCTCATAAATTGTCTTGTGGCCCTGGCCAAATGTTCCTATGTCACTTCTGACTTACCTTTTTATACCAAGCTGCTCAACATGGAAACTGAGTGCCAACTCCCGGCCCCAGCATCAGGTCAAACTCCCATTCCACCCTCCACCCCTCCGAAAGGAAGAAGATAAGGAAAGAGAATTTGTGTCTATGTGAACCAGGGAAAGGATGACATACAAGTGAGAAGTAACGAGGAAGCACCAAATAACAGAGAAAGGGAAAAACAAATGAGCAATCAAAAGAGATTGAGACAGAGTACACACAATGGGTAACAGAAAATGGGGTGAATGCAAAAGAATCCTTCTTCTTCCCCCAAGAAGAGGGAAGCCCCGGCCATCAATGTCACTGTATATTTCTGCAGCTTGCCTTGTGAGGGGGGAATGTGCAGATCTTGCTTCCTTATGGCCTTGCCTAGCCCCAAGAAAGGGTTGCCTTTTCTGATACCCCAGCCCCTAGGATTCATGTCTGGAGAAATGCCTCCTGACTTTTCTGCCTCCCTATGCAGGGGAAGATGGAACTCTTTTGGCCACCTCTTTGCAGCCCTCCCCACCTCCATGCAGGAGTCTGCAAGAATGAATGAAACAGACTCCCTCCAGACTTCTCCTCTGCTCCCTTCCCTGTCTTGGGAAGTGATGCTACCACAGGCGTTCCTCCATAACGCTCCCTGTCTCCATGCAAGGGTCCTGGAGGAAACCACAATACCTCTGGACTCTTGCTTCCTCTGTTTCATCCCTGCAAACTGAACAGGAAGAGGATAAGTGGCAGTGAAAGAACTTATCAGCTGTGGGCTCCTGACTGCCACATGCATGGAACTGGTATATCAGTTCTAATGAGTGAGGGGTGTTTAATGCAGGCTCTCAAAAAAGCAAAAAAAAAAAATCCCTTTAACATGGTTTCATGGCTCCAGCTTGGTTTCATAGAAATCATGTGTTGACCCATATAGCTCTTTTCATCTGCAAGCACTTCTCAGAGACTAAATGGATTAACGAGTCCTCACAGCCCCCCAGATGAGTGCAGAATTGCTGCCCCCCATTCAAGAATTTGGAAAATAAAGTTGTGTTAAAACCTAGCCCAAGGCCACAGAGAGAGGCAATGGCTGAGCTGTCTGTTTCCCACTCTAGTTATAGCACAAAGCTAGCAGTTAGCTAGCAAATGACAAAGAGCTCTCTCTTGTTACTTTCTGCTGATCTTTGGCATTTAGTATGTGCTGCACAGGAGAGGCTGGCTTCTATCAAGTGAGAAGCAGTCTGCCATACTTTTGGATTATTTCTCCTGAGGGATGAACATAGTGACTTCTCAGAGGCATATTAGTTCTCCTTTGAGTGCTGCTCACATCATTCAGTTCCAGGTGTCTACGTGCCGCAGCACACGGTAGCTTGGAACTGAATGTATGTGAGCAGCCCATCTCGAAGAAGGACGGGTACTAGTAAGTAACTCACTGTTAAATATCCTAACCTGAACAATCAAAACCAGTGGCAGCTAAACAGTGTCTTCATCCAGGGCCAGCTTATGGGGTTTTGGCATCCAAGGTGAACTATGACTATGGCGCCCCACCCCCCTTCACATGTTTTAAGAGATAACATACTAATATACATTTTTTAAATAGAGAAAAAAATCACTTCCATTTAATTTGGTGCCCTTTAAAGCCTGGAGCCCTAGGTGACCGCCTAGTTCACCTATATGCTTGGTCCAGTCCTGTCATCACCTCTCATAAAAACACTTCAAAACGTGGCTTTCTTGGCACTTCATCACAGAAGCCATGCATTATAATAATATTTTACTAATTAAGTCTCCATACCATGCGAACAGCTGCATTCAGGTAATAACTCAGGTCTAAATTTCCACTGATTATCTTAGCTTTTCAGAAACCTTAATTGGAATAAATATAGTAATCTGGGAATGGAGGTTGCTTCAGCTTCCCAATTTCATTCCCAGAAGGCTGAGGACTGATGCTGCATGAGAAATAAAGCTAGATAAATGCTCTGAATACTCACTCATTTATGGTGTCTTTCTGGCCACAGAACTGCCCATAGCTGTCAGTCGGATAAACCACCTTCCTAGGGTCACCATGCACCCAAGCTGCAAATACATTTATATATATATATCTTAATACCATATTCCATATATGTGTGTGTGTGTATCCATATACATCTTTTAATACCATATTCCAAGCATCCAGCAGTAGCCTGCTAATAGTTCAAGTTCACTAGAAATTAAAATGCACCACCTGTCACGTTGCTATTTTAACCTCTCCCAATAGCTACTGAAGAAAATAGATTTTCCTTAAACAGTAGATTTCTTAAAAAAAAAAAAAAGATGAATCAGTCAAAGTAAATTATTTCTCTTTTCCCTTCAGGACACATACATCTGGGTTATGGCTAGAGTATGAGGTAATGCACTTAGAAAATAGTGGTCATTAAAAGGAGAAAGAAGAGAAATTGCAAAAGCTTTGTTGGCTGAAAGCCACACAGCACTGTGAAGCTAAATCTCAAAGGCTGAAGTGAGTTGTTGCTTATACTCATGACCCCACTGAAAGGCATGGGGTTACACAGGCAAACTGGAGGCTTGGAGTTGGAGATGACCGAATCTAATGGACGTTCGGTCACAAGGGGTGCAAACCCCTATTTCATGATATAAAGTCATTTGCTCTCCTCTTTCTCTGCAATTTGTCCCACTGACTGTAGCTCTCCACACTGTGCTTGGATATGCTGATTTGTTCAGTACATAGTAGTAGAGACATAAGCGTACAAGCAGAGAACTTCAGCCTGAGTGGGAGGATGCTGCTTTTATTCTTACCTCAACTTCAGGCAAGGAATTCTTGGTCCTGAAAAAATCTCATTTTCACAAACTGCTTATTTCCTTTAGTGAAATTCTCTCTCACTCAGGATCTAGTATACCACTAGGAAAAAATCACCATTAATATATTTTTTTTCTTAAGGTCTACAGTGTCCAGCTCCAAGTAAGTCTCACAACTTCCCAGTAAGCAAACTGAATAATTTTGACTACCCTTGGCTATCACAATTTCTATCTATATCCTTCTTATAACAAAATAATCAGAATTTCCCCCCCATATTCTAAATATCACCTTACAAGTGGAGGGTGGAGCCAAGATATTAGCTTACACCTCTTGATCTGGTTTCCTAATACAACGGCAGCAAAATGTGGTTGGTTCTAATTTATTAACTGTGATCATTCCTCAGCCTTTTCTCTCCTCTGTAGTGTGGAGGGGAGGCTATGGCTGTTATGATTATTTTTAGTTCCTAGTTTCCTCTTCTCAGACTGTGCACTGAATGTCAGGAGCCACTTAGCATATACTTTAGGCCCTGATCTATACAAATTACTTTGAAATTGTTTCTCTATAATTGCCCCACATTTGTGTTGATTCTGTGTTGCTAAATTTAGTCATACTTGAAATTAAATCTTCTTTGAGGTCACTGAAGTAGCAGGGGCACTATGCCTTGCCTACACCAAGAAGTTTTGTCGACAAAAGTCAGCTTTTATTGGCTAAACAGTCCTAGCGTACACACTACATTCCCCTTTTTGCTGACAAAACTGCCCTGTTTTGCTGAAAAAATAAAACTACCTAAATGAGTGGCACAGGGCAGTGCTAAGGAGCCGAACTAAAACTAACAGAGCAGTGAAACTGACAAAAGTACTTGTCTGTTTTACCTCTGGAAGCTGTGAAATTGACCTGGGGTGACCTGAAATTGACCTACAGCAACCTGAGGACCCCAGCAAGGGAGGTGAGGGGTAGCAGCAGCCTATAGGATTGCTCTCTCGACTCCCCCACACTGGCAGTTAGGTCAGTGAAAGTGGTCATAGTGAGAATGCACTCCACTGACCCAAGAACGGCTGTGTGGATGTCAGCCACCGCTAGAATTATAGCAATAACTCTCTGCCAGCAAAACTTCGTAGTGTAGACATAGCCTTGATGGGTGGAGTGAAGATACTTAGAGGGGTGGAATGGAGAGAAAACCTCTCCAAGCCACAGAACAGGAGATGGAACACTTGTCCTTACAACAGATGAGATAGATCTGCAATATACCCTCCACAGACTTTAACATGGCTGAAGAAGAGGTTACCGACCTGTAACTGGTGTTTCTCGAGATGTGTTGCTCCTGGACATTTCATTGCAGGTGTATGTGTGTGCACACACAGACAGCCAGAGACTTTTTCCTATAGAGTACCCGTAGGGTTGGCTGTGGCGCCCTCTGGATTGGTGCTGTGTCGTGGCTCTCTATATGAGCCACAGCCGACCCGCCCCCTCCTCAATTCCTTCTTAAGGCCTATTCCACAGAGGGGAGGCAGGAGGGATGTGGAATGTCCAGGAGCAAGACATCTCGAAGAACACCAGTTACAGGTATGCAACCTCTTCTTCTTCTTCGAGTGATTGCTCCTGGCCATTCCACTGTAGGTGATTCACTAGTCTTACCTGTGGAGGTGGGTCTGAATCACAGGAGCACTGACTGCAGAACTGCTCTACCCGCTACAGCGTCGCCTTGAGCTTGCCGATCAATCACATAATGCTGCATGAACGTGTGCGCCGACGACCATGTAGCCACTTTACAAATGTCCACAACTGGTACCCTGCTCAAGAATGCAGTGGAGGAAGCTTGAGCTCTCATAGAGTGGGCCCTGATTGCCAGCAGGTCAATCTTATCCAATGTTTAACATTCATGAATGCACAAAACTATCCAGGAGGAGAGACACTGAGCCGAGACTGGCTCCCCTTTCATTCTGTCTGCAACTGCCACAACCAGCTGGGATGTCTTTCTGAAGGGTTTTGTCGTCTCTATGTAAAAAGCCAAGGCACGACGAACATTTAGAGTGTGGAGCCTTCTTTCTTTGTCTGAGGTATGAGGCTTAGGATAAAAGACTGGCAAGACAATTTCCTGATTACAGTGAAACTGCGAAACCACCTTAGGATGGAATTCAGGATGAGGATGCAGTTGAACTTTGTCTTTGAAGAAGAACATATGGGAGGGGGAAGGCTGACAACGCCTGAATCTCTGAAACCCTCCTGGTCGATGTTATTGCCACTAGGAAGGCTACCTTCCATGAAAGGCGGAGAAGCGAACAGGAGGCAAGCAGTTCAAATGGGGGCCCTGTAAGTCTTGAGAGGGGAGCACACCACTGGGAAGAGCCTCTCTAAACCCTTGAAGAAATGCTTCACCAACGGGTCGGCAAAGAGGGAAGCTTCGCTCACCTTCTCATGGAACGCCGAAATTGCTGCAAGGTAGACTCTGCTGGAGGACGAGGACAAGGCCTTGGGCTTTCAGACCCCAGAGAAAGTCAAGGATGGTTTGAACTGGAGCCCAATGGGGCACAAGATCCCTGCTAAGTGCCCAGTCCACAAACTTGCCCAATTTGCCTTTGTACGATGCCCTCATTGAGAGCTTCCTACTGTTGAACAAGACCTTCTGGACCTGTTTTGAACACTGCAACTCTCTGCCCCTCAGTCATGGAGGTTCCATGCACAGAGATGTAGCGACCCCAGGTCCGGGTGGCGCAGACGCCCTTGGTCCTGAGAGAGCAGGTCTGGCAGCGTTCGCAACTCTGTTGGGTTGCTGACTGAGAGATGTAGCAGAGTTGTAAACCAATCTTGCCTCGGCCAAGCTGGGGCTACCAAGATGATTGAGGCCCGGTCCTGTTTGACTTTCAAGAGGACTCTTGGAATCAATGGAGTTGGTGGGAACATGTAGCAGGCCATCCCCATCCAAGATATCTTGAAAGCGCCTGCAATTGACCCCTGGCTCCGCCCTCTAAACGAATAAAACTCTGTGCACTTGTATTTCTAATCGGACGCAAAGAGCTCCACTTGGGGATAACCCCACAGATGGAAGATGGGCCTCAACGCCGCCCACTTGACGGACCACTTGTGAGTTGTGAATTTCCTGCTCAGCAAGTCTGCCCAGAGACTGCGCTGGCCAGGAAGGTTTGAAGCCACCAAGTGAACTGAGTTGTGAATGCAGAAGTCCCATAGGTGGAGGGCTTCATGGCAAAGGAGGCCAGAGCAGGTTCCCTCGTTTGTTGATGTAATACACTGCAGCAGAGTTGTCCGTGAGCACTGACACCACCCTCCCTCTCAGCTCATGGAGAAACGCCTGACAGGCCAGGCAGACCACACAGAGCTCCTTCATATTGATATGCAGTCTCATTTTGCTGTCTCTCCAGAGGCCTTGGATTGCAAGGGAAAAAGATGAGCCCTCCACCCCAAGTCCAACGCGTCCATGCCCAAGAACCTCGAGGACTGGGGTGGCTGACAAGGCAGCCCTTGACACACATTCTGTTCGAGGCACCACCAGTCTAGAGAGCTTAACAACTGTCGGGATCGTGACTGTACCATCGAGTTCGTCTCTCGCTGGCCTGTAAACCGACGCCAGCCACATCTGTAGCGCACACAACCCCAAGCAGGCAGGTCTCACCACATGGGTGCATGCTGCCATGAGTCCCAGCAGCCGCAGACACGAGCGAATTGAAGTGCGTGGGAACCTCTTGAAGTCCCTTGCGAGGGACCTGAGACTCTTGAACCAAAAGAATCGAAGGGAAGCTCTCGCCAGCTTCAAGTCCAACAAGACACCTATGAACTCTATCTTTTGAGTTGGAATGAGTCTGGACTTTTGCAGATTGACCAGTAGACCGAGGCACCGAAAGGTGCTCTGTATCATGTCCAAGTGACGGGCAACTTCGTCCTTCGACCGGCTGCAAACTAACCAGGTGTCCAGGTAGGGATACACCTGGATCTTGGAATGCCTGAGGAATGCTGCAACCACCACTAGGCACTTAGTGAAAACGCATGGGGTGACTGCCAGCCCAAAAGGCAGGACGGAGAACTGGATATGCCTGCCCCTGACAACAAATTGCAGAAACCTTCTGTGTCTGGGAATTATGGAAATATGAAAATACATGTCTTGAAGATCGAGGGCAGTGTACCAGTCTTCCAGATCCAAGGAGGGAATTATCGCAGAAAGGGAAACCATGCGAAAGCGTATCTTGTGCAGATAACGGTTTAGGCCTCTGAGGTAGAGGATAGGATCCCTTTTGCTTTTGGGATCAAGAAATAGCGGGAATAAAAGCTTTTCCCCCAAAGCTCCCATGGAACCTCCACTATGGCTCCTTTGTCCAGCAAGGCCTGCACCTCCTGCTCCAACAGGTAATTGTGAGAAGGATTCCTGGAGGGGACTGGAGAATGAGGAGGGTGGCCAGGGGGAAAGGAGGAGAGAACTGGAGGGAATATCCCTGAGACACTGTGCACAGCACCCAAGCGTCGGAGGTGATCCAGGACCAGGCCGGAAAAAGGTTGGATAGTCTGTTGGCGAATGGAGGGTGCAGATCCTGAGGTAGTTCTGGTACGTCGTCCTCGAGCATACCTTCAAAAACCTTTCTTGGAGCTTGAAGACTGGCGTGAGGCTCCCTAGGAAAGGGGAGTTGGACAATAATTCCTTTTTTAGCCGTTCCAGCTGTGCCGAGCATTATAATTTTGCGAGTGGGGAAGACCTAGGCACTGGGACTGGCTTGAAGGGCTTTCTCTGGGGCACCAAGGTGTGTAGCCCTAGAGACTTAAGCAGGGACCTGCCATCCTTCAGAGTCTGGAGCTTGGCATCCATCTGTTGTGAAAACAACTCTGGACCTTTGAAAGGGAAATCTTGGATGGTATTCTGCACCTCCTGGGGCAGACCTGATGCTTGAAGCCAAGAGCTGCAGCGCATGGTGACTCCGGAGGCCACGGCTCTGGCCGCTGAATCTGTAATGTCTAATGCCGATTGCAATAGGGCTCTAGAAACTATCTTGCCTTCCTTAATTGCAGCTGAAAACTCAGGCCTCCAGCTCTCTTCGCACTTCTCTGAGAACCTCTCCAATGAAGACCATGCATTAAAGGCGTAACAGCTAAGGATCGCCTGCTGGTTAGCAATGTGGAGTTGAAGCCCCCCCACACCCCATGGAATAGATCTTCCTTCCAAATAAGTCTAACTTTTTTGCATCCTTAGATTTAGGGGATGGCCCTTGACGGCCTTGCTGCTCTCTCTTGCTGGCCACTGCTACAACCAGAGACCCCAGAGCGGGATGCATGTAGAAGTGCTCATAATCTTTCGAAAGCATGAAGTATTTTCGCTCTACCCTCTTGGCTGTGGGAGGCACAGAGACTGGGGTATGCCACGGATCTTCTGGTGTTCTGGATGGTCTTGATAAGTGGGAGGGCTACTCAAGAGGGGCCTTCCGACACAAGAATGTCAACCATAGGATGTGCCTCCTCTACAATCTCCTCCGCCTGCAGACTCAAGCCCCAGGCGACTCTGCGCAGGAGATCTTGATGCGCTTTACTATCACCTGGGATAGGCCCAGCCTTGGCCCCTGCAACCAACTCATCTGAAGGAGATGACAATGATTCCCCGGATGGATCTATGGCCTCAGTTACAGCCTCTAGTTCGCGCCAATGGTCCAAACTGTCCTGATCTGTAGGAGCATGGGATCTTGCAGAGGACTCTCCCTCTGAGGGGTCTCCCATCTCCGGGGGAGCACCCACCACGCAGGAGGGCTGGGGGTGAGAGCCAGCCAGTGAGTGGGATCTGCTCAACCCGGGGCGCCTTGCCCCTGATGGAAAGCCCAAGGAGTCCAGAAAGGCCACTATAAAGGAAGAGGCCATTGAGGATACCACTGCAGAGAGTACAGAGCCAACCGTTTGCTCCTGGGCCTACTGGCTCTGGACACCGAGGAAGCCTCATCTGAGTCCAACAGGGGACCACTTCGCGGGGATCAAGGTGGTGTAGTACCAGAGGCTGTTTTGTGGTGGTGCTACAGGCTTTGATTTTCAAGCACTCTCGGCAGCATGGGCGAGCAGTGATGGTCTCTCCTAAAGGTGAATGGTACCAAGGAGCCTCCACCGCTGCGATAATGACGGATGGTACTGGAGACTGAGACCAAGACGGCACCACTGATGGTGCCCGAAGGTCCCTCACCTGCAGGCACAAGGGCGACCAGGATCTCAGTGCTGGAGAGTGCGGACAAGCTGGATGCACCAGCGGAGGCTTCCCTCTCGACGGCCCTGACATGGGTGCCAGAGATGGGGCTGGGCCTGAGGCAGACAGCGCTGTCTGTTTAATAAGGTCACGCACTGCCTCAAAGGTTTCAGGCGTAGAAGGCAGCAGCATGTCCTCCCCTATAATGTCCTGCGTCAGCGATGGCACAGGCACCAGAGCCAACCACTCCACCTGAGCTGGTACCGATGGTGCCAATGGCTGTTTTGCCTTAGAGTGTGGCCCTTTAGGAGTGCTCGACCTCACTGGGGAGCTCCTCATGTCCAACCTCCTTCTCTTCTTCGGAACCGGGGAGAGAGAACGGTGCCACTGACAATCTGAGGATCTGGAGGTGGAAGTGGCTCTCAATGGCACCACGGACCTCGTCGCTGGTGCCAGTGCCACGGGCCAGTGCCACAGGCCGCTCGATGAATTATGGTGCCCCGGTGCCGCCAGGGCACTGCTAACCAATGGTGCCGCACTCAAATTCGCTCCGGAAGCTGGTCTAAGGGCTCCCTCCACCAAAAGAAGCTCCAGCCTTTGCTCCCTATCCTTCTGAGTGTGCGGCTTGAAGCTCTTACAGACTTTACACTTGTCCCTGAGGTGTGCCTCTCCCAAACATGTCAAACAAGAGCGGTGCAGGTCATCAAGCCACATCAGCTTGCGACATACTTGACAAGTTTTAAATCCTGGCATGCCCTGACCCAGAGGCCGGCAGCAAACTAACTAAAAATGGGTACCTTTGCTGATGATAGCAGTGAAGGACTGTGCGAAGACAGTCAGAAGCACTTCAGCCACTGTCACGGTGTTTAGAAGGAACTGAGGAGGGGGCAGGTTGTCTGTGACTCATATAGAGAGCTGCGACAGCGCCACTCCAGAGGGCACCACAGCCGACCCTACCAGTGCTTTATAGGAAAAAGTCTCTGGCTATCCATGCACACATGCGTGTACACCTACAATGGAACGGCCAGGAGCAATCATCAAAGAAGAGCCACTGGACACCAACTTTGCTATGTTATCTTTCACTCTGAATGGTTTTATTTTATTGCAACACTTGGTTTCCGGATCTTATGCTAGTTTTTAATTCATTTTAATATGTTTCATCTACTCTATACTTTTAATTTGTAAAATAATCTGCTGGTTGATCTCAAATACCCTCTAGACATTTAGATACATTCTATTTCCTTATCTATTAAGGTCCTGACGCTGAACTGCACAAACATTCTGCACCAGTGAGAAGGCCCATTCCTTCACTCAGTAATGTGACCTAATGAAAAGATGTATTAGACATGATCTTCTTTATATGAATCCGTATGGTCAGTCTTTACCACATTAGATATCTGTGCATTTGGCTTATGAAAGCATCTACATTCTGGATGGTTGGGCTCTTTCTGTTTTATACTCCATGCATTCCGCCTTCATGACTGTCTGACAATAGGGAGTTTCTTTGTTTTTTTGATATTTCCTCTAACTCATGCAATTACAAGATAAGGTCAAATGGATCAGTTTTCTTCACTGATACCCTTATCTGTATGCTCTTACGTGGGTTTTCTGTATCAACCTTTCCACTGCCCAAAATTAGTTTTCAAAAGTATTTTAAAATTATAAAAAGAAGCGAGTTGTTCCTTTCTGTAGTTCCCCTCATATTAGCCTAGCAAGGGGCAGCAGGGATAAAGCCTATCAAATCAGATTCAAAGCAGATAGCAAATCTATCTGCTACTGCCAACAACAGGTAGGATATTTTAGCTATAATTATTTTTCCCAGGAAGAAAGAAAGATGGCAGTATAATTTTGCTAAACATTTCAGAACAAAATTTACACAGACAGAAATCAACACTTTTCTCCTGTAGAGCAAAGACCAAAATGCTCTCAGTAGGCTGCCTGTGATAGCAGATAACTGGATGAGATGACCCAGGAGATTCCATCCAGCCATGTATCTCTATGACCAATGCTTCCTTGTTTTTATTTATTTAGACCTAAAGGGGATGTCCAGGTTTGAGCTGACACATGGTCTCTAGGGTCATGGGGTCTGGGAGCATCCCAGAGCTCAGGCTCTAGCCCAAGACCAGAAGTGAACACAGCAATAAGAGAGCCAGGCCCACAAGCCTGAGTCAGCTGACATGAGCCTGCCACAGGTGTGCCCCCAGCCAATATACAAATACTAAGAATCTCCTGTGTGAGTAGCATGAGGCAACCCATTTTTCCCACAGTGCTCTGTCCAAAAGCATTGTAAATGGTCTTTATGATGGTAGTCTTCATTTCAACCATCCTGTGATAGGTCGTTTTTTTGTCCTGCTTGCCTTCTCTTTTTCTCTTTTACAAAGCACTGATTCTTAGATTCTCCAAGGCCAGGTTACCATTGTGATGATCATCTAGCCTGACTTCCTGTAGAACACAGCTCAGAGAACTTACCCAAAATATTCCTGGAGCACATCTTTTCTCCTATCTTGATTTTAAAATTTCCACTAATGGAGACTCCACCATGACAGCTAGTAAATGGCTCCATTGGTTAATTACCCTTACTGTTAGAAACATACATCTTATTTCCAGTGTCAATTTTTCTAGCTTCAGCTTCCAGCCATTTTGCATGCTACAGTGAAGACACCATTACCAAATATTTCTTCCTCATATAGGTATTTATAAACTGTGATCAAGTCAGCCACACTGAGATCCTTGAGTCTATCACTATTAGCCTTTTTTCTAATCCCTTAATCCTTCTCATGGCTCTTCTCTTAATTGATTCCAATTTTAACCCTCACTAATTTTAACTTTCATTGGTTTAACTGAGTTTAGATTAAGCCCTTATCTCACTAATTCTCCAAATTTGATCCTTTGCAATGGACTTCCTGGACATTAGTGAGAATTATTGAAATACAAGTGCTAGAACATTTTGCTCATTCTTTTTTTTTTTTTTTTTTTTGAAGTATTCTGAACAGTATTTCTAGTCTCTTGGGACTCTTGATCAGTAGCTGTTGTCAAATTGTCCATACTTACTCATTCTTGTTGTAGCTTCCCTACAAGCTTGAAACCTTAATAATACTGGGGCACTAAATCAGAATTAGATGAACCTGGTTTAAGCAGTACAATAAAACAAGCTTTTCTATGTCAACACTTGCTCTAGCACACTTTACTGGAATAAAAACTAGGAACTTTATCTAGAAATCAGCTTGAGAAAACAGATTTATCTGAGTTTGCTGTAAAATAGGTTTCCTTCAGTCTGAAATCACATCTGCCTGGAGGAAGCACAGGAAGTGCATCTCAACTAATTGCAAAGAGAAACAGAGAAAAATTGGTCCATTATAGATGAGGGAACTTTAGCATTTGATTAATACTGCAGCAGAAAAGAGGAAAGAAAATGTAACTATTACTTTCTTTGTGAGTTAGAATAATGTTGGGAAAAGAATCCCATGTGATGAAATTCCAGTTCCTACCCTATTCAGTGTAGAATTGTACCTAAATCAGAAGCCTTCATGGACAGTGCACTACAGTATTATTGAGTCTATTTGTTGCAGTGCACTATTGGTGATCCAGCATCAAATACTAAACAAAATGGCATCCAAGCATGTGGAATTTGTATGCCTCCAAACGATTGTGTTTACTTAGGCTGATGCTCTTTAAGGTCAGTTTGAATGCTGGCATACACAGCTGGGCCAAAACAAATACCCACCAACCCAGCTCAACCCTGTTAGACAACTGAGTCAGTCTTCATTGTAGCAATGGAGCAGCATATGACACAGGTCCAGGAGTTGACAGCGAGGGGTCCATGGTTGGGATGGCTGCACTTATGTCATCATCACGTCACTGATACAGAGCAAGTACACAAGAACAATATCAGAAATGGCTTGGCTAATGTCTACCATTTTAAGTGTTTGTCAAATGCACTCCCCCCATGTCCCCCTTTTTTCCCTATAAGGTTGAGTCCGTGTTTGCAAATAATGGGAAACTGTCAAGGAGAAACTGGGGTTAGAACAAGTGCTTCCACTGATATTTAACTAACTCCAAATCTGTTCAGATTATCTAAGTCAGTCCTTCAACAGTGTGCTTGGGAACGCAGGCTTTCATACCATTATTTTGTTTCCCTAAAGGTATGTTTTTAATGTTTTAATACATGGAAGAATAGGCCTGCCAAACTGTGCTTATGGCTTTTAAACACCAGCAATTTACAAACGCAGTGAAGCAGATAATAGGACAAATGATATTGAATTTGTAAACCCATGCTGATGACACTGCTGTTGTATAAAGCTTCCTAGAAGCAGGACTACTATATAAGCAAAATAGTGTTCACTCCTCCTCAGGTGGCCTACCAACCCAGTGTTGAGACCCCGGCTCTGCTCCTGATCACAGATCAGCTGGTTTAGAAGAGTACATTTTCATAATTGTAGCTATAGAGATGCAGGGGAGGGGGGAAATTTCATGAATAGCAAGGAGCATCTTACATGATGAACAAGAGACCTCAAGTTCTGATTTAGAATCTAAATCTATTGATCCTTTACTAGGAGACAAAATTATGATAAAACAGAAGTAGAATTTCATGAAATGGACCCTTAGAATAAGGCTTTACAGGTTATAGAGATGATTTACTTTGATACATGAGCATAATTCTTGGCTTGGCTAAGCACAATGAAGGCTAAAACCAGCATTGTTCCTTTACTGTAAGAGAGACATCTGGAGAAATTTGCTATTGCAAACAATAATGTTGCGCCAGGCGGATCTGAATTACACATGTTGAAGCTATTGATTTTGACTTCAGTGTTGGGAACAGGGGAAAGTGATTTCTCTTTGTACCAGAAACTCTTCAGGAGGCTGTGATCAGGTTAGTATATAAACCAGAGTTCGGAAGCAAATCTAAATCATTCTCAGTTTCATTCCTTTTGAATTAGTCCATCCTTTGAAACCTTGCGCTCTTTCTATGGTAATTCATTGCTGCTCTTCACAGTTCACATGCATTTTGCTGAATGAAAATTACCAAAGATTTTAGGCTGTCTAGTGGATTTTTTTTTTTAAAGTCTCTCCTCAATAAGCCCAAAGTTTCCCAAATAAATATGAAAGAGACTCTCAGGAATAAAAATTCTCTAAAGAATAAAAGTTTCATTGAATGTCAAATTGGCACTCTTCTTTCATCTGGAAAGTTAGCACAAGAGCAATTAATACCTCATAGAGTAAATATTTCTGTAAAGTATAATCATTCAACAGCAACCATCACTGAACAGGATAGAGAGACAGGTTATCATCATAAATCACTGAGTCTGATTTTTCAAGGAGATTTGATTACCTTTTACCCAGACCCCACTTCAGCCCTCTTGAAACACATACCACACCAAATTATATTTGCAGTTAGATAAGTGCACAGCTGAGGCCAGTGGGACTAGTGCAAACATAGCTGAGGGTAAAAAGTGACCCACAGATTTTCAGTCAATAACAGCTGAAAGGGAGGGGTTCAGTATTCCCTTTCTTTATCCAGCCAAATGACATGCAAAGTGAAGAAGCTATTCTCACATTAAGAAACTACAGAAACTGACTTTTTTTGTTTCCATACAAAGCCATGGTATAGGAGATGTTTAAAGCATATCTCATGATGGAGAACTAATTTATAATCTATTTTCTCTGCATATGAACTTTACTGTCTAGTGTGAATTTTGAGCAGGTCCAGTCTCTGGAGTAGGACCCAGGCTGATCTCATTTAAAATGAGAGAGTACAATGAAGAATGAACAACAATAGAAGGATGCAAAAATTGGGATCCACCTGTCACACAGGTAAAATAATGGCCAGCCACAAAATCTGGATTTGGATCCAGGTTGAAGTCCAAACCTCTCAATGTTTTATACCTAAGGGCTTGGCTAGTAGGATTTTTTCTAGTAGAATTTGACAGTATGCACACATCTCCTATATGGACAAATTCACCATCAGATACCACACTGTCTGAGACGACAGTGTCAGGGAAGCAAGGAGTCTTGTCAACCACTCAGTTTTTGCCTCCCTCAGCTTATGCAAGATATTGATGCAGAACATGATGTTTGGAAACTGCACATGCTAAGTGACCATGAAGGTCTAGCCTAGCCAAAGGACTAAAGGAGATTTATGCAGTGCTAGAGAGAGATTGTACAGGCTGGCAGAAAGATCTGGATGCACAAGAATGTTGCATAACTACCAACTGCCAGTGCCCACCTGTCTGTCTCTGTCTGCTTATCAGTGTGCCAATACTTTCACATACCATCCAGAGTAAGGTCCTCTCACCTGCCAGAGTGTCCATGTATTACAGAGCACAAGGAACACTCCCATGATCTGAGCTCTATTCCTCTGCTCAGGCCTGTTTGAGAAGTGAATGAAGGCAAGGACCAGAACAGTACCACAAACTAGCTGAGCAAGTAGAGGCCAGGAATAGATGGTGGGGTATTACAGCAGGAGAAGGGAAGTAAATATTCCAAAGATGGGATAGCCTTGGTTTATGTGGGCAGCTCGGCAGGTCTGTCAATGCAGCCCTACTGCTATTTCTGCTGTGCGAGGACTAAGCCTTCTCCTTCTGCCGTTTTCTGACAACACATGTAGTGTCCGTGCTATGACAAATGTTCCTCATGTCTGTCGTAATTGTGAATGTAGTTTCACTCCCTCCCTCCATCCCTCTCCAAATGAGTGCTGATATCATCTTGGAATTAAACAAGAGGCCAGTGGGGAAGAGGCAAATGTAACCAGGCAATTAACCTAACAGGGACTCATGCTACAGCAATAATACATGCACCGGGATCAAAAGAGCTGGCAGAGATGAGATGAGAAAGCACATGCAGAATTTCACACACAGGAGCTCCAGCAGCAGATACAGACTTAAAAAAAAGATTCCTTCCCACCCGCATGGGGGGGATTTCAGTGGCAATCAAAGGGAGATGTGCAAATTACTTAAAATGACTTCCAAAGGGGTAGCCGTGTTAGTCTACTTCAGCAAAACAAGCAAGGATTGTGTGGCACTTAAAGACTAACAAATTTATTTATCTCATGAGCTTCCATGGGAGAAAATCGCACTTTGTCAGACGCTTTGAAGATAGGGGAGTTTACAGAATGGGAGGAAAATAAATGCAGGGAAGTGTAAATCATGGGATCAGGTCACACTATAACAGGAAATCAAAGCCTTTATTAAGATTCAAACACTGGGAAACAGCACATAGAGGAAGGCGAGGTCCAATCACCTGCTGTAATGGGACAAGAATCCATAGTCACAATTTAATCCTCATTTTACACAATCAAATCTACATATCTATTACAATTCTGCTGAACTGATATGCAGATTCAATTGTGTGAAAGCAGGATTAAATCATGACTATGGATTCTTGTCCCATTACAACAGGTGATTTGACCTCACCTTCCTCTATGTCATTTCCCAGTGTTTGAATCTTAAACAACTGCTTTGATTTGCTTTTACAATGTGACCTGATCCCATGATTTACACTTCCTTGCATGTATTTTCTTCACATTCTGTAAGATCCCGCTTCTTCAAAGTATCTGACAAAGTGGGATTTTTCTCCCACGAAAGCTTGTGCAATAAATAAATTTGTTAGCATTTAAGTGCCACAGACTCCTTGCTTGTTTTGCTGAACTAGACTAATACGACTGCCCCTTCAGAAATTATTTTAAATAATTTGCATATTTCCCTTTGACTGCCACTGAAATCCCCTCATGGTGTAGACCAGGGATCAGTCATGAATGGAGCACAGGTCTCCTGCCTGCCAGCATCCTGCTCTATCCACTAGGGCTAAGTCTGCACTGCCAAATTAGTCTGGACTAATTTAGCCCTTGGCTACACTAAGCTTTGCCTAGTCCAAACTAAGAAATGTCTTACTTTAGACTAGGCAAAGCTTAATCCAAACTAATAAGTACCCCTGGTTAGTTCAGACTTCCATGCTTAGTTTGAAATTTACTTCAAACTAAGCATGGGCAAGACACAAACTAAGGCTTAATTCAAACTTAAAAAGTTCAAACTAAGCCATTAGTTCAAACTAGCCGTACATTCTAGTTTGAACTAAAACATTAGTTAAAACTAGAACATGCAGCCAGTTTGAACTAAAAAGCCGTGGTTAGTTCAAACTAGCCTGAGGTTAGTTCGGACTAGCCTTGAACTTCTTTAGTTTGGACTAGCAAGTCCGAACTAAAATTGCGCATGTAGACAAGGCCTGGAAGACCATAGTTGTCTGGTACAGGGTCCATGCATAGTGCTAGCTTTCCACTTTGATGACCCTTCTCCTACTATTCCTTGTAAGTGTACTCACTTATTTTCTTTCCTTCCCCCTCCCTGAAAACATGATGCAGAGACACAGAATGAATTATGACTTCAGGGATGCTGTGCCAATGGTATATTCTAATAAGAGGATTGTGCACATTCCAATATGTTTACTGATTTCTTTTTCTACTCATTGTGTAAAATCAATCTTGCTTATTGTCATCTTCTGACACTATGCATAGCAGTTTGGTTTTCTACACCAGAGAAAATACTAAACATGGAATTTAAAAGATTAATGACACTTCTAGTATCTAAGCCAGGCCATATTGCATTTTATTAGGAAAAGAAGTCCAGCCAAATGTGCAAACACTCGATAACTGTACTTTTATGGTAGCTGGCATTTGCCCCCGCTCATTTAGACTCTCTCAGTGAAGTTCTCTCTGACGAGCAAATTAAAATGGTTATTAAAGAATATCCTGATAAGCAAACAACTGTGTCCCACAATTAAATGAAGTCATTTCTTTTACTGTTCCATTCATTCCTCCTATAAATTATCTTGCTAATATTTTAAAACATGCAAAACCTCTTTATAAAAGGAATGGTTTTCTCTAGCATTGGGAGGCTTTCTGTTGAATTTCTTCTTACAAATGACATGTGGAAGGATTTTCTTGCCTCAATTATAGCTTATGATAGCAAAATGATTGAACCATGGCATTTTTATCTCCATGCATTTTATTTTGGGTTTTTATCAATAAACACTTCATTTGCAACCTGTCCCTAATTATAACATTTAATATTAGCAGATAATTCATTATTTGCTCCTCAGACAGACACTGGTCATTGATTAGAAAGTTTAATGTTAATAGAAGTAAAATGGACTCTTCAGCTGAAAATGACTCACTTATTTACTCCCCCTGCAAGAGAAGCCACAACTGTAGCTGTGTTTACTTACCCAAAATTCCTAATGCAATGTAACCCAGAATGACAGTTATGAAGACTACACAGCACAAAACATCTGTACAGTGCCTAGAGACAAAAGGAAACATTTTAAAGAATTAGAGAGGTATCCAAAATAACTTTCTTTGGAAATGACTGATTCATACATTATATAGTCAGAAGCAACCATGGACATCACATGGTATAACCTCCTGTATAACAAAGGCCACAGAACTTCCCTGAATTAATTTCTATTCGATAATCACCATATCTTTTAGTAAACCATCCAGTCGTGATTTAAAACTTTCCAGTCATTGAGAATCCACCAGTTTTAACAATGGTTATTTACTCTCACCTTTAAAAAGTTGTGCCTTATTTCTAAATTGCCCTTATTTAGCTGCCATTTGTCCTTCCTAAGCTTACCTTCACAAGCCTTTGCTTTTAAGGACTAACAAGCAATAATCACCCTAGAGGTAGGCTAAAGAGTGTTTCTAGCTAGAAAGAAAGAAAAGAATTGCCTTACCAAACTGAATGACCTCCAACTGGCCTAGGAGTCTAAACAACCAGACATGTGTGTAATCCTTCTGCCAGAGCAGGCTGGGAGAACAAGGGCTGGGTTCTATACCTAGGGGTTTCCCAATAATGTAGCACCACCAACTGGCTCGAACCCCCACCCAGATTTCTGGGAAATCCTGTACTATTCCCTGGGCACCTCAAAAGGGGTAAGTCTTCCCCACTCACAAGCACGAGTCTGAGTGTAGTAAACAGAACATTTAATAGTAGTAAAACAGAGTGCAAAAGGCCAAATAACAGAAATCAGTGCTGATCTAGCAAATCAGTACAGAGCAAAATTCCCAACAACCACACCACATAACAGAACATTCAAAACCAGTACTGATCAGGGGAATCAGCGCTAATTGGGCCTCCAACATGATCCCACATATCATAACAACAAAGGTAAACTCACTAGCAAAATCGGCACAGATCAGGCGAAATCAGTGCTAACCAGGCTAACCCCAAGGAAAATAGGGAGTGTCTTTCACACCAGCTGTCCACTGGCACCATCTACTGGCCACTCACTCCATCCAATAGCACCGTCCTTTGGTTCCACTCACTGATCACTCATGCTGCCCAGCTCACCTCTGGCCGCTCTCACCGTCCACTGGCTCTGCCCACTGGTCACTTATGCTGCCCAGCTCGCTGCTGGCTGCTCTCACCATCCGCTGGCTCCACCCGCTATCTGCTGGCTCCGCACACTGGTCACTCATGCCATCCAGCTCGCTGCTGCCTGCTCTCACCGTCCACTGGCTCTGCCCGCTGTCTCTGCCCACTAGTCACCCATGCCGCCCAGCTCACTGCTGGCCGCTCTCACTGTCCACTGGCTCCACCTACTGTCCGCCAGCTCTGCCCACCAGTCACTCAGGCTGCCCCAGCTCACCGCTGGCCACTCTCACTGTCCATTGGCTCCTGTATTTGCTGCTCCTCTTCAGTGATTTCAGCTCAGAGAGAGGGTTTTTTCTCTCTAGTAATATTTGCTCAGAGAGAGTTTGCTTCTCTCTCTAGTGATTCCAGCTCTTAACTTCAAGTAGCTGCAAACAGCTACCTCTATTTAAATGACAAAGGCCTCAGAAGAAGTCTAGCCAGATCTATCATTAGACAGGGCAGGCAATAGGAGACAAGGCAGAGATAGCCTCAAACCCCTACCCATCTTCACCTTCTTTCAGGCTGAAACACACAGTTGCCTCTCCTACAAGCCTCTTGTTAACTAAGAGTAGTTTTTACCCTTTAACTAATCCAGACAGATTTGAAACCAACAGAAAGTAGCAATTCACAAAAACACAGTATTTCATATTTCCCCTCAGTAGGATTACAGATATTGACAGATTTGTGATCAGATTAACCCCAAATACCATTACCCGCTATGCCCTGCACCCAGTATGCTAATACCTAATTGTGCTCTTTGTGTTCATGCTAATACAGGACCCATGCAGATTAGGTGCCCCCCCAGAAGCTGTTAGGCACAGCTTTTAAGCCTGCCTTACATATGAATTAAGGTTCCGACAGCTACCAGCTGCAGCTGGTGTAAATCAGCACAGCTCCACTGAAGGCAATGCTGGTGGATGCCACCCTCAAAGTCAGTCTGTTTGAAAAGTGCAGGCTTAATTAGCTGTACTCTTTAAGATGTACACCTATCCATTCATCCATCTATCTACAAAATTTTCTACTGCACCTTTTCAGGATACAATTACAAACCAACTCTGGTAAATTAAAACCATTTTTCCAAAGACAAGAAGAGGCACTAGTTCTCAATAAAAGGTGTATCCATGATGAGTTTCAAATATCATCTATTTTTGCCACAGTTTTTTAAAAATTGGATAAAGTGTGTGCGCGAGAGAGGGATGATTCAACTTGAAAACACCAAAATAATTGGAGAGATCTTGCCAGAGTTTAAAGCAGAGTGTCTCAAACATGAAGCCAATGGGCTGCATACGGCCCCTAAAGCTATTTCCTGCAGCCTGCAATGACACTATTGTTAGCAATATCTGCAATACTGTTGTATGAAAAGGTTTCAATGGTGTGGCCCTCAGGCTAATGTAATACTCCTCATGCAGCTCTGTACTAGTCCTCATGAGGCCCTCATGGTGATTTGAGTTTGAGACTCCTGATTTAAAGTCCCATCATTCAGATACAACCTGCATGACTGTTACAATTAAGGAAGTCCAGAAATACTGTCAATGAAGATTAAGACGGGAGGATTTCACATAAGGATTAATAGCTCTTGGATTCTTTTGGCCCAAACAACCCCATTAGAATGTGAAATTTGTGTGATATAAAGGATAGAGGACATTTAGGCTATGTCTATACTCACGGTGGCATATTTGACGCTATCAGCCCAGCATTTCAGGAGCATTTAGCAGCAAGTCTGAACTCACTGCTTCACTCCTGGAAGTTAGTGTCGGAAGTCCTGGGGGCCAGGAGACATAGGGGAAAGGCAACTGTGAGGATTTGCAGTCAGCTTTCCCCAGTGTGTCCCGGTGGCTTAGGAAGTTGCCAGCATTTATGCAAGGCATTTTATGTGCCTTGCATAAATGCCAGTCGACTGCCACCGAGAAAGTCCCTCAGTGTAGACTAGGGCTTAGTTTGAAAGGAAGGATTGAAAAGTAGATCCAGATTCCAGTGACTGGGAAGGGGGACAAATGGAGAAAAGATGACATAACTTTTAAACAACTGGAAAACTTTGAGACAAATTCCTTCCAGATGTGAACAAGGAGCAGAAAGAGAATGACCCATGTGTCTCTCCATAGAGAAACAATCTCAGATCAAGGGCTGGAGACTTCTAGTGAGGTGAAGAAGTTAAAGGTTCCTGGTCAGTGTGACAATGGGGATGTGTTGAGGCAATCTAATGAAGATGGGTTTGTTAAACTGAAAGAACTGAGGATAGAGCCCTTGCTATTCGTTATGCTTCTGTTCTCTGCAGTTGTCACAGATGAAGCTTTTCTCCAGTGCCCTGTAATGAGTGTCTGCCCAGCAGATAAATGACAGAGCATTTACAGTTCTGAGAAGAGCTTTAATCTGAAGATTTATATTATATTTGGGATCACAAGATGCCATTAATAAATAATGGATGGGAAAGAGTCACCTACTTCCTTTGCTTAACACCAGCAGAAGCGCTAACCCTTTTTAAATGTAAGGCTAACATCTGTTTCACACTAATTCTGACACTTTACTCAAGCTCAATTTCTCACCCTATCAGAGGGGCTGTTAAATGGTGCAGTGTTTAATAAGATACGCCTCAGGTAAAAAGACTACTGGAAGGAGAACTAGGACACTGGTATTTAGGATTATGCATGATCAAAGGCTATACCCATTTGTGTCAGCTCACCCCTTAAAGTTTTATAGTCACTCAAGTGCCAAACATTTCTACCACTTCACACCATTTTCTATTCTGAGTATGACACAGATTTTATTGTGCCTAGCACAACAGATCCTGGCCTCTCGGTGCTGCTATAAAATAAATATTAAATAATTATAATAATTGCACAGAAACTATTTTGGGCGAGATTTAGAGAGTTTTAAAATAATTTATTGGAACTACTTCTTGCATTCTTCTGCCTGTCCAATCAGGTCTGTTAGTTACCAGAGGTGAAATCCTGGCTCCACTAAAGTCAGAGGAAGAAGTTCTGCTGACTTTGTGGGTACAGAATTTCATCTTATAAATCCAAGGCTTGGATGTGACTGCCTACAAAGTAATATGGCCCACTGGTGACTATCAGTAGCAAAAATCCAGAATGACCAGAAAATGGACACTAGATCGGGAGGGCACTGAGTTACCATAGAGAATTCTTTCCCAGGTATCTGCCTGGTAGATCTTGAAGCATGCTCAGAGTCAAAATGACCACCATATTTGGGAACAGGAAGGAATTTTCCTTCAGGTCAGGTTGGCAGAGACCATGGAGGGTTTTA
This sequence comes from Podocnemis expansa, assembly GCA_007922195.1. NCBI lineage: Eukaryota > Metazoa > Chordata > Testudines > Podocnemididae > Podocnemis > Podocnemis expansa. Next base: position 2,101,883 of record ML682014.1, read on the forward strand.
GCCTACCTTTGAACCACAGGTCGCTTACCGTGCCTTTGTAACTTGAAATATTTAAATTGTGATTTGAGGAATTCAATAACTCAGTCAGATGTTAAGGATCTATTTCAGGAATGGGTAGGTGAGGTTTTGTGGCCTGCAACATACAGAAGGTCAGACTTACATGATCACAATGGTCCCTTCTGACCTTAAAGTTCATGAATCTATGAGGATGAGAAAAATTAAAACAAAAATATAAAACACCTACAGAAATGACCTAAAATAACTCTTCTACCATACCACATTGTATCCTTAAAGTCACTCAGAGTTTTTGAAACTGGAGCAAATTGAATGCTGGGAAACACCCCTCCTCAAAAGGATTAATGTCCTATTTCAAAACTGACCTGGTTTTGTTTTGGAGCAGAAATGTTGATATTTAGGGGAAAATAGAAACATTCTGGTACTTAGTTGATTTTGCTGTTGTATTTGTACTCAAGACAAGGAAATTGTGAAGCTGCTCAGGCATGGAATATTAAAATAAATAACTAGAGAGCAAGGGACTAGGAGACAGTCATGAGAGTGCCTGATAAATGTAATTTATCATAAGGATCTTGCGCTCTTTCACATGGTTACTGCAATGTGTTTATACTATATCTGTACGTACACACAAAGATTAACAACAAACATATCCACCATCCTCACGAGACACATGATGCAAAAACTACAGAAAGAAAAATAAGTTTTTCACCTACAAACACTAAATCCAAACCTTTTCCAAACCAGCAATGACTGCACAGACCACAGGCTACTGTAACAGACCATGATAATAAATATTGACCGTATTTCTAATGATTCTCTTTTCTCATGAATAAAAATGCACTGGACATGAAAGTCATTGAAAGCATGATTGTATTTAAAATCTGCACTGTTCTTTCATCTTTTCACATTTCAGGTGCTCCACAGGATCATGCCCCAATTTGGTTGTTAGCCTAACTATTCTACTTGACTGTTACTGTTTCTAAAGAAATAAATCATAGAGAAGGCCATCAGATTCATCTTAGCTAGGTGATGTAATAATATAATTTCATTTGATAAATGCACATTTCGGGCTCCCTTACCAGATTTTATAGCCTACTATTGTCATTTTGTTTAGTTTATGGGTACTGCTTTGCTTTCTGCCACCTTTCAGAAATAGATTAGCTTACCAGCTTTCCTATTTTTTTTTTCTGTGGCTGTGCAAAGGAGAAAAAAAACACTTTGTTCCCATTTCTTCGTGGAGGTCGGTAAAGCACACAGGGTGTACTAGCAGAATACAGAAAAATAAATAATGATATAAATTAATTCCAGAGGGGTATGCGTGTTAGTCTGTATATAGCAAAAACAACTGAAGTCCTGTGGCACCTTAAAGGCTAACACACTTCTTCAGGCATAAGCTTTCAAGAGTTGCAACCCACTTTCTCAGATGCATCTGATGAAGTAGGTTACAGCCCATGAAAGCTTATGCCTGAAGAAATGTGTTGGTCTTTAAGGTGCCTCAGGAATTTTGTTGTTTTTTATATTAATTAGGCGACAAGTATCAAATATCAGAGATTGGAAGCACATCTGACAAACGCTGCATTTCATGGCTAACAATTCTGTTTTGGAACAACGTGCTTTTCCTGGCTTTGGCCTCCAATTCTACAGTTCATAATGTCTCATGCATGTAATTCTGTCCAGGCTGTTGCATTAGCAAGAAGCCATTATAACTGATATTACAGTTGTACTAATATTACAATAGCCTCTGCAGACCTAGATCCCTTTGTGCTAGGCACTGTGCAAATGTACAATAAGAGAGACAACCTCCACCCCAGAGACCTCACAGTCTACACATATGAAGGCAGACAGCTGCAAACATCACTTTTTTGTGGTGGATTTAGGATGACCACGAAGGCCTCAGTCCTTCTCTAAGCTCAGTGTTAATGAGCTCTGTATGAATACAGGAGTCTGCTCATGCAGAATTCTTCGTAGGACTGATGTGTGTTTTTCTGTTCGATCGTCTAGCAACAGTACTATGACCAGACCTCAGGGTCCTCTACGTAACTATGGCCTGAATTGAAAGATCATCTCTGCTGGTATGGATTTAAATAGAGTGGCTGGTACTTTTAGAGAGACAGACAATGTAACCAGGCCAAAAGGCACTATTCAGCAGAGCTGAACAATTATTTCAGTTGGTGACAGATTCAGTTTGTTCAGAGATACTTCCTTTTAAGCAAACTGCTCCTATGATGGAGACCTGAAAATCCAGGAGGAAGACGTTAAGGAGGTTTTAATGCAAAAGGTGTTTAGTTAACCTATCAGCCTAAACACTGGATTTTCTAAAATATTCTTCAGAGAGATTTTAATGCAAGGGGTTAAATTTAGCTAGCCCATGCTGGCTCACTGACTTGTATTTCTCCCTGCTGACTGAATCTCATGTGCCAGAAAGCTTTAATTTTAAAAAAATGAAGTCTCTAGCCTTTATGGCTGTAAAGAAATTCAGCAAAACGTTAACCAGAAGTGAGTCAATTAAGTGATGTTTGCCAAGCAACAGGAGCTCCAAAGAAACAGAACTCCCCATTCATCTCAGTAGGATATGTAACACGCTACATCAATATAGATCCCTGTGGGCTGCCAAAGATACATGTGCTAATTAAAATTTCATTAGCAATGAGAAAGAATCCGTTTCTTGCCAGTACTCCTCTGCATCAGACTCTTCAGGTTATTGACTCTGAAGCCTGATGATGACAATTCAAATATCACCATTGTTAACTGTAAATACTGACCACAGTACCCAAGAAAGGAGCAAGATGATCCTACCATGATGATCAGCATAACCCACTATGCACAGAACCTCATTTTAGAGTCATGAGTAGGCAGAGTTTGTGTTGTGGATGAAGCTCAGGAAAGTATAGTCTAACTAACACACAGTATTTTACTCAACCTAACTCTTATGAAGATTACTATGAGATCATTGAAAGTTAGCATTTGTTTCAGAGCCAGACTGGTATCCCAAAGTCAGCTACTACAGGGGAATCCCAGGAAAGGAAACAACAAAATGGGTCTAGCCATCACCTACAATCCCGAAGTCAGACCTCTACAGCACATCATCAGGGATCTACAGACTATTCTACAAGATGATCCCTCACTCTCTCAAGTCTTGGGAGACAGACCTCTCCTCACTTACAGACAGCTCCCCAACCTTAAGCAGATACCAGCAGCTACAGACCAGACAACAGAACCATTAAAACAGACACATACCCTTGCAACACACCACACTGCCAACTTTGCCCTCATATCTGCACGAGAGACACTATTACAGGACCTAACAAAACCAGCTACTCCATCAAGGTCTCATTCATCTGCTCATCCACCAGTGTGGTTTATGCCATCATGTGCCAGAAATGCTCCCACACCTCATATATTAGATAAACATGACAGTCTCTGTGCAAAAGAATAAATGGGTACAAAACTGACAACAGAAATTGTAGGTGAGCATTTCAGTCTTGCTGTTCACTCCATTGATGATTTGCTAATAGCTGTGTTCAAACAAATGAATAACAAAACAAGGTTTTAAAGAGAAAGTGCAGAACTGGCATTCATATGCAAATTTGACACTTGCTTCAGGGTTATATAAAGACTTGGGGTTTTTTTTTCCTCATTACAACAGGTGATTTGACCTCACTTTCCTCTATATGCTGTTTCCCAGTGTCTATATCTAAACTACTGCTTTGATTTACTGTTATAGTGTGCCTTGATCCTATGAGTTAACCTCCCTGAATATATTTTCATCCCATTCAGTAAATTCCCCATCTTTAAAGCATCTGATGAAGTGGGATTGTCTCCCATGAAAGCTCATGCAATTAATAAAATTGCTAGTCTTTAAAAGTGCCACAGGACTCCTTGTTTGTTTTGTGAATTAGACTAACATGGCTGTCCCTTTGGAATTTATTTTAGAAGCACTCAAACTGCTAAGCCCTTTCTAATAACAGCAGAAGACCCAGGCTTTGCCTCCATGAGTCCACAGTTTTAAGTTTTCAGTCCATCAGAAAGAAAGGTTGTGATGTGAGAGTGAATGGACGAGCTAGGGTTGGAACAGCAAGCTGATTTGTGAGTGACTGTTGGTGTAAAGATGGCAGATGATACTGTGTGAGCAGACATCATCATCTAGAGTGGCAGTTCCCAACATTTTTGGCTCATGGGTCACAGATTACATTTTTTTTCCTATGCTTAAGTGCTATCAGTGTCCCTCCCTTGCCAATGCAGGCAGACAAAAGTTCAGGGAGGAGGCTGCATGTGTCCTGTAGCCCCATACGTTCCACCTAGGTCCCTAGGCAGCAGCTTCCTTCTTCAGCCAGGTGGATGGGAGATCAGTGCTCCCCCCTTCTGGCTCCAGCAGGAACCCCAGCACCCATGGACCATGCAGAGCACTTTGCCATGCTTCCAGCTACAGCCAGGAGGAGGGAGGCACTGATTTCCTGTCCCTTGGCTGCAGCAAGGAGCCTGCACCAACCTTGTAGCCCTGTGGCAATGTGTTCCATCTGGGTCCCCAGGCAATAGCTCCCTCCTGCAGCCAGAGAGCAGGAAGGGATGGGCCATTTTGAAAGACCCCTTCGACCATTTCTGGTCCCCAGCTCACAAGTTGGAAACCACAGATCTAGAAAAAGAGGGCAACAATAGAAGAGAAGTGGGCTAAGAACAGACTCTGAGAAACTGCCCCCTACCCAAAGATCTAGTGGGGAAAGAAAGGAAGGGATTGGTTGTGGATATCCAACGTACAGTGAAAAGCATCCGTCACCTAGGTATCTACACACAATCGCCTCCACTGTTGTAATGCTGTGTTTTATTACTGTCATCTGCCTACATGGGGGGCAGCACTATATCATGGGAGCCAGGGATTCCTCCAGCTCTGCACTCGGAGTGGGGGAGCCCAAATGCAGGCTTGGCCCCAGGATGGTGGAGACCCATGGTAAGCCATTGATTAACATCACTTAACGTATGCTCTATTGTTAATAAATCTGGCACATATCAGAGAAGGATCTATTAATGAAGATTCTCTATATTCTAGTAAGGAGGAGAGGACAGTAGAGGATAAAATACGGGTCAGATGTAATGAGAAACTGTCAAATGAAAAAGAATCCCATTCAATTACATCACATAATGGCAGACAGCTAAAAGGTGACGGTTTTTAAGTGCTCATATACAAATGCTAGAAGTCTAAATACCAAGATGGGTGCACTTAAGTACCTCATGTTAAATGAAGATATTGATATAGCAGGCATCACAGAAACTTGATAGAATGAGAATAATTAATGGGACACAGTAAAACCAGGGTTCAAGATATATTAGAAGAACAGACTAGGTCATACCGAGTCTTGCTTTATGTAAAAGAAACCATGAAGCCAAATGAAATAAAAATCATAAGTGAACTAGACCATGCCATAGCATCTCTAGGGATAGCAATCCCATGCTTGAATAATTAGACTATAGCAATAGAGGTATACTGACCACCTGACCGGGATGGTGATAGTTACTGTGAAATGTGTAGGGAGATGAGAGAGGCTACGTGTGACAGGGTGCTGGTGGTACACAAAGGGTTAAGCCAGCCCCGATGCTGGAACCATAAGTTAAGAGTGGAACCAGACAGGACTAATGGCAGGATTGGGCTAGAGAGGAGTAGGAGGTAGGCTCACTCAGCCAAGCCCTATAAAGGTTCAGAGGTAGCTGTATGGACAGGGGGAAAGTCCTCAGCCTGTAAGGGAAAAACTGCAGTGGGAAGCAAGATCCCTGATTAGACGCTGAAGCTGCATGGCCCTAGCCTGGAACTATTGTTATCTATAGTTGTTGGTGGAAAAACCTATAACCAAAAAGCACTGGTGGAAGCACAAAATGGATGACTGTGGGTGGTTTGTGGGCACGGAAGACCTGACCACACTGGGGGACAGCACAAACCTGCTACAATATAAAAATATAAAACTCTGTAATAGTAACAGGGGATTTCAACAACTCCCAGCCATGCTGACTGGGTACCTGTCACCTCAGAACAGGATGCAAAGACAAAGTTTCTTAACACCTTAAATGACTGCTTCCGGGAACAGTTACTCTGAGAACCCACAAGAGGAGAGGCAATTCTTGATATAGTCCTCAGTGGAGTACAGGATCTGGTCTAAGAAGTGAGTATAGCTGAACCACTTGGTTACAGTGATCGTAGTATAATAAAATAAAACATTTATTGGTGGGTGGAGAGTTGGGAAACAGCAAGGCAGTCCACCATGGTCGCACTTCATTTCAGAAGGGGGGATCTACATAAAAAATGAGGAAGTTAGTTAAACAAAAATTAAAAGATACAGGTGCCAAAAGTGAAGCCTCTGCAAGCTGTATGGAAACTTTTTAAAGACACCAACATAAAGGCTCTCACAAAAGGAGCATAAACTCTGGCAAGTGAAGTGTAAAAATATAATTAGGGAGGTCAAAAATTTGAAGAACAGCTAGCCAAAGAATCAAAAAGTAACCACAAAAAAAAATTTTTTTTAAGTATATCAGCAGCAGGAAGCCTACTATGCAGTGAAGACACTGGACAACAGAGATGCTGAGGAGCCCTCAAGAAAAATAAGGATATTGCAGAGGAAGTTCTTTGTATCAGTGCTTATGGCTGTAGATGTGAGGGATTCCCAAGTTTGAGCCTTTTTTTTTTTTTTTTTTTTTAAGATTACAATTCTGAGGAACTGTGCCAGATTCAGGTGTAGTTAGAGGAAGTTTTTGATAAATTGGTAAACAATAATAATGTCACCAGGACCAGATGTTACCCACTCATGGGCTATGTCTATACATACATCGTTATTTCAAAATAAAGATTTTGAAATGAGTTATTTCGAAATAAAGTCCTTATTTTGAAATAAGTTAATTCGAATTAACAAAATGTTAATTCGAATTAAGGGAAAGCCTGCTATTGAAACAGCTGTTATTTCAAAATGGTTATTTCTAAACAACTGTTTCGAAACAATGGTGTTATTTCGAAACAACATGTCCAAACGGCCTTATTTTGAAATAACCATTTCGAAATAACAGCCGTTTTGAAACAATCGGGGTTTAACCTGTTTCGAAACAGCAGTTCTTATTTCGAAAGGACAGGATCTGTCCTTTCGAAATAAGAAAATGTCATGCAGACCAAATTTCTTTTATTTCAAAATAACCAGTGTTATTTTGAAATAAAAGTGCTGTGTAGACATAGCCAAGAAGTTCTGAAGGGACTCAAATGTAGAACTCTACTGTGTGGTACATAACTGTGATCTGTACCCTAACATTTAAATCAATATCTGTACCAGGAGCCACCAATTTTTAAAAAAGGCTCCAGAGGCAATCCCAGCAATTACAGGCCAATAAGCTTAACTTTAGTACCAAGCAAATTCACTGAAACTATAGTAAAGAACAGAATCATCAGGCACATAGATGAATACAATTTGCTGGGGAAGAGTTAACATGGTTTTTGTAAAGAGAAATCATGATCACCAATCTACCAGAATTCTCTGAGTGCATCAACAAAGAAGTGGAAAAGGGTAATCCCATGGACATAGTGTGCTTAGATTTTCAGAAAGCCTTTGGACAAGGTCCATCACCTTAGGCACTTAAGCAAAGTAAACAGTGATGGGATAAGAGGAATGGTCCTCTTTTGCATCAGTAAATGGTTAAAAGACAAGAAACAAAGGGTAGTGGTCAGTTTCCAGTAAGGAGAGAATAGTGGTGTCTGCCATGGGTCTATACAGGGACCAGTACTGTTCAACATATTCAGAAAAATCTGTTAAACAATGAGGTGGCAAAATTCGCATATGATACAGAACTACTCAAGAAAGTTGAGTCCAAAGCAGACTTTGAAGAGTTACATAGGGTATTCAGAAAACTGGGTGACTAGGCGACAAAATGGCAAATGAAATTCAATGTTAATAAATGCAAAGTAATGCATACTGGAAAACTGAATCCTGACTATGGACATAAAATGATGTGTTCTAAACTGCCTGTCACCACTCACGAAAAAGATCATGAATGGTCCTCTGAAAACATCTACTCAATGTGCACTGGCAGTCAAAAAAGCTAACACAATTTTGGGAGTCATTAGGCAAAGGATGGATGATAAGGCAGAAAGTATCATATTGCTTCTATAAATTCATGGTAGGCCCACATCTTGAATGCTGCATGCACATCTGGCTGCCCCATCTGATATGTCCAGGAAAGGGCTGGACATCACAGAGCATACAGTTTTGCAGAAACTGACAACCAGAAGTGTGTTGGGATCAAATAGGAACCAAAGCTGGAGGAAGCCAAAGTGGGTTTGCAGAGAGGCTGCTAGGGTCAGAGATGCTGAACCAGGGCTGTTTAGCACACAGACAGTTCAGGTGCAACCTGCATTCAGGAAAGTTAGTTGTGAGTAGCCCAGGTTGGGAGCTTTATGTACACACAGCAAAGCATTGTGAAGAACTTAAAAGTCATAGTGCAGGCAATGCTACAACTCCTCACTGTGTTAGTTCAGTGGTGCAGTATTGAGTTACAGCACCTGAGGAAGTCAATGGAGCAACACTGATTTACAACAGCTGAGGATCTGGCCCAATGTTATTGGGGAAGGAAAGACTGAGGACTGAAATCAACCATACTACTTCAGGCAAAAGCAGCAAGGAGTCCCGTGGCCCCTAAAGACTAACAAATTTATTTATCACATGAGCTTTTGTAGGAGAAAATCCCACTTTGTCAGGCCTTTGTTAGTCTTTAAGGGCCACGGGACTCCTTGCATCTTTTGCTGAACTACACTAACGCGGCTGCCCCTTTGGTACTTCAGTCAAAAACTCCCTGTACTAATCTACCAGCTTGAGTGTTATTGTGGGGACAGAGATCTCTTAGCTAGTTTCAATTAGTTTTTGTATCTGTGCCTATCAGAAATGTGTGCTCAGGAGATAATTTCTATGCTTAAATTAGAGATTAAATAAAGGAAACCAGACCCACTGAATGTGAAGACTCTACCCATCTGGTTGGGAGATACGATTTCCAATATTACGTTCAGTGCAATTTTGTATGTACATCTGTTGTCCACACGGATAACACAATGGGTTAAGACCTGAAGTAAACTATCTGTTAACATTTTGCTACAAAATTAGTCTCTATCGTTAAGAGCTTATTTTACATAAGGGGTAAAACATTATCCTTCATACTTCAAAGTCCATGCCTTTAGTATATAATCATGCTGTCTCCCTTCCGTCTTCTAGTGTGTGTGAAATTTTAATGTTCATTAAAAAGGAGAATTGAAAACACTTGCCTAGAGCAAAGCACAGTGTAGCTGTGCTTGTTACGGGTTTCTTCCCACAGCACTACATGTGCACCACTGCTCTAACCTGCCAGGCCCCACTTATTTCACTAAGAAGCCTCTTTTGAGCAGCGTCTGCCCACTGTACTGAAGTGCAGTGTTCTGCATAATGTGGGACAGTGTTTTTGAGAACTAAATAGGGTGAGACCACGGAATTCATATCACTTGTGACCTAACTTCAGGGCTGAAATCTAAGTTCCCAGAGGGAGAGATTGTGACACCAACACACTATGAAATCTTCTCTTTTATTGAAACAAACAAACAAGGAGTCCTGTGACACTTAAAGGCTAACAAATATATTTATTGCCAGAGCTTTCATGGGAGAAAATCCCACTTTGTCAGATGCTTTAAGTCATCTGACAAAGTGGGATTTTCTCCCATGAAAACCCATGCAATAAATATATTTGTTAGTCTTTAAGTGCCACAGGACTCCTTGTTTGTTTGTTTTACTGAACTAGACTAACACAGCTGCCCCTTTGGATCATTTCTATTGCTAACATTCACTTTTATATTTTTGAGAAGTTTAAAAAACTGAAGGCAATACTAATAAAATATTGTAATCAGCATGACTCTAAGGCATATCATTTCCCCCTTTATTTTATGTCCATATCTGCGCAACTCATCAGCAAACTGAAATGGATTATGTCAAAAACTCAATTTTCTCAGCAACTACCAATATTAAATATTAAACACATCCCAAAAGATTAACATAGGGAGGTTGAATGCTGTATAAAGCTTGTACAATGCAAAGGCACCAAACTAAGATTCATTTCCCAGCAGAATCTGTGACTGAGCCAATATAAATTCTAACAGAATAGTAAATTGTGAGATCTTATCACAAGATAATACATTTCATATTCTGATGATTAAATAATTTTTCATGCTGTAACTCTAATAAAGTGTCTGAAGTTTAAGCCCACCACGTTGTAGTGCAAGTATAATGTCCATAAAGAAAGGCATTTTAGTTTAGAGATTTTGTTTTTGAAGCTACAGTAAAAAGCCATACCCAAACCTGCCAGTAAATCTAATTATTATGTGGGGCGTTCACACATTATATGCTAGTAAGTTTCTTTTCTAAATGGTTACACAGAGAAAAAGAAAAGAAGAATCCACTATTTTATTAGTGAATTCAGGTGAGTGGGATTCAGGAAGATGACTTCTTCCGGTGAAATCATGCTCCTATTGAAGTTAAATAGAGTGTTTCCACTGGGTTCCGTGGGGCCAGGATTTCACTCCAGATTGAAATCAGAGCCATAAGCATACTGAGATTTTACTGATTCAGAACATCACTCCTTGGGACTATTATTTGTGGGTTAGGGAAAATGCCTGCGGCATTTTAATGAAATTTATTTTCAGTCCCAGCCAGCTGCCCACTGGTGGATCAGAGGAGCAGGCAGGAATGTTGTAGAGAGAAATGACATTAATGAACCCCTTTAACGGAACAGTATGTCTTGCTCTGGTGATCACACTTCTAAAAGAACAGTGACATACTGGAAAAGGCTCAGAAAAGAGCTATAGGAATGATTCAAATACTAGAAAACCATGCCTTATACTGAGATGCTTCAGAAGTGCAATCTGTTTATTTTCTTAAAGAGAAGAATAAGAAGTGAATTGAACACAAGGTACAAGCATCCTCACAGGGAAACAATTTCTTTAGTTTATCAGGAAAAGGTGTAATGAGATCCATTGGGTGGAACCTGAAACCAGATAAATTCAGATTAGAAACAGGGCCAAAAATTAACACTAACTTATTTATTGTTGGAACAACTTACTTAGAAATGTGGTGGATACTTAATTACTTGAATTCACTAAGTCAAGACTGGGTGTTTTTTAAAAAGATATGCTATAGAAGAGACAGAAGTATCAGGCTTTATTCTGAAATTCATGGGCAAGGTTCTGTGGTTTGCAGGTCAGCCTAGATGCAGACTGGGCTTTAAGCCGGTGGGGAGCAGCGCTGGGCAGCGCTGAAGCCCGCCAGTGCCTGCAGCCCGGCTGTGCAGGTGCTGGCCAGGGGACACCCCTCAGCACCCTCGCCAGGGTGCTGAGGTTTCCCTGGCCAGGGTGCTGAGGAGGCACCCCTTGAACTGTTGTTTTGGAACATCTTGTTCCGAAACAACACGTTCGCACGACGTTGTTTTGAAACAACTGTTGCGAAACAATGTTGTTTCGCCCACAGACTAGGTCTAACTTGTTTTGAAACAACGCGGTTGATTCGGAACAATGGGAACCGTTGTTCTGAAACAACCGTGCGTCGTGTGAACAGCCGAAACCTGATTTTGAAACAACCTCCGTTGTTTCGGAATAAGGAGGCTGTGTGAACACACCCGAGGATTCCAACAAGAAGCATTACGACAGAGGAAAGGGAATAGAATCAAAACCAGTGGAATTTACTAGGGGATAGGCAGAAAGAAAAAAAATACACATCAAAGTCTTTATTGTAAACTCCTCCACTTATCTGTAGATACAGAATGCTGCATCACAACCTGGGAATTGCCTTTCTCACCTGACCTCACATTTTCTTTGAAGATCCATGACTCTAAGAGTATATAGCCAAAAGACATTCATTGATGCACAAAGGAAAATGGGTTAATGAACTACAAACACTTTACCAAGTTAAAATATGCTGAAAAGCCAACTAGCTAGGTCTTACTAACTTCAATCAGCTGGGATGTAGGTTTTAAATTTACTGTCAAGGTTAGCAAAAGCTAGCAACCAACTCAGAGAGAAATTGTGTCTTTGAAGAGATAAGAGGGAACACCTCTACACAACGTCTTACCAGTAAGAGGAATGTAGGAGAAAAATAAACTACATAAAAAAGAAAGGAAAACTATCACGGAGGATGGGGGATAGTTCAGAACAACTCTGAAATGAGAGCGAATTCAGAAGTGTCTCTATGATTCATTATACAATAGCAATTTAAAAAATGTGCTATGATATTAGAGATGGTCCATGTAGTTTAAAGAAAATCTGGATGGGAAGACGACAGTGCATTTCATACAAGAAAACAGTCTACGTGTTGGAGGAAAAACTGGAGATTAGGAGAAGTTTCTGGTTTTGTTCTGAGTGAGGAGAGCACCTAACAGCATTCTCATCAAGGGGATATTTGGTAACCTACTAAAATATCTCAAAATGGTGTTGGTCTGGGAAAAAGTAACTCATTCCTCAATAAGCTAAATCTGGATTATTGAACTTATGAACATTTAGCTCAATGGTTTACAGACTTTGGGTTCAGACCCAGTACTGAGTCGCAGACCCTCAGGTTCTGGGTCGTAGCACCCCCTGCTGCCACCACCAAAAGTCTGGAATGCACTCTTTGAAGACGTAATTGATGGGTTGCAGGTATAAATGATTTTGTTTCAAGTGGGTTCTGAGGGAAAAAAGTTTGAAAACCACTGCTTTAGCTAGCCTCCCCTGTATCATCTGCTGCTACCTCTGTTCTTCTCAACATGAAGCACTCTGACCATTCAATAAAACCTAGCAAAACAAATAAGGAGTCCTGTGACACTTTTAAAGACTAACAGATTTATTTATCACATGAGCTTTCATGGGAGAAAATCCCACTTTGTCAGATGCTTGTAAGTTCCCCATCTTCAAGAGTCTGATGGAGTGGAATTTTCTCCCACAAAAGCTCATGCAATAAATAAATCTGTTAGTCTTAAAAAGTGTCACCAGACTCCTTGTTTGTTTTGCTGAACTAGACTAACACGGTTACCCATCTGGAACAATAAAACCTAGTTAATTTGCAGGACACAACAGTCCAAAACATCAATAAAAAAAAGTCTGATTTAGTGTCTTTGGGGAGAAAGCCAATTGTCTTTAGCATTGTGAAACTGTGTTTGCTACCTGTTCATAGAACATAAGGTCAGAAGGGACCAATATGAGCATCTATCTGACTTCCTGCACTTTCTGGAACGCCATTGCTGACAGGGCTGATCGTGATGGCCTGATCGTGAACTTTGACAACTTCTGTTAGCACATGGAGTTTTCGGAGTATGAGAATGTCTAATAAATCACTGTAGAACAGTGACCTTTTCTTACCATTCCATAAACATGTGCTCTAACTAATATATTCTCATGGGCATCTGATCGGTAAGGCTTTTCTTTGGCTCCAGTTACACTTTGCTGTTCATATACTCCGACAGATTTCACTAATTCCTTTAGGGACTCAAGAGCTAGGGAGAGGGGAAGGTCAATGCAGCACTAATAAGCCTGTGATACATGGAAGTGTCACTTACAATACTTAATGTGTACCATATTTCCTACTGTTATGATGGTACAATGTTGAACTGTGACCCAGTAATCCTGAAGAAGAATACATTTTAAAAATAGCAAGAAAATGCTATGCCTAAGACATAAAAGTCACTCAACTGTGGTTTAAGTTGAACAGAAAGGGTTTCAACACATACATTTCACCTAGTCAGAATAAAAATATATCATCTCCTTTATTATCTCTGCAATTTGTAAAAAGGTGGGAATGACACCTTGGGGTGTGTGAATTAACTGAAATAATTTATCCTTCATAACCATATATTTACTCTCAAACTAGTTCTTTTAGAGTTGTGGTTTTCAACCTTTTTTCATTTGCAGGCCCCTAAAAAAATTCATATGGAGGCATGGAACCCTTTGGAAATTTTAGACACAATCTGTGGACTGTGAGGGACCCACAGAGCACAGATTAAAAACCACTGTTCTATGGTAACAACCTTCGACAGAGAACTCAGACATACTCTGTGGACTTGCAGAGGTCCACAGACCACTGTCTTAGAGGCCTGTCATTTAAAGATCCCATTGTAAACTTCTTCTCAATACATTTTGTTAACAAGCATGTGTACATTGGCAGTCATGCTTTCCCAAAAAGCTCAACTCTATGCAGGTTGTGTCCAAAGAGAACTCAACCCTAATTTTTTATTTCCCATTCCATCAGAGCAGGTGAGAATTTCTCTATTTAGCCTAGTTGGGTTGTTCTAATTACTGGGGTTCAGAAGTTCTCTGAAGGCACACAGAAAACATAGATACTACTTATAGTATATTGAGATCTATTTTTTCTGACAACTCATTTGATATTAAGTAAAAATCTTCTGAGAGTTTTATTAAATATCGCTTGTGAAGATTACTCAGTCGCAGAAGTGAACTAATGTGGATTGTTTATGGCTCCATAGTCCAAACAGCTTACATGTTTCTTTATTGGCATTCAAAAATGTAGCAATTCCTGTGAAATCCCTTAAAAATGTGCCCAATAAAGTAGCTCCAAAATGGACAGTTTATAATGTACTGAACCTTAATTTAACCTTACATAATTGTTCAGTTTGGAGAAAACATTTGCAAACTTGGTTATTATATTGAAATTCTACAGCTTGTGTTATTCAGGAAATCAGATGACACCTGATGCTCCCTTCTGACCTTGGAATCTAAGAATTAGCATTGTGGTACAGCCCAAAGCCCTCCATTAGGAACAGGAGTCCAGTGCACCCAGCCCTGCACATCAAACAGGGAGTGCTGTGGCACTTTTAAAGACTAACAAATTTATTTATCACATGAGCTTTTGTGGGAGAAAATCCTACTTCGTCAGATGCTTGAAGATAGTGAATTTGTCAGCTCTGCACCTGAAAAGGTTATAATCTAATTTTGAAATTTGCTCTATTTACATTTGTCATTTTCATTTCCTACTTAAGCTGATATATGGTTTAAATAAGTTTTCATGTTCTACAATGACATTTAGCGTTAGAATTTGAGAGGGATCAAGTTCATCCATATTTTAAATATAATTTGATTTGTGCACCAGTACAAACATTGTCTCACAGTTTAATGCCAGTAAAGAGAAACGCCCTCATAGTCACCAGCTCTTTTATTATAGGTCACTGATCATACCTTGGCAATCCATCTTTTATCTTCATTCTACAGGTGCAGCCTAGAACTGGCCTATCCCGTGCAATTGGAAAGCACTAAATTAAAGGTGGAGAAGGAGCCTAGAGATGTGTTCTGATTCCGACTCTGACAGTAACCTGGCTAAAAGCTGGGGATGGACACTCAGCTAAATCTGAACAGCATGCAGTCTGTGTGCACAACAGTGCCTTAAAACTTGCCTTCCACTCCACGACTTCTCCTCCAAGCAGGGCCATTCCCCCTGCACTAAGTTAAAGCAGCCCAGAGATCTGCAACCTGTGGCACCAAAGCCGTATGCTGCTCTTTGGCTGCCCACTTGTGGCTCCAGGCTCTAGCCCCACCCCTGCCACCAGGGGACCCTGTGGGTGGCCCGATCCTGGTTCTGGGCTCCACACCACAACCAACGAACCCTGCCAGGGGCCCACTCCTGGTTCCAGGCCCTCCTCCCCACCATGGGATCTTGTGGCAGGCACCTTGGCCCAGCTCTCCCCCACCAGGAGGCTACACCCACTACAGCTCATGAAACACTTGGTTATAGAATGAATTTTTTTAAATGGCCCTTATCTTTCTGGTTGCCAACCCCTGGAGCAGCCTAAGGGCAACGCTAACGTACAATGATTAAAAACAGTCTTAGGGGGTTGAAACTGCTAGCTGGGGGTCTGTGTGAAACAGAGTTGTCCCATCAAGGCCTCTTTTACTCAGCAACACTATGTGGAAGCAGGCAGACAGAAGGGTCTACCATCCTCTGGCAGTTTTCACCTAGGAAAGGATCCTACTTGCACTGAGATGATCCTAAAGGATGAAATATGTTGGCTTTAGGTGCAAACTGCACTAGTGGTACAGGGCAAAACACCTATACATTTTATATCAGGCTTTTAGACCTACAAAGAGAGCTGTCAATCTCAGCATCCTTGCTGCAGTTCCTCCCCCTCTCCTGCTGCCGATCCAAGTCCCCTGATTTTGTGACAAAATAAAACCTCCTTGACAAGAGGTGTAGAGCTTTGTGTGACAAATGCTTAGCAACAAATATCAGTGTAGACACCAAACTTAGTTTTACAGTAAATTGCCCTGAAGAAGTGTCCCATAATGCCCATCCTGACTTCTTTGGCCGTCAGTTTGAACTCCATTGCCCTGCACCCATTCCCACCTTCACCCCATTTGAAGTCACAGAAATTTTTTAAATTCCACCTCTTCTTCAGACCTCACATCTCATCTTCCCAGCTGACCATGGCAGCTCCATGCAACAAATGCTCTCTCTCCTGGAGCAAACAGAGCTTCTGGATCTGATCAGCAGTTGGTGAGAAGTGGCTGGGCAGTCCCAGCTGTGCTACAAATGAAGGAATTTCAACACATGTACAAATTTCTGGTTTAATGGAGAAGGACTATGAATGGGACATGCTGCAATGCATGTGAGAAAAATCAAGGAGCTGTGACAGGGCTACCAAAAGGCTACTACAGAGTCAAACTCTCACACTGGTGCTGAGTCAAAGACCTGCCACTTTTATGAGGAGTTTGCAGCCTTCCTCAGAAGTGATCCCATCTCCACTGCCAAGAGATCCATGGATACCTCCATGGGCCCAGAAGCAGTGAACACTTGACTACACTCCAACAAAGAAGTCATGGACATGGAGATCAAATTGGACGATGATGTAAAACAGGAGATCAGGTTGCTCACATAGGAGCAAGGACTTCTTGTGTACCCAGGAGGGTCTGAGTCAGTCCTAGCCCTCTAGTTCTGGCATGCAGGATGCAAAGCAAGGGAACTCAGGTACATGATGTTTTTGAGTTGATGCTGCTTGGTTACATGAGGTGCAGCTGTTTTTGCTCTGTTGTGTTATACTGTTGGTTGAAGGGACAGCAATGCACAACAGTAACTGCATTTGCATGTGCTCTACATTCTCTTGTTCAGGTACGCAGTGTGGCAGAAAAGTGTGTTAATGCACACTGAGATTTTACTGAAATTCTCCAGAGAGATCCCGAGCAAACTTTCGTCATGATACTCGCTAATCCTCTGCCAGAGATTCCTCAGCAGAGCTGCTTTGCTTCTCTCCCCATTGTAGGAAACTTTCCCATGCAAATTGCCAGTCACTTGCACAGGGACCAAAGTGAGAGAGCAGCACAGGCATCTAATTTGAAGCTGTTTGCATGGAGAAGATGCATTCTAGCATCTTAGTCTCAGGAGTGAGATACTGGCTTCTGTGGCTCCTACTAGTGGAAACTGTTGGCACAATTTAAAATTTTGTCACCGTCTCTCCCAAAGAGCCACCCAGAACCTTCTCCCCAGCTTGAATGGCCCCTCACCATGGCCACAACTAACCATGCCTTAGTATATCACCAGTGTGGGTGCATGCTAGGGAATGGTGAGAAAGAGGTATATTTTACAGCAGTGCATCAATGCTGTTATTCCAAAAACAGAAAAAACCCTTGTAGCACCTTCAAGTTAAGATTGCATGGGCTACAATCCACCTTGTCAGATGCAAATTGTATCAGATGGACACTACATGCAGGTGCTCCATGAATGTAAATACTAACCCGCCGTTGTTTGTCTGCACGGCACACAGCAGGTCAGGCACCTTGTACTCCAGTTCTGATTGGGAGCTCATGGCCAGTCACAATATGTTCAGAAAACTGACAACAACAGCGGAGAGCAGTGCAGAATCCATCCTTTCAGATAGTGATGCTGGGAGCTCAGGAAACTGGGTCATTGAAAAATGCCATGAAATCCAGTTGGAATGACAAGATGGAAATCACTGCATCATGGGATGCTGAGCCCACACCCATGATGCACTGTAATCCTCTTTGCACTAATTTCCCCATTTATCATCATTATAACTATAACATAACAGTCTTTTACCTGTAGCCACGAACTCTTGGTAGGAATAATGTCATTAAGCAGAGCACTAGAGAAGCACTTTCCTGCTTAATGAAAAATCTGGTCAGCTTTGCAACAAATCTATACACATTTAAAGAATGCATATGGAGGCCGTGTGTCCCTGAACACTGGCAATGTCTCCGTTTTCAGAGCTTGCATCTGTGTTTCATCCTGAACCCTATAAATCCCAGCAGACTGATCACATGCAGGAGTGACACTGGCCCAGGAAAAGACCTGGAGCGCACCCCCTGGTCCCAATTCAAGCCCTGGGTAGGGCCCGGATTAGGCTGCTGCTGCTTGTCAGCCAAGCCCCACATCCCCAGCCTGGGACGAGTCCAGGAAAGACAGCCACTGCCACGGGTGGCCCAGCCTCAGGTCTCTGGCACTCAGGGCACAAGCCCCTCGTGTGTCCAGTGCCAGTGACACCACTGATCATGTGACCAGGTAAATGCTTATGCAATCTGAAGACGACCTCATCACCAGCTTTGGTGAACTTTCCATTCTGCCCACTACAAAATCTCAAAATGGGCACCTACCTCCAGCTAAACCTTCCACTGTAGGCTAGGCAGAGTCAGATCTGTGTGCTCTCAGTCTGGACAATGCAGTGAATGATTAGCCTGCAGCAAACGTGTTTGTACCAGTATTACTGCAGACTGCTGACCCACCCTAGGCTAGTGTCTCTGCTTGTACTCACCTCTGCTGCACCAAAGGGAGCAACAGACTTGGCAGGGCTTAACAGGAAGGATGCAAAGGACTCAGAATGAATGCAAGAGGGAGATTGGGGCAGCAGGAAAATGGGGGACAGGAAGATGCCTGCTCAAGAAAGGAGAGAAAAGGGGGAGAAGAATGAAGTATACTGAAGGGAGAGAACGTGAGAAGGGGGAAATTGAGGAAAAGAATAAAACAATACAAGCACACAAAATGTACGATAGAGGAGCAGGCAACTTCCACTATCTTGTCTCCCCTAGTGGCCAAGTTACTCTTATTCATACCCTTCTTGACCTCCACCCACATTATTCCTTATGAAACTCTTAAATCTAACATTTAAATTACAAATACATCTCCCTATGTAATTGCACGTTTACCTGTCATTACCATTCCTATGTACCCAAAAAGATGACAATAAAAATTCAGAAAATGGAATGTGAAGGCTTTTGCTGTCTTCAGTTAATGCCCTTAAGCCTAGCTGCTGCACAATTATTTTGCTGCAGCTGAGGTCTTAGTAACTTTTGCAATGCAATATTTAAATCCTTACATGAATACACAGTAGTAGTAACACATACTGCACTTAATATGGTAAAACATTCCAAAATCTATCACTTAAATTCCTCTGTACACACAAAGACATTTAGAATATCTCATTGCTAAATTTATGAAGAAAATTATTATATTAGGATTTATTACCTAAACTAACATTCATGATTTTCCATTTATTTCCAAACTATCAATTTTTAGAAGGGACAACAAAAGAAGAAATGCATTTTGGAGGTGAAAAAAAACTGTGTGTTTAAGGGACAGTTTTGACTCTTGCAGTTTTCACCTTTGCCATCATTTTTATTCTCTGAAAAATCAAACAAACAAACAAACAAACAAATAAATAAATATTTCAGTCCTCTGTTGTTTACCCTGTTCACAAAGATGACAGTAAATGCCACTGTCGAATATATTCTCAATGTTGCATTTGCATTCCAAAAAGAAAAGAAAAAAAAGAACAATTCCACATCATTTCTTTGCTGTATTCTGCCCTGTTTTGCTTTCCCTGGAACCTACTCAATGCATTAGAGTGTCAACAGACATGCTTTCCCCTGTAGCAGTGGCCACTAAATGCACTGGGGTTAAATTGTACTGACAAGAGATTTTTTAATAAGGGGGAAATGTTGCAGAATGAATGTATTTCTTCTAGTTTTAGGGTGGACAGTACCCTTTTCTTTTTCCTGACATTTCCATATTATGCTACACATTTTGACAGAAGACAGAGACAGGCAGACAGTCTCAAAAGAAGCAGAATGGGAACTGAATACTTTTAAAGGACTGCAGCATGTTATCATAGCAATTAAAGATGTCTTATTGATAACACTATCTTGGAATTAGCACGGGTTGTTTGGCTGAGAGTCACTTGTCACAGTCGTTATATATTAATCTTTTTCATTCAAAAAGATATTTTATTAAACAATAAAGTCCCCAAACAACAGCCTTCAAAATGACAGCATTAGCAAAGCACTATACACTTAGCCCTGGTCTTCACAAACATCTCCACTAAAATGCAGCTACCACCACTGTATTAACTTCCTACCTCTATCCTCTCCACAAGAGGTGTGGCACTTAGTGTCAATGTAGATGCTGTGTTGCTCACATCAACTGTTCCTATCTTTCAGAAGCCATCACACAATGCCCCACACTGACACTTAAATCAATACACATTCCAAAGGGGTAGCCCTGTTAGTCCAGATCAGCAGAAAAACCAAGGAGTCTAGTGACACTTTTAACAACAAATTTATGTATCGCATGAGCTTTCATGGGAGAAAATCCCACTTCATCAGACGCTTGAAGATGCAGAAGTACAGATGAACGGTAGCTCCCATTTTCTGCCCACCAGAGAGAATGTAAGTTTCCCCCATCTTTGAAGTGTCTGATGAAGTGGGATTTTCTCCCACGAAAGCTCATGCAAAAAATAAATCTGTTAGCCTTTAAGTGCCACAGGACTCCTTGGTTGTGTGTGTGTGTGTGTGTGTGTGTGTGTGTGTGTGTGTGTGTGTGT
>ML682014.1:2122745-2181856 GCA_007922195.1 Podocnemis expansa
TGTGTGTGTGTGTGTGTGTGTGTGTGTGTGTGTGTGTGTGTGTGTGTCCCCAAGCCCTTTTTTGCTGCCTCAGAGGAGTTTTTGGAACATCTTCTCTTTGGGCATCTGGGGTGACTTTCTTATCAGTCACAGGCATTCAGCAAGTACAGAGAGGCTTCCCCTCAAGTGCACATATGCAGAAGCAGAATAAACACTGACAAGGAGCATTATTGAAGTGCAATACCAGCATCGATGGATTACTGTAAAGTACACCTCTCTCTCACTATCCTCTGGCAAGTGCACAGCTCAATGATCTACCAGTGCACGTGAGCTACATCTGAGGACAGGGGGCACTTAAGCTGGGGAAAAGGTTCCAGGTGGTCGTTTGGGGTATTGATGTAAGTAGATAGGGGCATCAACATAACCTTCTTGTACTTGGGCTTTAATTTTATACTGTGCACTTGCCCTTTGACTCCTTTAACATACTATTCACCCAGTGCTTTTTAATATTTAAAGCATGTGCAACCACTCCCCCTCCTCTGAAGGGAGGAAAAGAAATGAAAACCTAGGGATCATCCAAGCCTCAGTTTTAGGCCCCTTTGCTTTAGAACATGGGTGCCCAAAGCTGTCATACATGGGGGCCATAGAGCCTAATTGGTGTAGGCCTGCGGGCCACAAAATTCTCAAACTGGTTCTTTTTCCTCATGATATACAGTTATATATTTTCAGTATATTATTACAACAAAAAAGCCATTTGTGGGCCTCATGTGGACCATGGGCTGCACTTTGGGCACCTCTGCTCTAGAATCTCACTGACCTTAATGGAGTTACACACCTGCGGATCACCTTTCCATAACTGAGACCGTAGGACTATGGTACTGCAAACTGATACACAGGGTGACTAGTTCAGGCAGATGCAGGGATACATATAAAGTAACTATAGCCTACTCTTCTCAGCAAATTATCAATTTCTGAGATGTGCCTTTGCTTCAATTATTTCTGCATTCATACCTTCATATATGGACAAAAACAAGTTGGCAGCTGGGACTCTCAGGTACCTCCCATATACAAAGAATGTTTCATTCTCCAGTCAATGTAAACTGATTACCTACAAAGTTAGGTCCTGGTCATTCTGTTTATCAGAAGGGAATAGAGACACATTTTCCTCCACCCACTATACACACATAGATTTACATGTACCATGACCAGCTGTGTACAAATGGGGATCAGATTTGCCTTATGTACATGCATCTAGAACTCTCACTCATATAGGCAAAAATCAAACATATACTTACACCTCTTTTGTTACCCTCCTTTTCCTACAGGAAGTAGTATGCTTCTAAAGTCCCTGGACCAGAAAAAGATGCCAGAGCAATGTCCCTCTTGCTGCTGTTAATTCTTAAGGTAGTTTCTCTGAGGATGCACTTGGCATATTGGAGTCACTAGCTAGATTAGCTTGGAACTTGCGGGCAGGTTGCTTGCTCTAGCTCCATGCCTGGGGAAATTTTATGGCCTTTTGCAGCTCATTGTACTTTAATAAATGCCTTACACTCCTTTAAGAGTGAAATATCTTAAAAGGGGGTTTGTAACATAATTATGTTTTCTACCATTTTCCTGCTATGTGTGTTGTCTATCTAAGTTGGTGGTGCCCATCACAGCAGTATCTGAACACTTCAGTCTTTCATATATTTAGGCTCACAGCTTCTCTCTGAGATAGGCAGAGCTATCATCCCTATTTTATAGCTGGGAACTGATGCTAACTGGCTTGCTCTAGATCACACAGAAGTCTCTGGCAGAGCGAGGAACTGAACCGGGTTTTTCAAGTGCTAAGACAGTGCTCTAACTAACACTAGTCATCCTGTGTGTCTGTTTTATAAAAGGGAAATCTCCATTCACTGTCAGAAGAGTAGGTCACAGGACACACAGTTAAGCTATTCTGATTTTATCCAATAAGAAGCAATTGCACACATGCACACGAACCAGTTCATCACAAGGCGATGCTTTGGGGCAAATAGCAATTTTAGCAAATACTACCACCAGTGTGGCCACTGAAAACTATCAGTTTTACAACTAAAAAAATGAAACATATGTCTAGAATCTGGAATTATAAGAATGCTTCTTTGTTACCACGGGTCCTTACTGTCTAAAGATAATCAGGAACAGAAGAAAAAAAAACTCGCAAGGAGAATCTTTCCTTCCATTTGCTGCTTATTTGAAAAAACAAATATCAGAGGGAAAAATGTAAAAATCCATAAATTATACATTGATTTTTTTAAAAAAAGAAAAAGCCAAAAGCTCCTGTAAGACATCAAGAAAAAACATGAAGTCCCTAGACTGCATTTCTCTCCAGTCTTATAAAATCAACAAAGCTTACATGACATGGTAGTTTCTCTAAAAAGCTGCAAAAAACTTAAAGGGAGGATGGCAAAAGGACCTGGTGTAGCAGAGTCTGTCGTGGTAACTGCACATTTGTTATAATAAATCACAGACTAAACAGGCTGATAAAGCCAAATCTTGTAAGTTGATTTGTTAGGCTGCCCAAGAACTATTGCAAAGCCGTTAGGTCTGAACCTGGTAGCTGTTGAGCATCCTCAGCTCCCATTATTAATGCTAATGGAAATTTCACCTCAGTCAGAATTGCAGGATCAAGCATAAAGCCTGAAACATTTTTCTTTTCCCGTGGTTATCAGCTTCAGAACTTCCCAACTCCTTATATGTCACCTTTAGTAGGATGCTTAACATGTGATTAGATTGGAACATTTGCATCCTGATTCTGCAATCCTTGCCTTCATAGATAGGCCCTCCAATTTCAGTGGGACTGCTCATATGAGTAAAAGCTGCAAGATTGGGCCCTGGAACCAGCTCAATGATTATGAGTCTGATTCATGCCAAGTAGTACCTTACTATAGGAGTGCTCACCCTAAAATCCATATGATATTATAAGGAAGGTATACCACAATAAAGGGCTGGTCCTGTATATGGGGTGGTGCTAGACATTCCCAAGGGCTGAGTACATCATCTGGGTCCTGAATTATAGCAAGAATAACCTCCAACACTTTTTTCCTGATAAAAATAAGTCAAAATGACATCTGAGCAAAACCAAACTCATGATTTCTACACAGTAAAATTAATCAGAGTTCAATACACTAAATGAAGACATTTACCTGTCGTGAATAGGTCCTCTGAATTTTGGGTCAAATTTCCTTGGTTCACCTGCATTTAAAATAAGACATTATAAAAAACAGATCCTGATAAAAATCTGAACAATGTTCTTTTAGCAGCAGTCCTTCAGGAACATCTTCCCAAGATGCTCAGTGTAACCAATTCTAGTATATTAAGCAAAACCAGCAATCTCATCACTTACTTTGATCTACTCTGTGATTGAAGCAGAGGTCAGAGCTTTGAGCATCTATCTTAAGTCTGGTCTACACTGTTGACAGCCATCATAGGTTATGTCTACACTGGAGGCTCTGTTAAGTCAACTTAACAAGGTTGACTTTAAGTTGGCTAACAGCATCCATACTGGAAAGTCCCATCGGCTTCCTGTGTCCACACTGGCAGGTGCTAGGCTGACCCTTCCTTGTGGCCAGGAACTCTGGGAGGGGGTCTAGAGGCCACTTAAGTTGACTTTAGGGCTATTCCCTATCTACACTGGCTTAAGTCGACCTTAAGAGGTGGTGTTATTAAGTCAACTTAAGGAAGCTTAAGTTGACCTAAGACTCCAGTGTAGAAGTACCCATACTGTAGCTTGAGTATCTCCCATCAACTTACCTATGGTCCCTTACCGCAACATCTCCACTGTTCTGTGTCAACAGGTGATGCCCTCCAGCCTTACTCTTTGGGGTGGGGGGGTGGCCAGTGGGGGAGCGAATTTATTGCGTTGGCTGAAGAGCACTTCCAGGACCAACTCCCCAATCAATTGATCCTGCTCCATCAATCCATGCAGCTCTAGTAATGTATACATTCCTTAGGTACTCACATAGCCACTATTACTGCAGTACCAACAACCTTTTAATGTATTCATTCTCCCAACACTCCTGTGAGGAAGGGAAATACTATTACCCCATTTTACAGATAGGAATGTGGAACAGAGAGACTGATCAGCCCCAAGTCACACAGGGAGACTTTGGTAGAACAGAGAACTGAGTAAGTCTCCTGATTAAGAGATAAACGCCTTCACAACTGGATCACCCTTCAAGAAAGCAAATGATCCAAAGCCATGTCTGTAGCATGCAACTACAGAAGCTAGATGGACAGGCTGACAGAATTATGCTTACTCCAGGGTCTTACACCATGCTACTTGGGATTGATGACTTTTATAGGGGCCATCATCACATCATGGCAGTATGCAGGCGTAGTATATGGTCACTAACCTACAAAGGGATTAATGTCCACTCCGTCTGCCCTTTCCTTGCACAGGTACTCACAGGAGACAATGAGGCAAGCTTGGAGACTGCAAGCCAGTCAAGCTAACCAGCAGGTAAGAAGAAAACTTCTGTGGGTCTAATTTATTATTGCCCTGCATTTTTTGTAGTCCTTTATGCCAGTACAAATTAAGAAGAACATTTCATCCTGTTATTTGAAAGAGATAGCACTTCCACTCCTTGACTGCACTATGCGTCAAGCAATGGGAAATCAGACCTGGATGGCTTGAGAGCCAGAAGCAGAGTACTTTCTAGAGCAAGAAAGTTGCCATACCTCATACAGGAGTGAGGTAACAACTCAGGGTACAATTTCTGTTATTCTGTGGCAACATCAGCCAAGTTGCTTTGTTTATTCACCAAAATTGTTTCTTGCCAAATGTCCCAAATGAATAAAAGCCTCAAAGAAAAACGTGGGCAATTTTTTTGGTCTTTCAGATTTTTGCTAGTCTATCTGGCAAGTCATCCTGACACTTACATTCCTTTATTCTGCCTGACCCTGCAAGCCTGGTTGTGGTAACAGAAATCTCCATAGACATCAGTAGGAGCAGTGCATGAGAAAGGAGTAGAAGCCTGGGCTGTATGGTACCTATTGAATAAGCTGTCATCAACAAGCCCACCCCAGAGAATGCCAAGCCTGCCAAAGCAGCGTGTTTGATAACAAATGTTCAACTGTCTCTGTGTTGAAATATGGGTTTGAGAATGAGAGTAATAGAAATAATCATCAGCTATGATATAAATGACGCCAGTAGTTATAACTAGATATTCCTTGCTGCAGAGAAACTTTTTGGCAAAGCCACAATTTTCATATCATCTGTTTTCCACTCATTTCACTCATTAGTTCTTCATTGTTATCAGGAGTTTGTTAACAAAATTATCGAAGATGTATTATGATGAGGGTAAGTTTGTTATAAAATGCATCTGACCAAACTAAGGAGAGTAGAGTACTTTTTTAAAGAAGAAGTTGCATGTGGTCATTTCTGCAATTATTTTAAACAGGTCACTCTTCTCAATGCATTTCTTCTAGATTCATACTTCATAAAAGAGAAGATCTACAATACCATTTAATTCATTTTGGACTTCTAGCTATTTATGCCTAAAACTACTTACAGAAAATATAATTGAAAGTGTTAATTTGAAATAAAATGCTTTCTTTGCAATTCCTTTGCCACCCTAAGCACAGATTAAAAAAAAATTAAAAAAGCCAACAACCAATTGATATCTGGCATTTTGCAGATTAATGCAGTTCTCATATTAAGCTGAAAATTTGCTGAAGTTGTGGTTTTGTTCATTAAATTCATAACAACTCCCCAAGGGTTTGGAAGAGGGAGCATGTTATTAGAAAGAAAGCAAAATGAGTATTTTTCAAGGAAAAAAGAGCCAAGCAAAACCTAAATTTAAAACCTCTCACTGAAAATTTTAACATCTTTCTCATGACCTTCAAAATGTTCTCTGTTCTGCTGGTTCACTACTATTTTATCAAGGCTCAATCTGAAGACTAGAATAAATGTATCCATTTCCCTGGGCCTCTGTCCTCCAGATCTCAAGGCCCGGATCCCCAGAGGTCCCTAGCTACTGTCTACCACTACCTAAACTCACACAGCATGAACATTTTCAGGTTAACAGTTCCTAAGGCACCTAAATTTCTGCCTCCAGGCATCTGAGTGCTATTGCCTCACTCCAGACATCCAGACTCCTAAGCTACAACACAACCTAGGAAACAGAGAAATTTGATGTTTTCCTGCCTATTATCTCTACAGGGCCCAAGCTGGTAAGCATTCTCTGAGCACATCTACCATCTCAGAACCTATTCAAAATCCTGGAAAGGGGAGGCAAAGGGAGGAAAGAGGTGGTGATTATCTTCAGTCCGGTGGTTAGGCCCAGGATATGAAAGATCCAAGTTCAATTCCCCCTTCTACCTGAGGAGAGGAAAATTACTTGACCAGAGATCACTCACAGCACTCAGGAGTGGCCAAAACACAGAGCTGTAGGGTATTCTGATGTGGGGCTCTCTCAGTCTCCTATTGAAGCTGTTATACTTTGTATAAATAGTTAGAGTCACTAGAGCAGAGAGACTAGAACCCAACTCTCACCTCCCAGGCAGTGCCTGGAACACTGGACCCTAGTGAAATTCTCATTTCCTCTCTGGTCCAATTATTCAACTACTTATACAAGAGACTGATAGCCCCACATCCATATTCCTAACTAGTGGTTACAGCACTCTCCTGAAAACTATGGGAGACCTCTGTTCAAATCCTTGCTACTCATCCAGTGGCAGGAGAGGGACCGAGGGGCTAGAAGTTCCAAGATAGTCACTAGCTCCTCAGAAATTCTGCACCCAGTGAGGCAGGTGCCTAAGCAGTTTCTTGTGAGAATGAATTAGGTGTTAAATTGCCCAGCTCCTGGAGAGATTCCCAGCTGTGGACCACAGACAGAGATAGGTACCTCCCTGCAGCCTGGAGGCAAGGAGTTTAACGCTCCACTCTTGCCCGTATTTCTCACTGGCTATGTTAGGTGGTTCCTCAGCTTGCCATTCTCAGGTTCCTCTCTCTCCCATTCATTGTACTGGGAGCCTAAACACCTGACTCAGTCTTTGTGGATCCCATTATTCTTCCAATGATTTCCTAGGGGTTTAAAAGCCATTACATTGGTCAGGCTAAGTCCCTTGTGGATCTAGACCCAGGTTCCTCAGGCTCTAGTTCTGCAAACCCTAATCTGTGCAAGATATTTTATATGTGAGTATTCCCATTAGATTCTTGCGCCTAAAGCTACAAAAATGCTTAAGTGTATGCAGCCTTCCTCTGCGTTCCAAAGTATAATTCCAGTAAAAAGATTATGAGCCAAATTTGTCCCAGTAAAATTCCATGTACTAAAAATAAAAAATGAACTTAACCTGGCAAATTTTTGCTGTTTCCTTACAATGGATGACAGCTAGAAAATTACACTGTCTTTCTGTATGAAACGTCAGTTTATGAGAAGAGATAATGTCCTATGAATTATATTCTTTGACTCCTGCTCGTCAAGGCAGGGCATTGGTCTCCCTAGTTAGTACAATCACTTGTTCTACTGGTGTGACTAATGGAAACCACATGAATGCCAATGATGAGCCTCATTCACATCAAATGGCTGGACTACATGTATAGACAGTACGATTCTGCTTCCACTGATATTAATACAGTTGAAAAAAGCAGAAGGTTGAAAAACCTTCAGTTCTATACTTACAAATGTGACCAGTGAATTTGGATGGCTCCGTTTTTGGGGTGTTTAACTCGAGATGCCAGATCAAGCCCTGATTTTCAAAGGACAAAATGTCCTTACTTTCTGAAAAATTAGATGCTTTCTGAAGTGTCTCAAGCTGGGCACCAAAAATCACTAGTTATTTTTTAATATTGAGGCTTCAGTGTTTGAAAGGGGCTTCTTTCAGTCTCAGAATCTATCTACAAAAGCAGCCCAATCTCACATAATACCTGAAAAGGAAACAAACAGTCCTGGAGTCTTGAAACGTCACAATGTGAAGGAAGGGTAACCTCGTTTACAGGAAAGCATTATTCAAGGGATTCAGTTTGCAACCCACCAACAATGCTGCCTTGTATAGTCTTTCCTTTTAGAAAGGCACTTAAACAGATTAACAATATGCCTTTAATAAAGAAACTCATCTAATTTACCTCTGACATCATTCAAAACTCTTGTTTTATTTGTTAAAATGCACTCTTCCTGTGATGTGAGCCATGGTTACAAATGGACGATGGTCAGAAGAAAGTTCTCCCAGACACTACATCTCTAAATACTCTCTTTGTTCACCCCCAATCCATGTGCTCTGCAATCTTCTCAATGAAAAGTCTGGGAGAACAGACAGGCTTTCAAGTGTGTGCTCAAGGGCACAAAATTCAGAATCTAGCAAATCAACAGGACACAAGTTCTAAGGTCCAAGACTCTTCAGTGGAAATACTTCACATCTCCGAACCCTCAGGTGTAAACCAGAAGGCTAATACCTCAATTTACATGGTATGACAAGAGGCTTGGGGTGGTCTCTGAACACTCGAAAGCAAGTCATTTATGTCACTCTGTTAAAATTAGCACCTTAAATTACATCTCATGGTGCACAGACCTAGTGTTCTTCCTTTAAGAAATTCCATTCAACACAGAGGCCACCATTTCCATGTCAAATTCAGAGTCAATTTACTCTTTAAGATACATGTACAATGTAGCATACAGTGCAGTAATGCAGCAATGAAGATATGGCTCATTGTGGCAAGACCATAGCCAAAAGGAAAGACTGCAGCTTTCTTGTGGAAAGTAAATGTTAGAGTTCTCCAGACAATGGCTACAAACTGCAAACTCCTGTAACAAACAAGTTGACAAAAATGCTTCAGCTGAGGAAACCAGTTGAAGTCTTTCTTTCAACTGTCTCCTTCAATTTAATACTTTTACATCAAACTCATCTGGATTAAGCTTTAACCTGTTGACCCTCAAAACCCAAATGCCAGTTCTTGGAAATGCTAAGTCACTTAACTGCATCATCTATGCATTGGAGACAACGCCATACCTTCTCTCTACCTTTCTCGATGACTCTCCATACAAGTTGAACATAAGGAGTGACAGAACAGAATCCTGTCATATCCCATATATAGGACTGGAAAGGTTCCATTTTAATGGCAAATGTCAGTGCACATCGATTTCACTATACACATAACCAAGAAAAATATATTTCTATTGATAAAAATCAAAATTTTTGGCTAGGCAAAGTAAGAAAAATTCTGCTTGAAAATTTAGAATTTGATTTAAGGATATTTACTCTATATATTTCTAAATGGGACATTGACTTGATTCTATCACAGTTATCAAGCGTTGATTTTTTTTGAATCTCAACATCTACTGTCATGAAATAACTACTGTCTGACTCCCCTACAACTTCCCACAATTGTAAAAACTTAAGATAAAAACTGAAAAAATGCTTAAAACGCACAATTCTGCACATGTGAAAATTTAAACAAGTACAAAAAACGCTTAAAAATAAACATTGATAATATCCCTCTGAATTATAAAGAAACAAAAATCCAATTCTGTCAGGCTTATGAACATGGAAGATTCTTCAAGTCCTCTTGGACAAAACAGAATGGAGCCAATCTATTACAACTCCTCTCTCTTTGTCAGGGTCTGCACTGCAGTGCCATCAACACCAATGGTGTCAAAGACGCAGCTCTCAGAGCTAAGAATATCAGCAACCACATTGGATATTTGTCATCATTCATCAGAAAGAGATCATCTATTGATTAAAGCAGTGCAGTCTCTGTAATATACTTGTGCATGATCGAATAGGTCTGAGAATACCAGACATTGCCAGCGCTGTCTCTCTTAATGACAGTCAATTTGCAGTACACTGTCCCATTCACAACACTTAGAACAAATTGCCTGAATAATCATTGATTGACACAGTGACATATTTCTGACTAGAAAGCTTAATGGGGATTTAGGCAGAAGAGACTATCAACACAGATGGGCAAGGATCAAAATGAACAATATAATTAAGGAAGGAGAAAGTATATAGGATGAAGTTTTGAAATAAACCACAGTTCTCTTCAAAAAGCCATCTGTTTACCAGGGGATGATGACAGCACAACTTCCCCAGCTCCACTGTTGCAACAAAAGGCTTATCCTGGATTGTTACCTTCTCCTTTCAGTTCATTTACAGCCATTCACAGGGATTGAAAGCGCTATCAAACAAGTGTGAATAGGCAATAAAGATATGAATAAGCAGGTATCCATAAAGATACTTAGCTATGGAGACAGTGTATAGTTTGACATACAGAACTAGAAACATTCCAGTTTCAAGCAGGCAAGCTGAATGATCATCACAAGGTGGAAAAGTGCATTTCTCCACATCGCTTCTCATTGTCACATAGCTTAAATGTGGTTGAAGAGAGATGTTCCAAAATGTCTCAAAAACAAAATGGAAAACACACCAAAACAACTTCTATTTTAGGCCGAGGCCAAGCCCAGAAAGTTGCAGCCTCAAAGCTAAAAGCAATGAACAAATGAATACAGAAAGTAATAATGGAGATGTATAAACTAGAGTATTTGCTACTGTGAGTTCTAATAAGTATGAAGGTTGATGAAGTAATATTTTTATTGGACCAACTCCTAATGGTGAAAAAGAAAAGTTTTTGGACTTCACAGATCTCTTTTTCAGATCTGGGCTCACCATGGCTACAACAGCACAGCAGAAATACATACATAGCTTGTAAATCACACTGTTGCCCTTCTGGATGGGAGATGCTCTGTACATATAAAATATTGGTCTCCAGAGAGCAATTGAGCTTTCTTCTTAAATACTCTGATAGAACAATGATCTGAAACCATTTGAGCTTCCTTTTTCCTTGATGTCATCTACAAATTGTGACAAGAAATTTCTTGTGCCCCAGTCCCAGAACAGATCTTCCTATGGCATCAGACTGTATACACTCTGCGACATGGTCCAACCTCAGAGATCCTTGCTACAGGGGTAGGTGTTTATTTCTGTGACTAGGCCCACTGAAACTACACTAGCCTGCTGAGCAGCAAAACCAAGGTCTGCTGGTGTCAGTTAGAAATTTCTAGAGGGTAACTTTTGTCAGTATAGATATTAGGGATTTTCAAAGGAGGCATTTTGAATTGTTTGTAAATTCTAAAGCATTACATGTACACCTATGTAAGACTTTGATGTAGTAATTGCAGATTTTTACAATAATTTCTTGTTTTAGTGTCAGCTGAGAACATGCAAATAATGAAAGCAGTAACTATTGTTAACACAGGAAAAACCAAATATATTTCAGTTCATTGTTACTGTAAAAATGGGGTATGTTTTCCAGTCAATATTTTGTTGTTTAAATGTAGGGGTATTGCAGCTGTATTTTAAAATGATAATGATTCTTCCAATGTGCAAGAACACGAGTTTTTGAAGCAGGTGATTTTATTCTTTCTCCAAACAAGGAAAACCAAGTCACTGTTGATTTATAAAGGGAGCACATTTGGGAATAAAAAACGACATACTGTGCAGGTTTGGAGATGTGAAACTTCACACTATTGCCTAATAAACATTATATAAAGTAGAAACTGTTGTTTTGTATGAGCTATGTTTAGAAATGTTTGTTTTAACTTTGGGCCAAATTTTACCCTAAAAAAAGCACATACAACTCCCATTGTATCTAATGGAATGTGAACATACTTTTCAGAGGACAGTCTAAAAAGCCTAATATTAAATATTTGTCATTTATGTTTTTATTCTACTAACAAAAGTTAGTGTAACATGACTGAAATTTATATCTCATTTTAGAGAATATATTTTATTAACAATGTTTTTAAAACTAGCACATGTAGCAAATCCTATTTTCACTTGTAGGAATCAGTAAGTAAACAGGACATTTTAGTCATCCCAAGCATAGCAAATCTAGTGGTTTCTGGTGTGCCTCTTAGGATGTAAAGTGTTGGCAATAACATAAGAAGCCATTGAAGGGGAGAATGTGGTGGAAATCAATAAGCAGTTTGTTCACCTAGGTTACCTGTTTTAAATGCAGTGCAAAAAATCCAACTATGTTAAAAGCAAAAATCTTTTTTTTACATGTTACTGATGAAAACTAAGGGTATGTCTGTGCATGAAAAGAAAGTTGACTTCTATTGGGTCAATTTACAGCCACTGCAGTAATTACTGTGGTGATGTATGGCCATGCTATCCTCCTAGGGTCACTGGTACACTTCCACCAACCTGAAAGGGTCAGTGTGTGGAATTGAAAGTCCAATTTCTCAGCTTTCTGCCAAGAGCCCAGCAACCCCCTCGGCTCCCAGCGAACTGCCTCTTCCATCTGCACCCCATTCCCAGTTTCAAGCAAGGGAAGCCACCTGAGGCTTCTCAGCCCCAGGAGGCAGAGACCAGCTGTCACTGCTTCTCAGTCCACTCCCCCACCCAGAGAGGGGCAGCCTTCTCATTTTTACAACTCCTTCAAGACAGCCAGCGGTCAATGTAAGTAACACAGTGTATACATGGGCACTACATTGGTCTAACTAAACCGACATAAGCCTTATGCCTCACATAGAGATGAAGTTATTACTCCACTGTAGTTGAGGACTTAGATCAGCAGTAGGAGACTGTAGTGTAGATGCTACCATAATTAAGTAGACATACGCTGCTCTATGTCAACCTGTCAGATGC
Source organism: Podocnemis expansa (assembly GCA_007922195.1). Lineage (NCBI taxonomy): Eukaryota > Metazoa > Chordata > Testudines > Podocnemididae > Podocnemis > Podocnemis expansa. Next base: position 2,135,331 of record ML682014.1, read on the forward strand.
ATCTGACAAGTTGGAGCCCATAAAAGTTTATGCCCAAAGAAACTTGTTAATCTTTAAGGTGCCACAGGACTCTCATTTTTGCTGTACACAGACTAACACAACTACCCCTCTGGAACATAACTAAGAAGCAGTGTCAAGTCCATGCAGTGCTCAAATTCACAACCTTTATGTCCACATGATTTTAGCTCCTACACAAAAAGGAAAGAATGGATTTCCACACACATTTGTATTACATAATATATATGTATAGTCAATGGAGCTATACCAATTTACACCAACTGGAGGGCTGCCCATATGTATTCATGTGTGCATATGTGTAAACATTCTCTTTCTGAACATCATCTAAAATCATGAAAGTGATGTGATTTTATATAGTGCCTCCTCTTCAGATTCAGGGTCTGTAAATCTTCCATCTTTGAAAGCTATTTATTCAGTCCTGCCTCCCTCTTGTCATTCATTCCAATGCAGCATCGCAAGCTACATTACCACAGTATTGTTCACTCAAGTACCTCAGTGCTCTTCCCACAAACGGAGTCCATACTTGAAAAACTGAACTGCATTTGCATTTTAAAAGCCTGATTGTGAAAGGCAGATCTCCAACTTCCTTTTTGAAGATGACAAAGATAAAGGCAGGATGTAATAGTAAGTAATGTAAACTCTTAGTGAACATTTCAATATGCATTTTAGCTTCCTCAATAATGTTTAAATGGTGTACCACCCACTAATGCCGATGAAGCTATGGTTCCATCAGCATTTCCATTAAAACATGAAAAACAGGAATTCAGGGGTTTACAAAGTACTCAGAAAATATGGTTATATGAGAAATGAGACAAGAAGTATCTTCAACAACAGAAAGTACCATCTTCTCTTAACAGGGATGAAAGGCTGTACCAAGGCTTATGGTACCAACTTGAATAGTAATACCATCATAGTGAAAAGTACTAATGGCTCACACAGCTGAGGTCACTGATGCATAAGCAGCCAGCAGGAAACTATGCATAAAAAATATGAGATGTCACACAGCAACTGCCTTATCTGTTAAGGGTACTGCATGAGCTAACCAGGGTGTTCTTTATATGGTATATTAAGCCTTCCTTGGCCAGCTTTACACTAGAAACTTGCTGAAAATTATATATATGAAAATTGTTTAGGGGAGGTCATTTTTAAGACATTCCTATACAGGAAAAAGCCCTAAAGTAGACACAGTTATACTAACACATTAATACATTATAGTTTATTTTGCCCAGGGTAAAGTAGCATAACGGATACCGGCGAAAGTACTTTTCTGTTGGTAAAACGTCACCTACTCTAGGAATGTACTACACTAGCTAACCTGAGCCAGCACACCTTTTCGAAACATAGCCTGGGCCTCCTTTTTTCTGCAGAAGCAGCTGAACAAAATGAGGGTCAATGAGATGCCACTTATTCCAGACAGTGCATTTGAGGGGAGCCTCAGACTTAAGGTTTTCCAGGTGTAACGTAAAGGGGCTGTGAGATAAAAACAGTGCCAGGGTGTGCTTAAGCAGATGGATGTGGTTTGAGTTTTTTTGAGGGTTTTGAAAAGAGACAGGAGCCAAGGCAGCTGCTTCTTGGAACAAGACAGTGGTGGTTCCTACAGAAGAGAGCAACCCATATGCAGTTTGGGGGCACTGCTAAACAAGGGAACCTGATGCAGACTCAAATATTTTAAACATAAATAAATTCTGCTAAGAAAACCCTGACTGCATCTCTAAACAGGCACCTGACCACCAAAGCTCCCAAACCTGCTTCATCTTGACAAAGGGGCAGCAACAATGAAATATATCATGATAAAAATATTAGATGTATTCCACCATTCTCTACAATCTTTGAGGGTGGCAGGGAAAGCTGACCTAGCATGAACTGATGCTACCGGCTCATTTAGTTCTTAATTGATCAAAATGTTGGAGTTTAAAAAACAATTAGAACAAACACTCAACACCATGAAAACAGCCATGTGTTGTAACAAACCTGCTGACATCATGACAAGTTCAAAGCACTGGCAGATACAGCAATGTGCCAGTATGAGTGCCTCATATATCTCTGTTGACAATGGGGAGCACTTAACGCCATGCTGCTGCTACAATGCCACTATGCAGAGCTTTATTCACAGAGGTGCTGTACAGCGAAAGCTGAATTCAACCCATCAGTTTAATGTCAGTGCTAAGGTTATCGCCAGCTCTATTCTGACCTTACTCTGGGCTTGTCTATACTTGAAATTCCACAACGGTGCCGCTGCAGCACTTCAGTGTAGACACAACCTATGCTGATGGATTCTCCCGTCACTGTAGTTAATCCACCTCTCTGAGAGATGGTAGCTAGATCCACAGAAGAATTCTTCTGTCGAGCTAGCTCTGTCTACATGGGTACTCAGTTTGGCTTAACTACAGTGACTAGGGTGTGGATTTTTCACACCCCTGAGAAATGTACACGGTTGATAATTCTCTAGTATATAACAGCACTCAGTCTCTGCCACACCATCCCAGTTTTTGCATTCTCTCCTGATGTGCTATTCTTCCACAGCCTCCGGCATCACCCACTTGCTCCTTCTGTGGCCTTTTTTCTCCACTCATTTCGTTGTTGCTCTCTCTCTTCTTGTTCCCATCTACTGTCTTCTCTAACCAATTGAGCTCACCCTACTTCTGGTCATCAGTCTTTCTCCTATCAGCCTTCTGTCCAATTTCATTGCCACCATTATGAGTATTTATGATTTGTATTACCACAGTGCCTAGGAGCCACAGCCATTGGCCAGGACCCTGTCCCCATTGTGCTATGTGCTGTGCAAACACGGAACAATAAAACAGTCCCACGCACAAAAATCTTACTTTGTGAGCACATTGACATCACTCCACAGGATGCAGAGCTCCCTACAATGGCAACTTTGGGACAGACTGTGGCGTTTCCTTTTCCCAAATGGCAGGAGGCTCTGCATTCAACTTGGCCTCTTCAGGAGCAGTCTTAGGGATACCAGGACCTGGGGCAAACGTCAAAGATGCAGGCCCTGTACCACATGTGTGGGGCCCCATCTTTGACTCCCCCCCCCCCAACCTCACCAGGGTCCCCAAGCTCCTCCCCAGTCACTGGTTCCCCCCTCAGGCCCCCTGCCCTCCTTCGGCCTTCCCACAACTCTCCCTCCCCCTGTGACCCCCCACCTCTCACCGCAGCCCCTGCAGCCTCCCCCAGGTCCCCCTTCCCACCTGCAGACTCCCCACCATTTCTTCCCTTCCTCCTTGTGGCCTCTCCCCCACTCCCTCCAGCCCCTGTGGCCTCCCCCAACACCTAGCCCCCTTACCCCCCCAATCTACTGCCCGGCTGCTGCCCACTCCAGGTCTCCACTGCTCCCACCGGGTGCACATGTGGAATGTGCACTTAGCCGGACGCTTAAAGAGGTGTAGGGACCCTTCTCCCCCGCCCCCAGGGGCCCTGGCAGCTGCCTGCACTGCCTACCCATTAAGACCATCTATGCTTCTTAGCACTTCTTCAGGCATCAGGGCCAACACACAGAATACTGTTTCTAAGGAGATGTCCCTGGCTAGTGAACAGAAGTATAAAACAGGGGAGTGCTGTGGGGGAGTTCTCTAAGTAAAGGAGAGTCTACATGACAGGAGAAATCTGTTGTGCCCATTTTGGTGCAGTTTGAATAGAGATAGGGACCTTCATTCTCATTTTTTACTGACTTTTACCAAAAGGTTTTATAAATAGCATCATTCAGATCCTATCAATTGTCACATAATTTTGAACTACTCAAGTACCTGAAAATACCGATTATGTTAAGAAAGCCCCATCCCTTGCATTAGATGGATGTGTTTAGTTAATAATAAATTAATCCAATTTTAAAAGCAAAACTCTTAGAATAAGGCAATGTAGTTAAAAATAGACACATCTGTGAATGTATATGTAGAGTTACTGAAATAAACCTTGAAACAAGTTCACAAAATAAACCATAGCATTAAGTTTATTTTACTGTCAATACTCTTATTCTCCCTCTATTTGTTGTTGGTTTTTTTCTGTCCTTCAATCCCCCACTATTTATCCTGAAAACTATGAAATTAGTTTTATTTTTTGTAATAAACACTGCTAAATTCTTGGGAAATTTTGAACAAAATAAAAACTAAAAACAAAGGGTCACAGTTAAAGACAAACTCAAAGAAATATATTTTAAAAGGTCCCATTACTCATTAACTAAATTCAGACTTTGGCCTTACGCCCCATATCAGAAAAACCTTATCAAAATACTCACAGGCCCAGTACAATAAACATAGCAGATCCCATGACTCTGTTTATACATTTCCAGTAAGCCCCTAAAATATCATTTTTACCACAAAAAACTTTGACAAGTTTATAGCTCTGGAACAGCTGTGTGTGTGAAAATACAGCTGGAGAGAACCGGACACAAATTATGCTGTCACTCTTAAGCCACCTAAATGAAGAATGAGTCCAAAACAGAAGGCACAGGCAAATAGAGAAGGAACCTGATAAACTGTGCTGCATAGAGGTCAGCAGCCAGTATTGCCTCAGTGTATGCATAAGGCCTTCCATAGATTAAACGTGTTAAAAAATAACTCATTTCTGGTGTGATTTAGAAACTAACTTTACTACATACCAACACACTGTGGCTAACTCCTTAGGATACAAGACTGTTCCCACCACCCATCATCCAACAGCATCCCAGCAAAGGAAATGGAACTCAGAAAGGTGAGGAAATTTATAACCTCTGCTTTATTAGGTACAGATTGCTCGTTCCCCCCACCCACCCAAGGAGCTGTCCCACCACCTGCTGGGGTAGGTACCAGGTGTTCAACTCTTAGTCTGTCTCTGCCTCCCCTGGCACCTGGAACACAGATGTTGGAAATCTGCATGAGGAACAAGGTCTCTCTCTCTTCCTCTTCTGCCCTAACATATTAGGTCCACCAAGCTCTCTTTCCCTCTATCTTATACATAATCTATCTCTAAGCAGACAGGCAAGATTTCTAAGCCACTGAAAATAAAAGCAGGCTAGATTTTCACTGGCACAATGAATTCCAGTAGGGATTTAGTTTACTTCTAAACGTTCTTCCAGTTGGCCTACACTGTACTGATGAAGCTTGTTAATAAGGGCAGTTTCCTGTGTTTTTAGGAGTCTGCATTTAGCAGAACAGTTTGATGATGCATATAGCCAATGGGCAAGAGACAGCATGTTACAGTAAGTGGGCTACTTTCTACAAACATATTCATCCCTATTAACAATACACCGATCATGGTAATTGGCTTCAGTGATGTTGCTACAGTATACTTACATAGATTTTGATTTGGTGCAAAGATGATACATCTTGGAAGACATATACATTTGTGGATCGCACTTGAGTGAAAGCAAACACCAGAAGATTGCTAAAGTGAACATCAATACCTTCTAATAGTCAGGAAAAGGGATAAAAATAGACAAACTACACCAAAAAATTCTCTTTAACTCAAATGGAGATTTTCTGCTCCAGCAATCAACCGAAGAGGGGAATGCTCTGAGACAGTGACACTCATTAAAAAAAATAAAGCTACTAAAAATTCCTTCCAAGGACTATGGCCAACCACCAAAGTCACAACACTTATTGAGGCACAGAGCAGAACAGCAGCACTCAGCCTGTCTTGGGTCCCCCGCCCCCCCCCCCAAACTTTGCCCCAAATCCATCATGGAATGTGACTTTATTCATAAGAACACTAAACACATTCAAAGTCAATACACATTCAAATTCACTGACAAAAGTAAGCTGCAAGATTATAGGAATTTATTCACTGAAACACATATCTGTGATTAAAGTTTCATATATGAACTAACCATGGGTGTTCACTGCTTGTTCTTACTTTACTTCTTCAATTTACACATCAAATCCCTTACCCAGTAATGGAATTTGTCTCTAAAGAAGGAAGAGAGGGAATAGATTCAGAAAGGATTTTTTTTTTTTTTGGTTGCTGGTGAAGGTAAAACTCCACTAAAAAAGAAAATGCGAAAAACTCACTTGCCAAGTGTGATATCAGCAACACTTTGAAAACAGTAAATTCTTAAAGCTGATTAAAACCTCTAAGAGTTTGGGAGGCATGAAGGAAGAAGCCACAGGTATGGAATAAATACATAGTGGTAGTCGTTTTCTTGCTAGGATTAAAAACTGAGATGATCACTCTTCACAGACAAGACATCTATTTCATAGGCTACTGTATCTATTTTAGGTTGAGTTATTCTCCTTTTACCATAGGTATTTCAAACAAGATTTAATTTCCCAATTCCAACTAAAAATAATTCTAAACAATAAAAAAATTGTCATACTTTATTACACTGCAGTGATTTTTTTAAGTTAAATCATTTGTCTATAATGAAAATAAGTTATATTTATACAAATTCTACCTTCTACATGCCATTAATTGTAGCTGCAAGCTCCATATCGGAAAAAAATACATGATTGCAAATAATGAAGGAATTTCTCTAAAGCTATTTAGGGCCTGATCCAAAGTCCATTTAAGTCAGTGGAAAGACTCCAGCTGACTTCACTAGGCATTGGCTAGAGCCCATACAAAGCATTTCATTTTATTAGAACACAAGCAGGTAGGTAAATTACCATGTTTCCCGTAGTAGTTTTCTTCTTCCCTAGCCATATTACTGCTTCTTGATCAGTTTAGGAAACCAGGTCTAAGTGACATGTTAACTGCAGACTTCTGTGCTGGAGACAGTTTTACCAATAGGTTTAATTCACAAAAGCGCTATTCAACCAGGTTTAAAAATAAAGTTGCTTGAGTGGCATAGGCTCCTCCAGTAGGAATGGAAATTTACAAAGGAGGCAGGGCTTTCTGCTATTAGAAAAATGATATCACCCACTGCCCCTCCTAAATACTCCAGACCAGTCTGGTGCTATAAATGTCACAGAGTGAAGGGAAGCTTACTTACTAAACTGTCATATTTATTGGGGAAGGGGGTGAGGGGACACACAATTTCATCTGGATGAGAGTTCCTTCGAACAAGTGAGAGTAGGATCAAAGTCAGGCTTATGGCGTAAGAGCAACAGACTTACAACTAATAGTGTGGAGTCTTTACCATGTCTCCCTGAATAGCAAGGTATGGCAAAATAAAAACTCTTTGGCAAGGTCCAAGTGTTGACATGCCTAGCAAACAAAGTGTAAAGAGGGGGTACAAATTTTGGGGGTTTTGGACAAATATTTTTCTGTTTGTGTGTCCCTCTCATACTATGATGTACACATGTATACTCTGTGCAAATCTATTTTACATATAGATATTATACTCTCTCACACACACATTTTTCCAGATTTTTTTTTAATTCTCTAACAGCTGTAATTCCATGATGTCTTATTTGTTGCTATGGGGCTTGTTAATGGGAGCTAAAATAAAACTGTCAGTTAAGCACGGCCCATGTACTTGGCTGAAAAATATGCTATGATGAGTGCCAATGTCAATTCATTGTGGATTTCAGAAGATTTTCATTTCCATCAATTCCAGGCGAGTGGAGAGTAGCAGCTTTCAGCTCACCTTGCGTAATTAATTCCACTCACTACAGTTATCTTGCTTTGGCGTAGTAAAAATTATGTCTATATATAGAGAAAATTATGCTGTTAACTACTCGCAAGTGTGGAGAGTTTTTATATATGGGAATTAATGCTGTGGGGGGGTTGTTTGTATGGAGGTTTTGTTTATTTATAGGAGTGATGTAACATTTAAAAATTACACTGTTTTTAACTCTAGAAACCAGATTGAAAATACCATCCCTTTTATTGCAATATCTTTTTTACTAACATTAATTATTTATTGAGGTGGTGATGCTGCCCAAAAGCGTAAGGGGACTTCCCACACAGTGAGGAACAGACCCTACTACGAACTTCTGGGAAGATGAAGATACCCTGCAACACACCAAGAATTAATCTAAGGTCCTATGGACATTCCTATGCTTTTTGTCTCAAAATACTCAAAGGTGCGCTTTTGGCTTATAACATGGCTACAGGCTCAACAAGAATTGTGCAAACATTAGTGAGTAACTGATCATGCGTCAGGTGGTAATTGCTACAAAAAGTTAACAAGCTATTTTTATTACTTGAGGATGAATGGGAAAATAGTTGAAAATCTGAAGATAATGATCTATGGATACTGCCCTACTTTAATGGAAAATATTAAAAGGAAGCCCCGATTAACTGAATTCATGTCCAGGAAAACCAGATGAGGTTAGGATACACTGATTTGATAATGATCCTGAGGGTATGGATACTGTACATCTGAACCCAGTTTAATTTACTGCCCTTACCTCACATGCTTAATGTGTTCTCCCCCCCCCACCCCACCCCAGAGGCTAGCAGATTCAACACAGAGCATACTTGAGCAGTGCCGACCTTGAAACTTCTATTCAAGCTAGCTCCACAAATGCTGACCTTTGGATGATTGTTGCAAAAATCCCACAGCTATCACAGAAAGTAGGTAAGTGCCCAGACTTTAATATTTTCTTGAAAAGATCTATTTTTGTTTGTGCAGTGGCTAAAGCATTGGCAAGTGGTAACTTCAGAAATACAATTGTTTGTCTAGGAAGTTTTTTCCTTCCTTAATATTAATTTTATTTTCTCTTGGGTTTTTCATTGTTACAGCATGTACAATACCATCCATTAAAGGACAAGCCCAGTCCTGCACACCCTGAACAAGAAATGCAGTAGTGCCTGCATCTCCCTCCATGGCAACTACAGAAGTGGCCCTCTCTAAGGAGAGCCATGAAGGAGGATGATGCCAGGAGTCTAAACAGCACAAGGGCAATGGATATCAGCGACAAGGTGGGCAGAGTGGCAGTAGTGCCTTCTGGTATGAAAAACTGTTCCCTATGGAGAGGAAGCCTGGGAAAGAACCAGCAAGCCTTCTGAGTTCTTTTCCAGAAAAGGGATAGAGGACTGCTGTGCAAATTTACTACCATCAGTTTAATCTCCTGAGTTCTACTTAGCAGTCGGTCAAGACCTGCTCAGTCAATCTGGAGTTCAATTTAGTAACCCCAGCCCTGTAAGAAGAGTAGCACTGAGTCAAAGGAACAGCATTTCCCTTCAGCTCAGCACAATGGAAACAGGGAGGCAAGTGTTTGCAGAGTCAAAGGAAGATACACAAGTTATTTTATGTAGCTTGCATATCTCCCTTTGACTGCTGCCATTTGTAGACAAGGCCTAACTCTCAGAACTCCAAAAATCATGAGCTGGAAAAGCACCCGAGTACTGCTTTCCGCATGAACATATCGAAGCACCCTCACTTTTCTTCTAACATTGCTGTCTAATGTAGAGCCTGAATATTTTCATTCATGAAACTAGCCATACAGCATGTAAGAATGCTGGAAATAAAATTGGATGTTGTATTCCACTGCCTATGAAAGGCTCCCACATTAACAGCTCTTGAGACTGTGATGCTAATGCTTGTGATCTGGGAACAGACTAAAATGTCTGAATGTATTTGTGCAAAAGGAAGGAAAATAACTGAAAGGGGAAACAAAGCAGGCAGGTTTTGAAAAATTAAGATATTAGTACATCTGCAAAAAATTACAGAATTGAAAGCTTTCTTCATAGTCTGTGTTCACACAGCCCTCTTATTTCAAAACAACAGAGGTTGTTTCGAAATAAGATTTAGGCTGTTCACATGACGCACGGTTGTTTCGAAACAACAGAACCCGTTGTTTTGAAACAATAGCGTTGTTTCGAAACAAGTTAAACCTCATATGGGGACGAAACAACGTTGTTTTGAAACTATTGTTTCGAAAAAATGCCGTCTGAACATGTTGTTTCGAAAAAACAGTGACTTGTTTTGAAATAACTGTTGCCTGAAACTGCTATTTCGCTTTGAGCTTTTTTCCTTAATTCGAATTAAACTGTTAATTCGAATTAAGTTATTTCGAAATAAGGCATTATTTCGATACAAGTTGTTTCGAAACAAACATATCAAAATAACCCCCTGTGTGTGAACACAGCCATAGGAGCTACTGTTGGATGTCCTCCCAAGTGGATTTATCAGGTTCGAGTCATGGGTCTCATGGGTTTCTTGGTGAAAAAATAGCATGAGGACCAGAGGTCATTCAATGAAATTAATAGCCAGCAGGTTTAAAACAAACACAGAAGATCCTTCTTCATGCAATGCAATCAACCTGTGGAACTCTTTGCCAGGGGATATTGTAAGGGCCAAAACTATAATGGGGTTCAAAAAAAGAAGTAGATAAGTTCCTGGTAATTAGGTCCACTAAGGACTATTAGTCAAGATGGTCAGAGCTGCAATCCCATCCTCTGGGTGATCCTAGACTCTGACAGAAAGTGGATAACAGAAGATTGCCTGTTGCCAAGTTCCAAAGGGGTAGCCATGATAGTCTAGTTCAGCAAAACAAGCAAGCAGCCCTGTGACACTTAAAGACTAACAAATTATTTATCGCATGAGCTTTTGTGGGAGAAAATCCCATTTCATCAGATGGCTTGAAGATGGGGAAACTTACAAGCATCTAACAAAGGGGGATTTTCTCCCACGAAAACTCAAGCGATAAATAATTTGTTAGTCTTTAGGTGCTGCAGGACTCTTTGCTTGTTTTGATGATAGAAGATGGATCACTTGATAGCTGCCTGTTCTGTTCCTTCTGCCTGAGACACTGGTCACTGTCAGAAGCCAGGATACTATGCTAAATGAACCAGTGGTCTGACCCAATATAGCTATTTTTATGATGTGGGTATTTCAGATTTCTGTATTATATATAAAAATACACAAAATGGGATTGAAGATTGCACTATAGATATGTAGAGCCCTGCGCGAATACAAATAAGTGAATCCATATCCGACCTGCATCCTCAAGAAATGGTCCGCGGATATCTGTGTTGTATCCGTGGATGTGGATATCCGCATATTTGCAGGGCTCTAGCTCCGTGCAGATAAAAATATGTGGATCCATATCCGGTCTGCATCTGCAAGAAATGGTCCGCGGATATCTGTGTTGTATCCACAGATGCGGATATAAGGTGGATATCTCTAGATATCCATGGATTTGCAGGGCTCTATAGATATGAAATACAATATAAAATGTATTGTTAACAGCAGCCAAAGCAAATGTGTTAGGTTTGTTTACTCTAGATATTGTGATATATGCATGAGAAAATGAGCAAAAGAAATTGCAGTTGTGTCAAATCTACATGCTTGAAGTTGTTTTTATGAAATAATCTAGCCACATCTTGCTTTAGCCATGTACTGTACTTGAGAATAAATTCCCAGTGTGCAGTTCTGAATGGCATCTAGCTTCCAGAAGTGTTTTTCTGTGGCGATTATCGTTAAAATACCAATTCTGGAATTTGTTATAAAATGCACACACAGAAGTGTTAATTCCAAGGACAATTTTACACAGCAGACCTGGATTAACTCTTATAGCAACAAAAGTTAACAGGCTGCTTAATAAGGTCAACCGTGTTGCCTAAATTTGATGCAGAACCATCTCATCCTATAGTTAACTATGGCTGCCTGAATAAATCTACACACAGTCTGCATGTTACATGAAACCACAGCCCACTTGGCTACGACAAACAAAGCAGCACTGTAATATTTGCTAATCAAGCTACTTGTATCCAGCACACCTAAGCTACTATTGAACATTATGATTTACCAGTTAAATCAAGGGTTATTTTCTAAGATATTTACCTATTCTAAAATATTAACCATTCCCTGTCAACCAGTTTCATTGTAAGAGAGCTCACTTCATTGTACTGACTGTATATACACCATTTCCCTGCTTTTTTGTTATGATTTAAGAATTAAAGAATTCAAGCAACAGTGTAGCCGAACTGCTGCAGATTCTATATGCGCCTGGCTCCGTTTGCCCTACCTCTCTCAAAGTCTGCTTCAACAAATCCTATATTGTACTGTCATACAACACATATCTGTTTAGCAGCTGTCAAAGCAAACAGATACAAAGGGGCATATTAGAAAGTACAGAACAGATATTGCTAAGCACATATGTACATTGGCTTAGAATTTTGTCAGCCAGCTATTAACCAGTCCTAATGAACTGCTGTTTTTTATTTAGAAAAAGTATTAGTTTCTTATGATTTGTTGGTGTATGAGTCTCAATGACACCATCATGTGGCTTAAAAAAGTATTCATATTAGTAAGTAATATAGCGGAGCCTGTATGTGCATGCACTGATTCCCTCGACAGGAAGTGAACAGATCTCCTCAAGTATTTAGACAATGATGCGAGTTCTAATGCTACGAAAATCTAATGGAGATTTTCCAGGTGAGCAAATGGTAGGGATAATATGGTGCTAAAAGCCATTCGTTTACTTACATACAATCTATGCAGATGTGCATAGTTCTGAGGCTGCACTACGTAATATTCTCAAAGATGTGTTATCGTGGCTTAAAACAAGCCCAGCTGTTCTCACAGTACTTCCATCCCAACCAGAAGCAGAACTACTAGAGATCCTACATGAAAGCCTCTTTGCAAGAAGAATCACAGTATGATTTTGCAGGTAATCCATATCGATAATTGATATTTACTGTAATTTACTATCTGTTACTTTAACTTAAAATTAAAGAATTTATGTAAAACAACCTTCAGCTACACTGAAAGTAATACATAATGGTTATTATAATCAGAAAGCTCCTAGAAAATATAAAACAAATCAGTTAGTAGCAGGCCCAAATACATACCAGGAGCATTAAAGACAAACTGTTGCCATTATTTCATTGTGGGTTTTTTATTCTTCCGATGGACACATAGCTTGTTTCAAGTTTACAGCACATTTCTTCCTGTATGCCTCTAACTATAGTTTAATTATTAGTTGAAAGATTATGTATAAACTAATTTAGACTAGTAAAAATGAAAAATGCCATCTACCGCTTGTGCATTAAGTCACGTTAAATGATGGCCTTGTTTGAAATATCCTCCCTCATTCTACTGCCTGTACTCCTTCAGGTGGCAATCTGTTATGACAGGGACCAAGACAATAACTCACACCCTGAATTCCAGTTTTAAAATGCACTCCTCTCTCAGTTCACGCTTTGAAAGGTTACTTCCTTTCCTCTCAGGATCCAAGTCAGGAAATCATCCACAGTCAGGTCAGTATTTAGTATGCATTTAAAACTTTTAGCTTGGCCTGAGGTCAAAATTAAATCACTTCCACATTTTGAGGTTTAAACGACTTTGCAAGGATACTATTAAAAACGGCATCATTCCTTCAAAGCTCTCCTAACTCAGCATCACATTATACAGCAGACTGTACCATGCATTCTTTATCAGATTATTTAGACTATGTTCTTATGGAATGTGCCATTGAATTATTGCTTTAAAAATTAATTGAAAATTGTTGTAGAAAATGCGATGGTGGCTAATTAAGTACGTCAGTAATTTCCTGATACTCCAACAGGTGCATTTGTGCTGTGGTTGGTTTATGCATTAAGAATTAATAAACTGAGCTTTTTAAAACAGTGATCTGAAGTTCTGCATACTGTTTATCTTTACATCAGTTTAACACCATTTCACGTTGTAGGTGAAACTTCACTCATTTAGTTTCCACAAATGGCATATGCAAGATTTGTGAAGCTGTGGCAAAAAACAGTTAACAAAAATGGCAAGGTGGCCAACAGTGAGTGATGAAGTGGTGTTGATGAGACCACGTGGTTGCAGGGGATTTGCCCCTCTAGAACTCATTGCAACATCAGGACCCTAGTTCAACAGCGTAAAATAAAAGGAACATAATGCACAATATTTGCTACATCTCAGGTCTTAAATTGGATCTCATTTGTGGCTCTTCTTCCATTTTACTGAACTTTTACATTATTCATTTGTCCATTTATAAATAATAATGTAGTGCAGATAAACATAACATGGTTCAATGTCAAGCTATTTCCAGCAGTTAAAACTAGCTTCCCCCCCATCTTAATTTTTTAAAGCAAGCAATTTACATAATGCAGTACATATCAAGGTTAAAGTTTTTCTTTCAACATTGAGATCTCTCCAAGTTACTGCTGTAAATTTATTCAAAAGCACTTTCTCCTATGCCTCCTGGAGCAAGCTCCCAGAATGCAAAGCTTTTAAATGATCTAACTGGCTGCCAACTGCAAATAGAATAGCAAATGGTATAGCAAACTACAGGGGTAAATTGTTGTTAAAAATTAAAACTGTTTGCCCCCTCATGTGACAATGCTGTCTCATCTAGTTTCTTAAGAAAAACATTTTGCAAGCATTATTTGTGCAAGTCACATAAACAGGAATTAGGCATGTGAAAAGGGGAAACTAGCACAAGAGCGTATTCATTTCTTTACACTGGCACTACACAATACATGACATATGTGAAGTCACTCTGCGCTAAGGGGGCTCAATGCTGTGACATGTTTTTCTGCTACTTCAGGGTGAGCCTGTTCTGTCTCTCAGACATTTTTAAGGTACCTGCCACATCAGCAGTCGCAGGTGCTCAGTTCCCTTCAGGTTCAAGTAGTAAATTACGACACATTTTGGCCAGAAATTAAGGATGTAGAGGCCTACAGTTAGACTCCTATGTCTATACTTCAGCACCTGATTTTCAGAAGTGCTGAGCATGCAGCTGTTGGCAATGCTCTAACTACAGCTGTGGGTGCTTGACATTTGGAAGGGAGCCAGACTGCAGTTCCTGCAATAAATGCTGAAGGAGTGGTACAGGAGAAAAACCCAGGTGATGTGATAGGGTCTAGCAGGGCTTTTAGGAAGCCAGGGCCCTTTGCACTATAGTCCTGTACTTCTGTGACAGATCTATACATCCTGTTCTCTGGCATCGTGGCTCCAGGAATTCCTTCCAGGCATTGCTCCCATCAGATATCACTCCACCATCAAGGGGACTCCATAAGCAAGGTAATAAAGCCTGAGGACATAGTCCCTTGCTTGAGGACCACCCCAGGGCTGATGGATCTCTCCCCCAGCCATAAACCTACCCAGTCGGGGGCTGTCCAGTTTCTGACCCTCCCTCTACACAGGTCTCAGTCTCACAGCGCTCTCTGGAAGGCTTTGAAAAGCAGGCATGCTGCTTCCCTGGAGAATGCTCGTCCCCTTCCCAGCTGTACAGGACGGTGGCAAAATTCAGCCCAGGCTCAGATTCTTACACTTTATTTCATTGTGTTGTCCAACATTAATCATATGTTCTCACTGTATTGCGTCATCCTCTGCAAGTCAGTCATGAGGCAAAGTGAATGACAGCAAATCACACGGTCAATTAACTATCTTCTGCATGAACAAGGAGCAGACAATACTTCTCCCACAGTGGTTCTTGCGTACTTAACACTTTGCCTATGCATGTTTAAAATCAGACAAAACAGGATTCCAGCTTCATTCTGCTTGGCCAGCCCCATGTTGGCAAATATCTAAAGTTCCCACACTAAAATTCTTATGAAATTAAAAATATTATGGGATACCACCCAGATTTTTTAACATACCACCTTTTATGTTATCACCACAGGAAACACAGAACTGAATATTAAGGCAGTTAATGTACTATAATTTAGCTGATCACTTAATAATAGTCCCACATGGCTGGCAAGAACACCAAGAGTTAGCACAGCTTTTACAAAATTCTTTCAACATCAAATTATACATTGCCTGCAATAATAAACTATGGATAGGGTTACACACAGAGTTTCCTGACCTTGCTCATCAGATGTTCCCCACTATTCTTCTTCAGGAATGAAATGTTTCCTGGACAGTTTGTCTCAATTTCTGCCTATTAACTCACAGAACAAGTGTCAGTATCATTAATCTTCAACATACACATCTCTGTTGTTAAGCAATTGGCTAATAAGTTCTGTTTGTGCATCCTAATAACTCTCAAAGAGCCAGGCTGAAGGCCACCAGGATGGTTTCAGCTGGTAACACAAATCTGTTTTAAAGAAGCCCCATTTAAAGTCATACACAAAGTCAGATTGTATCATGACTGTCATCTATTTGTCACTCATTATTTAAGACTCTATTCACCATTACAGAGCCATAACATTTTGTTTGGATTCCTTGCCTTCATGCCCAGGCTAAACAATTGCATGGAGATGGGTCACTGTTGGGAGAATTTGAGCCAGAGAAAACCAATCAGGGCTAAACAAATAAGGAGTCCCATAGCATTTTTAAAGACTAACAAATCAATCAGGGCTGCATATTTCAGGGTCTATTCTGACAATGCTCATGCAAATCCTCTCTTTTTGTGCAAAATAAAATAAAAATAAAAAATAACATGGCTTGTTTACTTTTCTTTCTTAGACACGTATCATAAATTTTCAGAAGAGAGTCACTTAAATGTATACACTTATAGGAGGAAGATGCTGAATAAGTGGTTTGCATGAAGAATCTGCCTAAAAATACAAAAGGTTACATATTTCAAAACTGAGGAAAGAAACGACAACAAATAGAACTTATGTAGTTAAACCTGACATGATCAGTTTTAGCATACATGCTACATTTCTTCATAGTCCGTGCACTCCATAGTATACTAGGATTGGAAGAGACCCAAAGAGGCCATCCAGTCCAACCCCCTGCTCAAATGCTCAAAGTGGTACCAAACTCAACTAAATCACCCCACCAAGGGCTTTATAAAGCCAGGCCTTAAAAACCTGTAAAGATGTAGATTGTATCACCTCCATATCCAATCTAGACCTTCCCCACTGTAATCTGAGACCACTGCTTCTTGTTCTGTCATCTGTCACCACTGAGAACAGCCTAACTCCATCCTGCCTGAAACCCTACTTGAAGACCACTATCAAATCCCCTCCGCCCCTCTCTTCTGCAAACTAAAGAAGCCTAGTTCTCTCCAGTTTCTCCTCACAAGTTGTGCCCGAGCACCTAACCATTTTCCTTGCCTTTCACTGGACTCTGTCCAATTTGTCCATGTCTTGCTTGTAACAGGAGGCCAAAAACTGGACACGGTACTCTAAATATGGCCTTACGCATGCCAAATAGAGGGCAATAATCACTTCCCTCAATCTGCTGGCAATGCTCCTAATAATGAAGCCCAATATGCTATTAACTTTCTTGGCAATGTGGGCACACTGTTGACTCATATCCAGCTTCTTGTCCACTCTAAGTCCCAGGCACTTTTTGCAGAACTGCTGCCTAGCCTGTCAGTCCCAGTCTGTAGCACTGCATGGGATTCTTCCATTGTAAGTACAGGACTCCACACTTGTCCTTGTTGACTCTCATCAGATTTCTTTTGGCCCAGTCCTTCTATTTGCCTACATCACTCTGTATCCTATCCCTACCTGCCAGCATATCTGCACCTCTGTCTGTCATCCATAAACTTGCTCAGGGTACAACCCCCTCCAGTTCAGAAGAGAGAAACGACTCATTAAAAGGATTAGCTTATTTGATAAGTGTAATGAGAAAACACAGAACAGCATGAAAGGTATCTAAA
The DNA here is from genome assembly GCA_007922195.1 of Podocnemis expansa. NCBI lineage: Eukaryota > Metazoa > Chordata > Testudines > Podocnemididae > Podocnemis > Podocnemis expansa. The sequence continues at coordinate 2,152,724 of ML682014.1, forward strand.
ACTAGAAATCCACAAACCAGGAATGAAATGAGCACAAATCCATCCCTTCTTTTGGACAAGGGAGCCATCTTCAATGTTTGCTATCTACTGTCTAGGAAATAAGGCATTTACGTTCTTTCGGATGAGACCTGAACTGGAAGTTCTGACAAACTGGCAATAAAAAGTCAATGACATTTTACAAGAACTAGGAATTTAGCTTTGGAGGTTAGTGGTTGTTATTTAGATAATTAAGCATTGCCTGTCTAAATTAAGTGCAATAGTACACAGAGTCTTCACTTCCTGTCGAACTGCTGCTGTGCACTCTGCGAAATTGCTACTGCACTCCCTCCCCAAAATGGTAGCACAACAGTAAGTGAAGTGACTCCTCAAAAGTTTGGTAGTGACCTGTGGGATGAAAGACATTCAATGCAAAATATTATTTAATTATTAATTTTTCAAAATGGTCAGTCTCAAAACAAAATGTGCAATGCCTTTTCATATCTGCTGTCAAAATACAGCCAGAGACTGCAATCATGGCCAGCAAATGCTGTCTGATTATTTGGAAAATGTATTTAATTTTTTGCTTATGGTATTGTTTTTTCTGTGAGTTATTTTTAGCTGTTGCTGACAGTCACTGATTGAAAAGCTACCCTAAGACCCTCTTTTCTAGTAATTTGAGCCTAAAACAGAAAAAGATACAATAATGCTCAAAAATCATCATTTCATTAATTGAAAATACCTGTATTGAAGAGATGTCTAGTTTTTATACATATTCACCACAAAGCTAGACGGTGCTGACCTGTGAGCCAGAACAGCTGACATTTTGAAATATTTAGGACACAGTTACTGGTAAACTGGGAAGGAGCTCAGGATCAGAAAACAGGGAAGACTTCAGGGTCCGGAAGACTACATTTCTCTGGTTAATCTAGTGAGGCATGGTCATTGGTTTTCCCCCTCAGCAGAGTCTCCAGCCCTGGTTGTGCTATTAAATCTGTCAGAAGCAGCTTAATACCTCACTGTGCTGTAATTTTCTTCAGTTTATTTCATGCTGTAACTTATCTGAGTATTGTCAGGGCCAGATTTTCACATCTGCATGTGCAAAATTGCATATGCCATTATTGCATTTGCACATGTACATATTTCAAAACTGAGGAAAGAAATGACAACAAATAGAATTTATGTAGTTAAACCTGACATGATCAGTTTTAGCATACAGGCAAATGGCCAGTTAGACTCATAACTGTCTGAATGCAAAATTATGTGATGCACAAGTGCATCTCAGTAACTATGTGTAAAGCCTTGCTGCACAAATTTCAGAATGCAGTTTTAAAAGCTTGGCCCTCAGTTACCTGCATAACATCAGACAGCAAGTAGCTGGCAGAACTGAGAATGAAACCCTACAGTCTTGACACCTCGTCTATGCTTCGCCTGGCTATTCTAATGACAACTGAGTTAGGCTAAGAATGCCTGTTCTCAGTCCTACTCACTGAGCTGGAGCAGCAGGGATTCTTTGTGAAAAAACATCATAAAGTATAAATGGTGCATGAATGTCTGATTCAGAATGGTTACAATTATCATTTGTATCCTATTACTTTATGCATGTCACTAATGTTTAATTTTCCAAAATAATTACACTTCCAGTTCACAGGAGTGAAAATATAAAAGCAACTACATGCTTTTTCCAATTATTTTTAATACAGTGACTGGTTTGAGAATAAAACCTCAAAACCCAAAAAATTCCAAATAAACTAACTTACTGTTCTTCTCTGCACGCTCTCTCTGTGTGTTTGCGTGTGTGTGTATGTATCAGACTCCGCTGCGTGCGTTACATGACGTGCATGGCCAGTTCTTGCTGTTATTCTATCGCATGGCATAAGTGCATGTGTGTACTGCTAACCAGTGTTCCTGCACACCTTCCTTTTCTTTTCTTCAGAGATCTTGCCTCTTGGATCAGAATCTTCCCCACATCTGTGAGCTGATGATCATGATTAGAATCCTCTTCCTGACAGGATCACTCTTCATTTCTTCACATCCAAGAAAAAGCATCAACATAACCTTCTTGTACTCAGGAACAAACTAAAACTATTATCATAATTACTTAGCAAAAAAATTAGTTTTGGTTTGAAACAAACCCAATATTTTTTTGATTTTTCAGTTCAGCAAATGAACTCACCAAAAGAAATCAACTATTTACTCAGCACTATTCTGACCTTTAACACAGAGCTAGGATTTTCTATGTTAGAAGCCTGAAACATTAGGATATCCGCATGTGATTCCCATCTTCTGTGAAGAGAAAGAGTTCAGTCCTTTTCGACAAGCCACATATAAATTGAAGGATCCAGACAGGTTTATACACTTACACAGTGTTCTCTCAGGCCTTGTCTACACTAGAAACTTTTGTTGATGCAAAAACTACACTGCTGATCAAAAAGCACTGTCATTTCAACACTACTGCCTGTCCACACTCATTGTGTTGCTGGAGCACATCAACAATGAGACAGTAAGAACAGTGCACGGTGGGTAGCATTTTCGCTATGCAATTCACCACTTTGTTCTGCGAGGAGTTGTGGGAAGGCAGAGAGGATCAAGGGCATCATGGGTGTAGACTCAACATCCCAGGACGTAGTGATTTCTATCCCCTCATTCCATGGATTGCCAACTGCATTTGGTGGCATTTTTCAGCTGCCAGTTTTCTGAGCACCCGCCACCTATCTGAAAGGATGGACCCTGCACTGCTCTCCACTGTTGTTGTGAGGGTCCTGAACACAACGCAGCTGGTCATGTGGTATATATCAGTGGGCCGGTCATGGTAGGTGACTGACACACACATCTTCAGGAACACTGGCCTGTATTGAAACTTGCCAGAAGAAACTTTCTTTCCCAAGCAGAAGATTGCACTGGGGGCTACTGAAATGCTCACAGTGATCCTGGGAGATCCAGCCTAATGCTTACCGCCATGGCTTATGAAACCTTATAGAGACAAGCAGGACAGTCGCAAGAAGTGCTTCAGTAACAGGCTGACCAAGTGCCGAATGACTTACGAATGTGTGTGTGCCAGATTAAAGTTCACTGGTAATGCCTTTATGGCTGCTTAGACAGAAATGAGGAAAATATTTCCATGGTTATAGCTGGCTCCTCTGTTTACCATATTTGTGAAGCTAAGGGTAAAAATTTTTCTTCTGGGTGTCAAACAGAGACAGATTGACTTTTGGCTGAATATGAACAACCAGATGTCAGGGTCATCAGAGGGACAAAATAGGGGACCATTCAAATCTGGGAGGCCTTGAGAAACTATTGTGACAATGAGCACCAATAAAGGGTCTTTGTAAACAGCACGGTGCCATGCAATGAGTGCTATCCAGTATGCACTCTGTATCAATGTGATGTGCAACCGCTGTGTGCAAGAGACAAAGATGATAATCTTCACAGAGTATGTCTTTGTTAAATAACAATTATTCAGAATACACACAAAAAGCTGGCAGGAGAGAAGAAAACCAAAAGGGGCAGTATGAGCTATGACAGCTGCGTGTAAGTCCAGCTATCGTCCAGGAAGCTGCCTGAAGGGATGGAGTGAACATGATACTAAGATGGGCTCGGAGTTTGGTAGGAATGTGTGGGTGGACTTGGGGAGAGCATGGAAAGCAGGTCTGTATTGCCTGAAAGGAGGGGCAAGCAGACATGCATTTAGTCTGCTGCGTTGTAAGTGTCTTTAGCAACTCCATTTGCTCCAACATGGCCTTTATCATGTGCTTATTATTTGCCCCTGGGTTCCCCTGCTCTCATGCCTATCAGTTTTCTTATTTTTAGAACAGTATCTGTCTCCATGTCTGTGAGGTTAGTGTGTGTGGCTTGTTTGTTTATTGACATCTTAGAGGACTGGAGGCATTCTTGGAACATCTCTTTGCTCCTCCAGGGTTATTTTCTTATCAGTCGCAGGCCCCAGCAGGGTTTCACCTCAGGGCACATTTGCAGAAGCACAACAAACAATGAATTATAAACAAGGAATCCTGTGGCACTTAAAGACTAACTAATTTATCTATCACATGAGCTTTCATGGGAGAAAATCCCAGGAAAACACAAAAGCTCATGCAATAAATAAATTTGTTAGTCTTTAAGTGCCACAGGATTCCTTGTTTGTTTTGCTTAACTAAACTAACATGGCTGCCCCTTTGCAACAACAAATTATAGTGAGTCCTGCTCACCTATACGTCACTTTGGTCCCTGCACATGTGATTACTGATTGGTGTAGGAAACTTTCGTACAACAGGAAAAGCAACAGAGCAGCTCTGCAGAGGTATCTCCAACAAAGCATAGATGAATTCCTCCAGGAAAGTTTCCTAGAGAGCTCTCAGGAAGATTATCATGGTAAATGCACACCAACATTTCACACTTTTCAGCTGCACTGCCTTGCTGAACAGGGGAATGGGAAGTACAGGCAAACATAGCTACTCTTGTAAATCTCTTTAACCAGCTATACAATGCAACAAAGCAGAGGACAGCCACATCTCACGTAACCAAGCAGCATCAGCCCCCCCCCCAAAAAAAACCCTTACCTGAGGCTCCCCTCTTCCGCATCCTTCACAAGAGTTGGAGGCCTGGGACTGCCCTGAACCTCTTGGGCAGACAAGAGGCCCTGGCTTCCCATGTCAGTCAACAATCCGATCTCCTGTTCTAAATTATTCTCCAATTTGACCTTCTCATCTACAAATGTCTTCATCTGAGTGGAGTCCTCTGTCTGCTGGCTCCTGGCCTGTGCAAGTATCCATGGGTCTCTTGGTGGTAGAGTTGGGGTCACCACTGAGAATGGCTTTCAGATGCTTACCAAAATGGCAGGTCTTCAGCTCTGCACCAGAGAGATGGCTCGACTCCATAGCTTTTTTGATATCCCTACCACAGCTTTCCATAGGGCACTTGTAGCATGTCCTGTTCATAGGCCTTCTCCACCATTAAACAAGAAATTTATCTTTCATCTGGAATGGAGCTGGGACTGCCCAACTTCTCCCCAAATACCCATCAGATCCTGAAGTTCTGGTGTACTCCAAGTGAGAGAACATTTGGTGCATGGAACTTCCATGGTCAGGTGGGAAGGTGCATTCTGAGCTCACCACACTGACCAAGCAGGAAGTAGAATTTCAAAAATTCCCAGGATATTAATGGGGATGGAGCAGATGGCTTCAGGGCAGCAGAGTTCAAACTGATGGCCAGAACACTAAGGATAGGCATTGTGGGACACTTCCTGGAGGCCATTTACCATGACAGAGCCAAGCACAGTGTCTACACTGATGCTTTGTTGCTAAAAGTTTGGTGCAAAAAGCTCTATGTCTGTCATTGAGGTGGTTCTATTTTGTCACAAAATTGGAGGAGCTGAGTCAGGGTGGGGGGTGATTGCAGTGTGCACACCATCACCGTTTGGTGCAAAAAGTTGACTGTGGGTCAACAGAAGTCTCTAGTGTAGGCCAGGCCTAAGTTTTTATTAGTGAAGAATGGTTTAAAGTTGGCCCTGATTTGCCTTCATCATCATTATTACTAACAAGCATTCCTCAGAAAGCAGTGTTAGTTGTAATCTGTACAGTGTTGTCTTCAACTTACATTATACTTTGCAGAATCAAAGTCCTCCTCTATGACTGACTGAGTAAACATAAAAGGTGGTCCAAACAAAACCATACAGATTTTATATTCCAAATAGGCAGCTGTGTTAGTCCAGTTCAGTAAAACAAACAAAGAGTCATGCAGCACTTTTAAAGACTAACCAATTTACGTATTGTGTGAGCTTTCATGAGAGAAAAATCCCACTTCCTCAGATGCTTTGAAAATGGGGAGCATTTACAGAACGGGAGGAACTAACTTCAGGGAAGTGTTGCCTGTCTGGCTGAATGTAACACCAAAATCCAGAGTCTTTGTGGGCGGTTTGCTGGATGAGAAACCAGTGACACGGGCTGTAGTATTCCTGGTGTAATGTGTTCATTGGCAGAAACATACATAAAATTCTGTTTCTTGAAACAGAATGCCTAGTGCCCAAGAAACTGTCATCTCTCTGCCTGCCCATACTAGAGGCACATGCACAGCTCCTTCCCCTTTAGGCCTCTCACAACCTCACAGAGCATGCAGCCTCCTGCAGAGCAACCAAGTCTCCTCAGGAACTGTTTGAACATACCAGTTATGCCAGACTCTGTCCCTGAGACTAAGAGCACATGGTTTGGAGACAGTGCATCTGAACATCTGTAGTTTCTGGAAACAGAAGGGAAACTCATCAGATTTTCTTACTCAACTAAGAGAGTAAGTTTAACTTCATCTCTTTAGTAAACCTTTGTGTGGAGTAATTATACCAATGACCTCTAACTGCACCCCTTTATGATACATTTTTCTTAATATTTTTGCACTTCTGCAGTTAGTATCTAAAATAAAAACAATAATCTCAAAAGGAAACTTAATATGAAGAAACAGAAAAAGCCAAATCCCCTCTTCTTAAACATATGCTCACCCAGTGTGACGCAAATACGACTAAAAGTTGTGTGAAACAATTACACAGAGAATGTCTAATTAGTCTTTCCTGTAGAACTAGACAATGAAAACAAGTTTATTTAAATTAAAAATAGTACATAGTTGCCACTTACAAAAGCATGTTAAGTAATCACTTGAACTGTTGCTTTGCACAGACACTGATGAAGTACCACTATGCTTTGCATCAGAACTGTCTAGTGAATTACACCATAAAAGTCTGGTCACTCTTCACATTGTGAAAGAGTCTGTGCTAATGGCCAGAAGGGTTTCCTGAAAGATCTGAAACCCTTATTGTCCCTGTTCCGTTTTTAAGGGGCCTAATTTTTTCAAAGTTGTGCAAATACCATGCCATGTGCATTCATGCACAACTATATGCCTCATTTTGCTTCTGGTTACCATTATTTGTTATAGTATCGAAATCGTGTACCAGCTATTTGACATATGTAAACAAATCTGTTTCTGCATGTGTAACCCATGTGCCTAAATAGGTGCAATCTCTTTTAGGGACCCTTATGGCTGGGTTACGTTGCTGGGCAGATTTTGCAGCCCAGAAACCAGAAACTTCTGGTAAGAGGGTGAGGGAGCACACTGAGCATGCTCCACAAGTTTTATTGTTTTGCTGGAGTTACATGCCCAGGGAGAAGCCTGAGAAGAGGAGCCTGGAGAGGAGCAAACAGAGAGCTGCAGAGGACATTGGCTAAGGGACTCAGTGAAAGGAACTGAGCAGGAGTGGACTGCAGGATGTTTTCTCCCAGCTTTCGGCTGCTTTGCAGGGGAGTTGTCTGCAGTGGAACTGAGAGCTGGATGGCCAGTGACCTGATTGCATGGTGCTGGCTGCACAGGAGGAAGAAAGGACTGCATGGCATCTGCCTGAAGATTCCTGCAGCTAGAGAGGATGAGGATTGCTTTCGTTCTGCATTCAAGCCCCAAGGACTTAAAAGACTGCAGTTGAGATAAGGGTGACTCCACCTGAACTTTGGGACTCTTGGGTTTCTTACTGTTTTGTTTGAAAGTATTATGGTTCCTTAGGATAAGGTGTGTTTAGTTAGTTAATAAAGTTCATTGTTAGGTTTCTGTTGAGTAATAGTTTAATGTGGGATGGAAACTCTGAGCAGTCTTCGCTGTGAGTCCTTTTAACAACTGGATCCTGGCTCTCCAGTTGCTTTCATCAGGGGTTTTCTCTGTGAGGCACTGGAGAGGGGCAATTGAGTGAATTTGAGCCCACCCTAGCAGGTTACACATGCTCAGAGATTGCACATGCAAACTGGGAACACTCTTGCACTCTTATTCACGTAGCTGAGCACAGTTTTTAAAATCAGGCCCAGGAAATGGTGGACACCTCTGCAAGGTTTAAAAAAAAAAGTCATATTTGGTAATTATCATTTCAATGTATTTTATAAGCAGACAGGGTTCTTTTAAAATAGAGCTACCACCATACAGACAGATGATGACTCCCTGGAGACTGTGGAGTTTTAAGTCCATTGTTCTTTTAACAGTGTTCTTAAAAATGAGGGCAACTGTATTAAAATTAATGTCTCTGTAACACATATATAAAATGAATGAATACAAGCATTAGCTTTTCTGAATAGAGGCCATGTGCAGCACACTGTCTGTTACTATGAACAGTGGACCAGCTCTGAATGGTTATTCTTGAACCTTTAGGCATGTACGTAGAAGTGGAGCTTGTTAATTCATTCTAGTATTTCAATCGGCAGCCACATTAGAACACATACCACATTTGTTTTGACTTCGTCTCCAAAACTACTGCCATTTATTGTAGGTTGTACAACACAGTCTTCCACTAACGGTAGCTCTATGTGACTAATACAGTGAATATATTCACAAAATAGTAAGAAAGCCTGATTTGAATTCCAACATTTGCTTGATCAAATAAAGACTAGAGTTACACAGTAAATAGTCAGAAGCAATCCTTTACTCCAAGAGTCTCCATTCACTAACACTAACAAAAACTAGTCTTCAATCTACTTCTTTCCCTTTTATAAAAATTCACCCAGAACCAGAAGCCTGAACTTAAACAAAACTGGTGTGTTTTTAGAAATGAGACATGCTCATGGAATTTGCCATTCACTGGCTAAGCAGCACCCCCCACCCGCCCCCGGGGGGATGTAACTGATGTTTCAGAAATTTGGTATGGTGTAAAGTTCCAAAGGGGCAGCTGCGTTAGTCTAGTTCAGCAAAAACAACGAGTCCTGTGGCACTTTTGAAGACTAACAAGTTTATTTGTTGCATATAATGTGATAAATTTGTTAGCCTTTAAGTGCTACAGGACTCCTTGTTTGGTACGGTGTAGTTAGCCATGCAGCTTTAAGCTGAGCTCAGTTACTGGGGATGTGAATATTAAAAATTAAATACTCCAACATCACTTAGGCATTTTTTCATAACAGGAACATTTTAGCATTTTATAACAACAATCAAATTACCAGTATCCTGACATTTAGGAAATAAATGTCATTATACATTGTCAATGGTTTCAGGATAAAAAAGTACTCAATATCTGAATGTTGTTCAGATTGGTTAGGATTTAATAGCAAGAACATGAAGTTTGAAAAAGCTTGTGTATGGTGCATTCCATAGTAACAGGGACCTTACCAATAGGGGTTTTTCAAACTATGGTATGCTCTCTGAGCTGAAGGAGCCACATCACTTCATACTAAGCTCACTGCAAGACAAACAAGGATTCCTGTGTTATTTTTAAAGACTAAAATATTGTATTTATTGCATGAGCTTTTGTGGGAGAAAAGTCTGACGAAGTGGGATATTCTCCCACAAAAGCTCATGCAATAAATAAATTTGTTAGTCTTTTTAAAGTGCCACAGGACTCTTTGTTTTGCTGAACTAGACTAACACGGCTATCCCTCTGGAACTTGTTAAGTTCACTATATGAGCTACAGTCTTAAATGGAAGTCAGTTGCTCCTCTAACAGCAGATGCTGTGTTACTTATTTAACCATTCATTGCTGGATCATAGTCTCTTCCTTTTGACAGCAAAGTAGATGACTACATCAAACCTAAAAATATGCTCTGGTTCTTGGAAGCAAAACAGTGTGCAGATTACATTAATGTCTGTTTAGCGCAACACGAGACTTGTCTGAACACAGTTTTTGTACTGTTATATCAGTTTAAAAACTGATGTATTTAAAGCACTACACGGCCCTGGTATTGTTTCAGTACAAAGGAGCTTATATCAGTATAATTTCTTCTCAAAAGCTCATGGGATTCCAAATTGATATAGTAAGAGCACTATGAAGAAAAAAAAAGTGTTTGAACCAGCCCAAAGTTACTTGAAATTGGTAAAGAGAAAATTACACACACACTGCCACGCGCACACCCCATGTTGGCTCTTTCTGCAATATAGAATAAAAGGAATGCTAAAAAAATCCTGTTCAAGAAGGCTGCTTACAAATCCATTATCCAGCCCAGTTCTGTTTCCTTTCCAGGAATTCTGCTAGTGACTTTAGTGGGTGTGGGATCAGACACGTTTCCTAGAAGTGGGTTGGGAATACAAAGCCAGGAACCAAATACAGATGTTTGAGAGCTGCAAAAGTAGGAATTTGTCAGACCCAAGTGAGGCTCATCACTAACGTTACCTGCCGAGGCGGGGGGGACACAACACTCACCAAGGTGCTGTAAGCTCTGAGAGCTTCTCTAAGCTTTTTACACAAACACCCCAATCCCACCCCCATAGAAGACCAATTGCAAAACTATATTTGGATGGACAAATGGATGCTGGTATATTGAGAATCAGCTTGAGTAAACACACAGGTCCCAAAGAAAAGATTTACAGAAGGAGAAACCTCCAGAAAACAGATCAACAGATTAAATCAAGAGAAGGGAAGCAGATCTTAAAAACAAGCAACACTTAAAAGTTATTTTTCAATGAGTTACAAAAAGACAAACAAAGAAAACAAAAAGTTGCTTTTCTGTCAGTGGACCAGATAATTCTTTCCCATTGTTAGAAATGAAACATGTTTCATGAGCTTGAAATGCACTTTAAAATATCCCAGAAAGTCAGCATTTTATAGCCCCAACCTCAATTTTATGCACTTTATATAACACCTTGTGTTGAAGAACAATGGTAAGCAATAAAATTACAATATAGCTGAGAAACTGCTGGCTGAAACTACAGGTACTACTTTATTAGCTTGAAAACCTCAGTATTTTCATTATATGCCTAAAAGTCAAGTTCTACTTAACCTCCAATGTCTCATTATACATGGGCATATTATACACATGTATGCAACATGACTACAGAGATATGCTTCTGTTAGTGTGTAATAAAAAAACACAACCCACAAACTTATGGTCAGGAAGGATACAGTATAATGAGTCCTCTTCCTCCTAACAGCTAATCAAGTTTAAACTTGCGATATGCTGCTAGCCACTGCCAGACTATAGCAAACTCCCTCTGGCCACTTTCAAGGAATCAGTAGCAGAAATAAGTAAAGCAAACTGGGCTCATCAGCCTTATAATTGTCTACTGAATCTACCCCCCTATATTTTCCACTGGAGGTGCCTTGCCTTCAAAGGTATTTCTAAGAAACTGAATTACTTTAGTAGCATGTAATAAATGTCCGAAAGAAAAATTGTAATTACCATGGGTTATGTCAACACTGAAGAAACGTCCACCTTTATTTCCAAGGTCATGACGTCAATTTCTAGCACACAGATTGTATTTGATATGGTATACCCACCACATGCATCCTGCAGGGTTGTTACTCTTACCAAAGAGACTCACTAGGGAGAAACAGAACTTACCTGCAGCTAATGCCCTGCAAATCTACAGATATCTACTTTATATGCAGGAATATCCACATCCCTGTCCACCACTATTCCTCAACTATTTTTTGCAGATCAAGGATCTTATGGTCATGGCGGTTGGGGCCTCTGTGACTTATGGGTCAGGCCTGGTGCAGCTGCCAGCCATAGGTCAGTCAGAACAGCTGATCAGCCAGTCAGATATTAGGCTGCCAATGAGCCCCATCTGCCCAATAGTTGATAGCTTTTTGGGGGTGGCAGGGGCTCAACAGATGATGGCGGGCTGCTGGCTCCAAAACAGCAGTTAAATCTCAAAGAGGGAGGGCAGGCTACAGGTCATATGAAAATTTATTTCAGGGGAGGGAATCAAATGTTACTCCATGTATTTGTATCTGTGCAGGGCTCTACCTACAGCCCCAACAAATATAGCAAAGCCCTTATGCACATGGCCAACTTAAAGTTAGGCATGTGCTTCCATGCTTGGCAGGACTGAAATATATAAGAATAAGATATACCATACCCTCTGGGGTAAAACTAAAGGATACTTTTAACTTTTACTGCTAATAAAGCTACAGCTAATAAAGGGCCCTATTCCGAGTGCCTGGGTACTTAGCATTTTCAGGAGACCCTCAGCACCTCATCATATTTGACCCTAAGTGGAGGATCATGGCACATGGACTCATAACTGGTTTTACTGAGGTCAGACCACTTGGTTCAGCAGCAGCTGCAGGACTGGGCCCCAACTGCAGTTCTTAAATAAATGATGGACTGAGTGCCTGCTCTCTCCCAATCTTATCTCTCGGGATTTTGAGGAGTTTACACATTAAAACAAGGTTGGTATCCTCAAGTGAGATTGTGTATTACTAAACCAGCACAGTGCAGTCTTGGCTCTGAAGAGCCTCCGGTCTGAGACAGCAGAGGATTTTGCCAGTTTGGATAGGCAGAGTTGTGGGGGGAAGGTTCCACACTGCCTGTATGTACCATACTTCCTTTCCTCAGCACTACATTAAGCCACCGTCTTTAAAAAAAAAAAAAAGAAAGAAAGAAAAAGAGAAAAAGCAAAAACTCATTCTGAGCCGATATTAAATATTGCAAAGGGTTCAGTAATCTCTGCAAAACTTAAAAATCCCTCACTATTAGCTAGCAATTTTACAGTGATCATATTTTACCAACATAATTGGTTTCTGTATACATTTTTTTAAAACACTGCAATTAACAAGCAGAATTTTCATGGTGTTTCCGGTGGGATGTGAGATATTAACATCCCAGGGTGACATGTGTCCATATGTTAATATATGATAACATTTCCACCATCCTTATGCCTTAGCTAACTCTGCTAAAATGACTGTTCTGTAAAGATAGTATTCCCTGGTTAAAAAGCAGATCTCCAGGGAGTTCCCCTCATTAAAGTAGAAACGGAACAGGGTGAAGGTTTACAATTTATGTCCCAGTAATCTGTGTCCTCCAACATCACATGCACTGTAACTCCTTTCCTCCTATATCATATGCTCTTGTAATCCTCCTCATTTTGGTAACCCACATGTCCTCATATCCTCCTCCATCCTGAACATCTCAAACTGTTCTCCTCCACATATCTATGATAATCCTGCTGTGCAGTGTCTGCTCCTGCATGATTGATTTTCATTTTACTCAACTTTAGAGGAAACTGGCAATGAAAGTGTTTTATGTGTGTAGTAGTCATAGTCCTTCTGGTTATACAGGCTGTCTGTCATTTAATGTCTGTTGCGGTGCTAGTCATAAACCATTCAAACTGTACTTTTCAGCTTTAGAATGCCACTTGATTGAATTACTATTTAGCATTCAATTTGATGTCTTCTTATTATTGTGTATGAAAACCACCCATAAGTATTTTCAGAACGCTCAACATAATGTGAAGCTTGCCGTAAGAGTAGTGGTTTACAGACGCACTTTTATATCAAAAGTTCTTGTAACTGGGCAGGAGTACTTGAAAGCAAAGCATTATGAAAAGTACCAAATTCCAAAGGGCAGGTGTGTTAATCTAGTTTGGTAAAACAAACAAGGAGTCCTGTGGTACTTAAAGATTAACAAATTTATTTATCGCATGACCTTTCATGAAAGAAAAACCCACTTCGTCAGATGCTTTGAAGATGGGGGAAACTCAGTGTGACCTGTTCCCATAACTTCCACTTTCCTGCATTTATTTTCTCCCATGCTGTATGTCTCCATCTTCAAAGCATCTGATGAAGTGGGATTTTCTCCCACAAAAGCTCATGCAATAAATAAATCTGTTAATCTTTAACTGCCCCAGGAATCATTGCTTGTTTTAGAAAAAGTATTTTTTAAACCACCCCTTTTCCAACATATATCATCTTCCATGGGAATGCCATTATACCCACCCCTTCCAGTCAGACCAAAGGAGCACACACCCCAACCTGATCCAACTGCTTCTTGCTCCTATCCATTCCCATCAGGTAAATTTCCCCCCTCATCTCCATTTGTTACTAGTGGCACAGATAGGGACAAAACCACTTTTCTTCCAGCCAGCCAGCAACCCACTGCATACAGCTGTAGTAAGCACATTTCATTTTGTTTATGGCAAGTGATGGGCTCCTCGCTCCTGAGCTTTAAAGCCATATCAAAAGTTGGATAGGGTTGCCCATTTTCATTGGACCTATTCATGGAAGTTTCATCACAAGACAATTTTCAATTATAGATTAATCTTTAATTCCTGGGGACTCCTGGACAATTCTGGAGGGATGGCAACCCTAAGATGAAGAGGTGTTTAGATAAAGGAGTTTGATTCAAGCCTATATTCAGTTTTAACACGCAGGGACAGACTCTGTACTAGGTGTAGTTATGTAAATCCACACGAATGACACTGACTTCAACAGATTTAAACCTGTTTACCTAAGAGTAAAATTTGGCCCTGAACTTGTTAAATTTGTTCTTGAAACACCCACCAGTTTATTAGGGTTGTGTAATATACAACAGACTGCACATAGTCATCTCCAAAGAAGTATCAACTAGAGTTTGCTAAGTTTTTTTCTGAAGAAACACTATATTATGAAGCAAAGCTTAGCTCATTGCTACTCCACATGCTTAAGCCCTAGTCTATGCTTCCCACATGTCTCGGCAGCAGTCGACAGGGGATACACAAGATATGTAAAATACCTGGCATATCTCCCGATGACTCCCTAACTAGCCCCTACACATTACAGTAAGCTGACCACAAACGGCTTATGGTCAGCTTACGGCAACTCCAGTTACAAGCCTGGAGTTGCTATGGCGACTTCCAGAGTACAGCAGCGAGTTCATACTCGCTGCTGAATCGCGCCCAGAAGATCACATTGACAGTAGTGATTTTGTTGCCATCAGTACAGACATATCCAGAGACCAAATATTATATTAATGAGCCATTATCTCTACTATTATATTAATGAGCCATATATCTCTACTATACACTCTGGTTTTTAGTCCACTGGAATGCTCAAAGCAAAAAACATTAATTAATAAACCCCCTGAACAACTTTTTAAAATATAACCTAAAATTAGTTTGGCAGTGATACCTAAGGTCTTAATTAACTGAGAATGCAACGAACAATTTGTCTCTCTTGGACAATCTTTCTGGCTCATTAAGCTATTCTTCCTTCATTTCATGATGTTATGAAAATCCCAAGCTAAGATGGAGACCCCATTGTGTGATTCACTGCACAAACCAGCAGTGAATTCAGGTCCCAAAAAGCCTGATATATTGTTTTGAAACAAACAATGAATCCTGTGGCACTTAAAGACCAACAAATTTATTTATTGCATGAGCTTTCATGAAAGCATCTGATAAAGTTGGATTTTTGCCCACAAGAGCTCATGCGATAAATAAATTCAGTCTTTAAGAGCCACAGGACTCCCTGCTTGTTTTA
This sequence comes from Podocnemis expansa, assembly GCA_007922195.1. NCBI lineage: Eukaryota > Metazoa > Chordata > Testudines > Podocnemididae > Podocnemis > Podocnemis expansa. The sequence goes on from ML682014.1 coordinate 2,167,878, forward strand.
CTGTACTAGACTATCATGGATACCTCTTGTTTTGAAACAGTGTACTCAAATCTCTGCCTCTGTGAGCTATTTTATTTTGCATGCTTGTTGCAATATTTTTCAAGATCACGTCCACCTAAGCCCTTTTGAGATTACAGCATATGTTATGTGGAAGTAACTGTTTACCGTTATGACTCCAATAACATGATGCTATGTTATTCTTTGGAAACAGCAAAAAGAAGTGCTTGGTATTTTAGAGAAAGCTGGAGAGCTGATGTATGTTACAGACTGGCTGGCAAGCTACGGAAGTTACATTTTGCTACTAGAAAAGTGAGATGGATTTAAAAATAAATAATTCTACATTCTTGAATATTTCTTAAATTATTTTTTTTCTTTCTTTACAAAGAAAAATGTAGCAGCTGTGGAAGCCCTAGAGACCAAAGTTCTCTATTTAGCCGTATAATAGGTACAACAAAATCAGCTTCAGTGAAAGCTATCCCAATCTATCCAAATAATATGCTCCCAACATGACCTAGATCACTACTCCAGAGTTAAGACCTATTCGACGTATAGCTTTGTCTGTGGAGATGTAGGGCCACATGGTCACAGAGATGCACCCCTCTGGCTTGAAGGAGCTTCCATCATATACAGAGTTTGCTATTTGGTTCAGTAGCTTCACCCCACTATACAAATTGTTCCAGCACTCCTGGAAGTCCAGTTGGTATAAATCAGCACAGATCCAGTAGCTCAGTGGAGCACCACTGATTTACATCAGCTGAACATCTGAACCATAGAAGTTACTCATACCATTATTGTGGGCATTTTTTTAGCTGATTTGCTTCATTCTTGATAATGCCGTTTATATGGCTTACATGTTTTAATACCAAGTATTCTGCAGTAATGGCCTCACTGCTGTTGTAGCTGATGGTGGCTTTAATGTAAAGGATATATTTCTACTTATTTCTAAAAGCAGAGACCAGGGGCTTGTATCTGCTCCCACATCCATGCCATTGACCTAATGAGAGAGCTATTTGGCCCAAGATGATAGGCCAAGAACTCCTACATCTGTCACCTCTTCTTAATGAGAAAGAGGGGACATTCTCAGAACTCATGCAGCTATCAGTATATACAACAGTAATTACTAGGAAAGATGCAAAAGTGTCAGATCTGTGCAGAAAACATAAAACTATTCTAACCATACATAGTGTTAAAAGCAATAGATTTTGCTTTTTAAAATGACTCAGGAAGTGAAAACCACAGGTTTACCCTTTTCCAGTTCCCCAACTTTTTGCTCTGCAATAGCAGACCTCCTCCAGACTAATGCTTTGAGGACTCTCATCACTCTTCATCTCAGTGGGAGCTGAAAGGATCCAGCATTGTACAGTGCTGGACCTTCAGTGTAGGACTGACATGTGGTTATGACACAGGACTAGGAGGTCTAGAAGTCTGAAACATGCTTCCAATCCGCCACGCACTTCTGCTGCATGAACTTGGTAAGTCACTTAAATGGTCCTGTGCCTCAGTTTCACTATCTGACAGACTTAGGTAATATTTTACCTCCGAGGGGTGTTGAGGTGCTCACTATCATGCTGACACCCAGATATTGCCTATAAATAAAGGCAAACTGTACTTTCTGAAAGTTTGGTAAACAGTTTTCAGCAATTATACAACATTAATTTAATTCTGCAACTATGTATTTTTATACCTAAGATTGCCTAAATGATCTAGCAATGTTTTAAGGTAGTCTCGCATTTTAACTTCCTATTTCACAACTGCAGGAGCTCTTACAGAACAAAATTCACATAAACTGCCATTCACAGAGTCCAGGGGACAGACAAGGGGAAACTTGAGGTTCACATTGATCCTATATTGTGTAATGCACCAAGTCACACTCACCACAACTGCCAAGGAGGGCAGTGGGTGTATCTGGGTCTAGCTGGCTTGTTTAACATTTCACCCAAACTCTTAAGTCCCAGAACACTTTCTGGCTTGACCCTACAGTTCTTAAAAATTATTTAACTTTAAATGTGCTGAAATTGACAGTGCTGCCTGTCCTCCCAAGCATGTTCTTATTTCTTTCAGAGGACATACTACTGTGGCTGCAGCATACTAATTATAACTGCATTCAAAGAGTGTATCCATGGAAACAAGGAGTGACAGAACAGTTACTGAGATGTTCTATTTTGTACCAGAAATGAGGGGTTAAGAGAGTCAATGCAACTATGATTACGAGAAACCCTGGCAAAAGAAAAACGTGTTTGTTCCTAAAGTGCTGCAATGAAGAGTCAGCAACAAATATAGGCATTGTAAGTTATATTAATTTCTTTGAAAGTAACCTGTGTGTTTGAAGACCATTCCATTTTTATTCTAGAGCACACTAGATCAACTCAGTCAGTCTTTTTCCTTTCTTTTTAACTACAATGCTACTTTCCCTTCCATATGTGGGAGGGATACAACTTTGTAGATTTGTGTACAAGTTGTATTAGTTGTTTAAAATTAGTACTGCAAAAGATGAATCATGTTGCAAAGTATAGATCCACTGAGTAAAAAGAGTGCTTTCTTTATCAACAGACCTGTTCCCAGGGCCCTCGTATGTAGTATGGTCATATCTACCAACTCTCATTACAATAGTCCTTTATCTGTTTTCACTCCTTTCCAGCTTACTTTTAGCACTGCAGACCCAAAAGAAACCTGGGCACTAGCCCTTCTTGAAAGCATAACAATGGTCATCCTGCCTCAGAGCAACAGCTCTTCTAGCCCAGTACTGTACCCTCTCTTCTGGTAGTGCCAATGCTAGATGTTACAGAAGGAATTAAAAGGATTTGCAATTATTGAGTGATCTATGCCTGGTTGTCCATTCCCAGCTTCTAGCAGTTACAAGCTTAGGATATGCAGAGCCTAAAGTTCCATTCATGACCATTTATAGACTTGCCCTCCAAGAACTGATCTAATTCTTTTTTAAATCCAGTCATAGTTTTGGCCTTTACATCATCCCGACAATGATTTCCACAAGTAGACTGTGCATTATTTGTAGTAGTACTTCTTTTGTTTGTTTTAAACCTGCTGCCTATTAATTTTGTTGGGTGACCTTGGGTTTCTGTATTATAGGAAGTGGTAAACACCACTTTCACCACACCATTCATGATTTTATAGACTGCTATGATATTGATATTCCGCCCACTTAGTCATCTCTCATCCAAGACAAATAGACCCAGTCTTTATCATCTCCCCTCATATGGAAACTGTTCCATCCCATGAATAATTTCATTGTCCTTCTCTGTACCTTTTCCAATGCTAATATAAAACAATGGACTTATAGGAAAAGAGAACGGCTTAGTAAGTGCCAGTGAATTCCACATGTGCAACTCTACCACAGGTATCAGAGCTAATAAGAGAGAGAATAATGCTGCCCAAGAATAAGGCAGGGCTGACCTGGTCTGCTTTATGACTAGTGATTATGTGCAGGATGCAAAAGATTCAACTTGACTCTCATTGCACAAGTCCATAAGTGATATATTTATATCAGGGCTGCCAATGACATAAAGCTCTACAAATATTTCCTTTTTTTAAAAATGAGATTTGTTCTAGAGGTCACTGAGATACAATAAACAGGGCCCTTATACTAGCATTACTCCAAAGCATACTATCTTTAGGAAGAAGATACATTTCCAGATTCCCAATCCTGCCACCAGTTAGGCAGAGAGGAACATTTCACATGTGAGCATTCTGAACAGATTGCTTTCTCGTAACTCCATTTTAGAACCTGGTGACTTTCTTTTGCAGCAGAACTGAAGTTAGAGCTTTAGTGTAATGTTTAATAATATAGTTCATTTATGTTGTAATCCAATTTCCAGTTTAGTTATTTCCTGAAACATCTGGTTTTTGTTTAAACTCAACACACAGAATTAAAAACTACAAATACATTTTTCTTTGTATCTTAACAAATGCATGCCGAAGTGTAAGGGTCTCGATGCAGTTCTAAAGAGTTCAGGAATTTTAATCTTGTCTTTGGTGGGTTCTGCAAGTCATCACAACACAAGATTCTCATATTTGCATTAACATGGTTATGAACATGGGCACCTCTTCTAATCTGTGGAGGCCAGATGTGTGATACGACCAGCAGCCTGTCAACTGGAATCAATTTCACCATTTTTAACTATACCGATGGCATTATTGAGTTGAATATCAAGGAATTAAGCATGACTACTCTGAGATAACATTAGTGCATAGTATTCAGCTGAAAAATGTACCCAGGCAATTGTTCCAGTTCATATGGTCCAGGGACCAGAGTCTCATGATGTACTGGCCAAGTTCCTAATTAACACAGCATGAAACCTAACCTTATCACAGGTGTTCTTGAGGAATTGCTGGACGGTCTAACTCCAGTCCAATATAATACTTTGGGTTAGCCATGTGGTTGACACTCTCACAACAGAACCGCACATCAGGTTTGGTACTGGCTGTTTTGTTGTTCAGATGAGGGTTTTTCCTCGGTTAGTCCTATGTTTCCAGCAGTGAAAATAATCAGCCGTTGTGCTAAGATCTCAGAGTAGGGTGCAGATGATTGTATGGAGGCTTGTGTGCTAAGCAGCTAGTGCAATGACATCTGCATACACATATTTTCTTGACTCTATCATTTGTGTATCTGTGGCATACGAGTTGAGAAGTAGCAGGACAAGGGCAAAGTTCAAAGGAATGCACAAGGAATGCACCGGTTAAGAGTTCTTGGTCTATTGATCTGACCATTAAGGTATATCTTAAAGCAGTGATCCCTGGTCATTGCTGCCAAGAGACAGACCATTTGCCAGCAGCAATGAGACAGAAAATCTTGAAGAAGAATCCCTGTCTCCAGATAGCAGCATATGCTGAGGACAAATCAACAAGGATGATCCATCTTCAACTTATGTTGGAATCCTGGCACAATATGGCCAGTGAGTGAAGCTACTTAATCACAGCAGTTTGTCTTCTATGCAATCATATCAAGACCCTCACACTCAGCTCCAATGCTGAGGCTCAGTGAAGAGCCACATAGACCATTTCAATCACTGAAAACAAACAGATCACCCATGACCTGCTGAGGAAGCACCAGGTTTTGATTTGTTAGAAAGACTAGTGCAGATTGAATTGCATCAGGATATCTCATGGAAGAAGTGGACAAACTTCCTTTAAACAGAAAATGAGATGAACACATGTATGTGACTGTGGTCACCAGTCATAAACGATGGAGCACATTGTATCCGAGTGTCCCCTTTTTTCTTTCATTGGGGTTCTGAAGGATATTCACCAGCTCATTACTGTGGCAATGTGCTGGCTATCAAAGCTAGATACACATATGCAATTGTTCCTACCTACCCAAGCCATACAAAACAAGAAGAAATATGTTGATCTAATTTCTATTTTCAACATATTATATGTCTTTAAACAGCACTTGGAGTAAAGCTGCAATGCCCAAATATGAGAAACAGAGAAATAATCAATTTATATTGTTATACTATTTAATTTTACGCAGAAGCTCAAAGACAGCATTTTTACTGATCAAAAGTTACCTGAACTCATTTCTTATCATCTCATTTTTTCCTTTGATGGTACATATTAAGGTAAATGTACTTTAACACATATGTATTTCAAAAGCTATCAGGATCTAAAGTGAAATACAAGGCAGAAAGATGCATTGGGTGTTCCAAATGAAAATCTCAACTCAAAAGATCCAGACTTCACTATGCTGGAGGTATGTCTTGGAACTTCACTGATCCTATCCCACTAAACAAGATCAAAAAATGTTATGAACTCTTTATGGAACTGAATTATATTACCATCCATTGTGACAACACAGTAGACCTGTCATGTACTCTGCACCAACCGGTGTTATGACTAGGTCCCCTGCATGGAACAGGTATGCTGTGTTAATTCTCCCTAAATGTCATTCAGGCTCTGGGCACATTCCTGACAGTAACTACAAAACTCTTACAAAGTTTCATTGTAAAAAAGCATGGAGTCCTGCAGCACTTAAAGACTAACAAATTTATTTATTGGATAGGCTTCCATGGGAGAAAATCCCACTTTGTCAGAAAGCTTTGAAGATGGGGGAACTTACAGAATGGGAGGCAAATAAATGCAGGGACTAGAAGTCATGGGATCAGGTCACACTGTAATAGCAAATCAAAGCAGTAGTTAAGATTCAAACACTGGGAAACAGCACAATAGAAAGGTGAGATCAAACCACCTGTGGTAATGGGAAAAAATCCATTGTCACAATTTAATCCTGCTTTCACACAATCAAATCTGCGTATCAGTTCCAATTCTGCAGTTTCTCTTTGAAGTGCTGATGCAATGTTACCCATCTGCTTGAGCACAGTTGTTAACAAATGATCAACAGAGTGATTAGAAAGAGGGAAACACTCAGCTACTGGTTTTTTAATGTTATGATTCCTGATTTCAGTTTTGTGCCCATTTATTCTTTTGTGCAGCAATGGTCCTGTTTGTTCAATGTAGAAGGTGGCGGGACATTTCTGACATACGATGGCATAAATCACATTGGTGCATGAGTAAGGTGAATGAGCCCTTAATGGAGTAGCTGGCTTTATTAGGTCCTATGATGGTGTCTTTTGTGCAGATATGTGGGCAAAGTGGCAGCATGGTTTGTTGCAGGGATATGTGCCTGCTTTAACGTTTCTGTTGTTAGGTCTGTAGTAGCTGGGAAGTATCCGTTTAAGGTTAGGGGGCTGTTTGTAGCCAACGAGCTGTCTGTCTCCCAAGGCCTGAGAGAGAGGGGGGTCATCTTTTAGAATAGGCTGTAGGTCCTTAATGATCTGTTGTAGAGATCTGACTTGGGGGTTGTAGGTAATGACTAGAGGCATTCTGTTGTTTTCTTTCTTGGGCTTCTCCTATAGTAGCTGACTTTGGGGTACCCACCTGGCTCCGTCAATCTGTTTCTTCACTTCTGCAGGTGGGTACCATAGTTTTAAGAATGTTTGATAGAGATCCTGAAAATGTCTGTCTCTGTCTGAGGGATCAGAGCAAATGCAGTTATCTCTTAGGGCTTGGCTGTAGACAATGGATCTTGTGGTGTGTTTGCAGAAAAGACTCTCCTGGCAAGAGAACTTAGAGCAGCAATTATTAAGTAAAGGCCCTGTTAAATAATTCTCTCCTGTCTGCACAATTGTTATCTTAATCAGATGCCCTGGCTCCAAGAAACAACAGTAGCCAATGAATCATGCTGCTGGTGTCTGAAGAAACACTTAATAAAGTAGATGTACAAAGAACAATCAATTGCCTTATTTATAATGTACATAAACCCATACCAACCCCTCCCCTCTAAACTAAAACAAAAACACACCTTCCAGGTGGAAAGCCAAGCATGGAAATTTAGTGAATATCAGAACTGAGGTTGCCTATGCAATTTTAATTCAGCCTCTTTTGCACGTATGAATTTGATACCATCTTTAAGTACATAATATTAACATACTATTTTCCCCAACAGGACTCTGTTTCATTTAGTACACCAAAGGGATGGTGCTCAATGAATGAGGCATCTGTTGCAATATTTTTTACCCTCTTCATTTATGATTCAATTCAGGAAAGCACTTTAAGTATGTACTTAAAAATTAAGTACACACTTGAACATGCACTTAAGCAAATTTCTCAACTGAAGCCTAAATGTGTGATCCCATGTCTTAGTGACTGCACCGAATTACTAATTTCCTCATGAGCTTTCCCATGACCCTCCTCACTTGCTAGCTGAGTGCCTCACAAACATTTGCAAATTTATCTTCACAAGTGCCCTAGAAGGCAGAGAAGTTTCATAATTCCTAGTTTACAGATAGGCGGAGACAGAAATTACAAATAGAATATGCAAGAGCATCCACTAATTTTAGGGTGCTTCAATAACTGAGTTGTTTTTTTAATTAATGAATGCACAACATGTTAGTGAGCTTCAGACATCACGCCATGCACGTTACCCCATGATGTAGAAACAGCCCAGAGAGTGGCCCAAAGAGGTCTGAGGGCCTGAGCCACACTCCACTGATGTCACTGGGAGCTTGTTAACTTAAGTGGACTTTGAATTAGGCCCTTGGTTGGGCTGAGGATCTAGGCCCAGTGGCAGAGAGCTAGATTTGACAGTCAAGAGAGTAAGTGGTTCATGAAGCCAAAAATGCAAGTAAAAATATCACTCAGAAGAGAGAAATTGAGGAGATCAAGCTAAGTCCTGGAGACCTACACAAAGAAACAGGAAACAAAGAAAAAGGAAGCCCTACAGAAGCAGTCAGTAAGCTAGGACAAGAACCGGGGGGGGGGGGGAGTATCATGAAGCTCAAGTTGGATAAAAATGAATGGTGGTTGTCTGCACATCTGTGGATACCTCATGCTGTGAAAACTAACAAATAAAGATGGACAAAATGTGCTTAGTTTTAATAAATGTTCTTATTTTAAAAATATTTTAATGAAGTGCTCCTTCCAGGGCACTTGTGAAGATAAATCTGCAAAGGCATGTGAAGCACTCACATAGTAGAGTGAGGAGAATCATCAGAAAGCCCATGAGGAAATTTGTAATTCAGACAGCCGATAAGACTTGGGACCATGCATTTAGGCTCCAGTTGAGAAACCTACTTAAGTGCATGTGCACATATACACTTAAAAATGAAGTACATACTTAAAGTGCTTGTTATTTGCTTGCATTATTGAAGTATCAAAAACATGTACAAACACAAAGAAAGTAGGGACATGCCCTGAACGTACAAGCTAAAAAGATTTCACAATTTCATCCATCTAAACAGTAATGCATAACAATCATATTTCTATAACACATGGTGCAATATCAATAAAACTAGTGTTCAATTATTCGTAATATTCTCTGTAATCAGTTTAAGAAGCTAATAAAAAATAAGATATTGTTATTAGCTTCATAACATCACCTTGAAGACACTAAGAAGATTAAGTGTATATTACAACCAAGATACAGTACATTAAGGAGCATATCCTTCTTTGTGATACCCAGTTTATATCTTTTTCAGTGGGAATTGCACAATGTATCCAAGCATAAAACATTTTTAGAAAAATATTGAGAGCACTGCAGAGAATTCCTAATCATCTGTGGAAAATGCCTCGTATCAATCAGAAGAATATTCTCTCAAAGATTTCAGTTCACATTCTCCCCATATACCAGCCTCTTCGTGCTGTTCTACCAGGAGACACTGGACCTAAAGCAGACTAGTGATGGACAAGCAACCTTACTGCAGGGGGATCCACCAATGGCATAGATTAGAACTATAGCAACAGCTTTGCCACCCCATCCCTGAAAGAAGCCTAAGAGAAATGACCACGAGAAAAGGGACTTCTAGGATTTCTCTACATCTCAGTGATCAGCCACCACCATATCTGCTCCTGGAGGCCAGCAGGTCACAGCAATCCTTAGGCTTACTTCCACAGAGGTGCCAGGCTTGATGCCCAATTTGCTTACAAGTGAGCAAACTCTGTGGTGGCTTAGAGTCAGTTTTGTAGTGGTCCTGCCTGAGCTGTGCAGTGCACTCACTGACTGCAGCAAAAGTGCTGGGCCATTAAGATTTAATTTGTTAAATTAATAAAACCACACAAAGCTGCCCCCAACGCAAATATTTTCCACGTCAAAGAAAACAAGTTGATAAAAACTATTAGAAGCTGAACTGCTTTTCACTTCCAGCTAAAATAGAAAGCACTCGAAGCATCAGCACTGTGACCCGCTATTCTGCACATGTGGGAGGTAAGTAAAGGATATTCATTGAAACTGGACTGTGTAAACCCTTTTCTTTCCAGCTCTGCAAACTGCTTTGGCCAGAGTATGTACAATCTCAGTACTGGCAACCAGCACACAGGCGGTCTGGTGTAGTGGACAGAGCAGGTGCCCAGGTCAGGAAATGCAAGGGAGGAGTGAGAGGCGGAGTCAGCTGCAAGTACCAGAGCCAGGAAACTGAGTCAGAGTCCAGGCCAGGCAACAAAGCTGAGGATGGAGTCTGATACTGAATGCCAGAGTCAAGGGTTGAGCCAGAGTCAGAGCAAGGTGAAAGGCCAGGAATTGGAAAGAGGCAAGGAGCAGGTATGGAGCAGGAGATGGGAGAAAGGAGAAGATCAGGAGGAGCAGAACAGAAGTCAGCATTACAGAAGACAAGTGAGAGCGGCATTCAGGGTGGTGGTAGAAGCTGCTGCAGCAGCAGGAAGTCAGAGTTCTTTGGACAGCCCATTCAGGTCACCTCCCGGCTTAACTAGCAGGTGTGGGGCATTCAGGTGGCTGCAGGCCTTGGGTGTGCCAATGTAACTTCCACTGGGACCTGACTACCTAAGTGTTTAGTGAGATGGGCTGCTTTACCAGAAGGGAGCTTCACAGATGATGGGCTTCCAGAATCCTGAGTTTAGATGTGCATCCTCCAATCCTTACACCCAGCACAAACAACTAGTCACAGTTGCTCAGTAGAATTTGGATAGAAACACTGATGTAGCAGGAACATGCAGCTTGTTGGCAGAGAAACCTAGACAGTAATGGAGTAGAATATATTTGCTTTCTAAAAGAAATATATTAACAACTGGCATGGTGATATTTAAGCCTAGATAATGACTGGAGCTAGTCAAGGAGTACAACAGTGATTGGCAAGTATTTCCCAACGAATCGTGAATTCATTCTATATAGTTATCTCTGATGTTGTATTAGTTATCATCCACATGCATTCAAATGATACCCATTATCTTCATTCAAAAGTTTACTGTAGTGACAGTATTTGTCTGTACTGGCTGTGGTCTGTCTCTGTTAGAGCCCAAGCCCTTTGTGATTTTTCTCTGTGCATCATCTCCTCTGATTCTGTGAGCATAATGACAGTTTCTTCTGGACAGCCATGAGCTGAGTAGAGAGTGTCATCTTTTCTTGTCCACCTGAGAAAATTGCACTGGTTTAATTTATATCTGTTTTTAAACCGATTTAGTTAAACCAAGGCAACCCCTGTGTGAATACTCACTCTTATTCTGGTTTAAGAGTGAGTTATTACGGTTTATCTTAAATCTACATAAACTAAGCTATACCAAAATAAGCCTGTTTTTGTTGTTACCTAGCCCTGGACCTCTGGCATCTTTTTCTCTGCTAAAGTTCAACACTCATAATCCCAGAGCTTTCACAAATCTTAGCACTTCACAGAAGAATCTCCTTTAGTATTAAAGGCTTGTCTTCTAAATTTTGCAACTGAGTGCAGAACTCTGCAGCAGATGTTATTTTCCATTAAATACACCAAAAAGGGCCAATGTGGGGAAAATTACTTTCCCCATCATATTATATGTCTTTACTGTCTTTCCACAAAGCCAAAAAGATCCCTAGTATTCTTCAGAACTAAAATTCATTTCATTCGTCTTAAAGCTCTTACCTGAGATGATTATTATTAATTGCACTTGTACGCCCCATTTCGTGTTGCCAAATTCCAAAGGACTAGCCACGTTAGTCTTCTTCAGAAAAACAAACAGAGAGTCCTGTGGCACTTAAATCTATTTATCACATGAACTTTCATGGGGGAAAATCCCACTTTGTCAGATATTTACATTCAAAAACTAGCAGGGGAACGTTTCTATCTCCCTTCCCACTCCACTGACGATTTGTTAACAGCTGTGCTCAAGCAAATGATTGACAGAAGAAACTTCAAAGAGGAATTGCAGAATTGGAATTCATATGCACATTTGATTGTGTGATAGCAGGACTAAATAGTGACTATGGATTCTCTTCCAATTACAAGAGGTGATTTGACTTCACCGTCCTCTATATGCCATTTCCCAGTGTTTGAATCTTAACTACTGCCTTGATTTGCTGTTATAGTCTGACCTGATCCCACGACTTACACTTCCCTGCATTTATTTTACTCCCATTTTGTAAGTTCCTCCATCTTCAAAGCATGTCACAAAGTGAGATTTTCTCCCATGGAAGTTCATGCAATAAATAAATTTGATAGTCTTTAAGTGCCACAGGACTCCTTCCTTGTCCCACTTTATGTGACTGCCTCACAGTGCTTTGATATACGCTGGTGGATGAGCACTGTTATAATTTCACAGGAAACTGAAGCTGAAAGAGACAAAGCAATTTGCCCAAGGTCAGCAGCAAGCTAGTGGTGGAGCCCCTGCTCCAGTAGCAGCATGTAACTTTATGCACGTAAGTAGTCCCACTGAAGTTATGGATGTGGTTAAATACTTTGCTAGATTGAGGCCACACTCAGAAAGACCCCAGTTCCTTCCTGTAACCACTGAAACACCCTGCCTGAGATCAAAAACAATATCAAAGTATTTACTGGAGCTAGTTTGTTTTCCCTAGTGCTATCTGGTTTTCCTCTTCCTCGACAGGGCTGAAAGCTTGCAGCTGAAATTCTTTAGGGGACACCAAGGTTGCCTGATGCTGCCTAAAAACTGATCTTCATGCACTTGGGGGCAGGATCTGCTCTTCGCATGCTTGCTTTCCAGACAACAGCTGCCCATCACACCAAGATTTTCAGGGTAACAGCAATCTCTATGGATGTGTTATATTTCAAGATGAGTCAGTGCAGCAGGCATGTGAAGAATTACGAACACCAATTATCATGTGACACAGGGACTGTGGGCACAGTCTCTAAAGCAGTACTTAAAAAAAACAGCAAACAATCTCTCTTTTTTGCTTCCCACCCCCTCTGATGCAAGATAAGCATTTTAATCCTTTTCCCCTACTAATAGTTTTATTTGGAGCTGGATTATTTTTATAGTACCTAATTAGGTAATTTGTATTTGCAAATGCTCACGTATCAGTGCAAAAAACCTACACTGATTGTAATAACTAAGTAGTTCATTCCAGTATGCATGTGACAAAAACAGCTACAGACTTTTGACTTAACTGTCTGATTATGAATAAAGGCTGATTGGCCTTGAAGCAAATGTACTGAAATAAACAAATTGCACTGGTCTAAGAGGAGAAGACCAAAGTATATCTAGAGCATACATTTTAGGCATCACACTAGGTAGGACTAAAAATTCCATGTACACAGTTTGACACACAGAACTAGAGTTACAGATTTTATCATCGGTAAAAATAGCTTTCTCATGGCTGAATAGAAACTGTGACCCAAACCCATCTTAGAATGAGTGCTTTCAGTGTCTGACCACTCAGCATCACGCAACCCATCAGAATTGGAGTCCTTTATTCCCCTGACTAGTAAAGGTTAAAAGCCACAGTAGGAAAACCTGGAGGTGAGGAAGAAAGAAATGCGTGCTGCTGACCAGCAGGCGTGAATGAGCCTCTGAAATTTTTCATCTGACCCCTTGACCCAACCTATGCTATACAAAAACATTCACATTGTGGGGAGTAAGGGACACTCAAAATGACCCTTGTATCACTTTACAAACTTTAGATCATGTTTACTAAGATTGGGCACAGCAGCTGTGGCTGTTTAATTGATTCTCGCACCAGACACCCTCATTTTTTACCTCTTCACTATCTGAACCCTGCACAACAAACAAGGAGTCTTGTGGCACTTAAAGACTAACAAATTTATAGAATGAGCTTTTGTGGGAGAAAATCCCACTTCATCAGATGCTTTGAAGAACATCCTGAAGATCCTGAGCCCTGCATAGTCTTCATAATCCTAATTACCAGTGAGGCTAGAGTCAGGCAGAAAGCTCAAACTTAATCTCAGCCACCCTACACATCTCTGAGCAGTGACTTTAATCAATTTATTTATCTGAATCGCTACCCCTCCTTGATGTGTACCTTTTCCTGGTTGCTGATCCATCAGTAGCTGCCTTCAAACTCCCTTCTTTAGCTGTTCAACACCACTTGGCTATTAGTGGGGACTGTAGGCTGCAGACTGAAACTGATTGACTCACATAGCAGAGCTGTGCACACAGAAAGGAGGAGGAGGTACATGAAAGACAAACACAGAAGGGAAGTGGGGAAACAGGACAGCTACAGAAGGGAGCCAACATGAGAAGAGAAGAGAAGAGAAGAGAAGAGAAGAGAAGAGAAGAGAAGAGAAGAG
>ML682014.1:2181866-2213010 GCA_007922195.1 Podocnemis expansa
AGAAGAGAAGAGAAGAGAAGAGAAGAGAAGAGAAGAGAAGAGAAGAGGGGGACAAGGACCGCTGCAAAAAAAAAATGAGGTCCCTTCCAGCCCTATGATTTGATTTGATTTGATTTGATTTAAAAGACAGAGCCAACCAGAAAGAGGTGGGAGAGCATGAAGAGAGGAGAAATACGAGATGACAGAGAGCACCAGTAAAAGTGGCACAGCTGCCCTATAAAAGAAGCAAAGACACAGAGGCACATTATAGAGAGAACAGGACAAAAAGGAGTGCTGGGTCCAGAAGGAAAACAAAAAGGAAAGAAATGAGACACTGAGCTTCTAAATTAGTAAGTTTTAATATACCCCTATTACTTCCTACATCTTTGCAATATGTTCTCGAAAGACACGTCACTGTTCTGCTAATCTGCGACAGTGTCTGTTGCTACTGATAACTGGACTTGCTTTAACTCTCTGTGACCTTAGCATACAGCTAAGTCAGTGGGGCAGCAGTCTACTTTCAAAACTATCTGCCACGCTGAATTTCACGGGGGTTTTAAAATCCCACCAACAGTGATTCCCACTAAAAACGATGGTGACATAGAACCTGCTCCCTTCATATAGTCATTTGTGATTTAACCTAAGTTCACCATAGCACAGAGTTTAGCACACAAATGTTCCTAAAGAGAGCAAGCAGGAAGCTTGATATGATGTGGGAATTAAGTTTTCTCTAATATGTTTAAAGTTCTCTGTTGCAGTAGATTTAATATTTGTTAACATTACTATTTACCATCATCTCTGGCATTAAACATCAGGCAGTAATAAAGAGTGAGAAACACAAAGGGCAAGATTCATTCTAGTTACAACTGCATAAGCTAGGATAGATTCTGAGAGAGATTTGCAAAAGCACCTTAGTGAGTTGAGCATCTAGCTCCTATGGTCTTTCAATGAGAGGTGGCCACCTAATTCTTTTAGGCATTTTTGAAAATCCCACTTTGGCAATGGGATGAAAAATGCACCCATTGAGAGGACAATGGTGTGGCACACAGGAAAAGGGAGGGATCAGTATCGTTGCAATTAAGGACAATGATCAGGACCAGTGGTGAGTAGTGGCTTCCATCAGTATAGCTCTTACAGAGGTCTGACAGGAGTTAGCGCTGCCCTGCAGTAGAGAGAAGTTTGTTAATAGAAACTCTTTTGTTAACAAGTTCCAAAGGGGGAACCGTGTCAATCTAGATCAGCAAAATGAATGAGGAGTCTTGTGACAATTTTAAAGACTAACGTATTTACTTATAAATAAATACGTTAGTCTTTAAAAATGCCATAAGACTCCTTGTTTGTTTTGTTAGCAGAAAGAGATGAGCTGCCCACGGAAGAGGGGGGTGTGGAATTCACAGCTCTTTTAGCTGAATCTGCTTTAAAAATTGACAGCACCTTAACTCCTCTGAGTTAACCCCCTTTGGACTCAAAGGGCTTGAACGTAAATCTGTTCCTCTATAAACCAGCTTTTTTGACTTTAGGTTTCATTGGGACAAAGGTAAACCTAGCTCAACAATAGTTAACACATGGTATAGTTAGACCTGCTGGGCCAGTGCCTCAGCTGGTGTCAATCAGAGTAGGTTCATTAACGTTAGTAATGCTGCACTAGTTTAACCCACCTCAGGATCTAGCCCTCACTAATTAACATCCACAACCTCCACATTAGGTAATCACAGAAACCCTCATTTTGCAGAGACACAGAGAGATTGTATCTTGGCCAAGGCACACAGTGAATCAGTGTTAGAACCTTAACAAGAATCCAAGAGCCTTGGCTCCCATCCCATGAGGTAGTATGGTCTACTGACCAGGCACAGCTGAGAGATATGAAGCTCCCTTGCCCATTTGTAATAAAGAAATATTGGTACTGAAAAAACAAAAAGTGTACAACACCCTGGCACCTATAACGAAGTCTGAACCTCATGCAAGTGCCACAGAAATATTCTATCAGAGCAGCAGGATACAAAACCTTTACATTTTTAGCATTAAACAGTCTTTCAGACACCTACGTGTACCTTTTAAGAATCTAAAATGTGCTCTTTCAAGCCCATACTGATGTATGCCCAAGATTGCACTGAAGTGTTCTCGCCTGTTTGGAAGGAACAGCAGGGTAAATTCTGCAAGTTATGACTCAGCAAAGTTTTTCCAGATTTGTGCTTTAAGTTGCGCACAAAAGAAGCTGTGAGTACAGTTCATGCCATCCTGAGTGAAGCTGTCACCTCCACCAAAAGGCATTGTATTAGTTAAGTATTTGGAAGATGAAAAGTACTGAGCAGTATTACTTTCCTACTGTTAAAATGAAGAGTACTTTCATGGATCTTCCCTAACCTCTGTCCTTAAAAAACAAATTTTTTTCCACTCTCTTATCTTCTGGCTTTTACTAGACATTTTGAATATCTTCTAAATCTATTAATTTCTTTCATTCCTTTTTCAGATTTGTTAAATGTATTCCATCTGGGCTTGAAATTTTGCACATCTCGATTATCATTTTCTAATCACCTTGTCCGTTATAACCCTCTTTGCTTTAGGCCTTTTTTGTGTTTTTCCTGTGTGAGCACTGAGGCAAGGGACTCCTTTAATGCTTTTTCTCCCAAATCAATGTCTACAATACCCTTTCTATCAATAAATTACCCTGTCTATCCATTAGAGGCCTCTCACCCACATTCACTGACCTTTTGTGTCTCACGTACTTGTAATATTAAAAGCCATTTTTTCTTAATCTTATCTGCACTTTTTTGCCTTCATGCTTCACAACTGCTTTTCTTGCATTTTTCCTCTCTTCCATTCATATGTAGCTTCTTAACTTTTCTGTACTTTTGGAGATTTCTTTGCCAAAAATAATTAAGGGTTCCTTTGGTTCATTGTACTAGCTTCCTATAAACCTGATCTATTGATAGCTGTTCAGTAGGCCTTTCATGTGGGGACATAAGTTTATTTTTTAATAATTTCCTCCCCCCCATGTCCTTTTGCTGATCATCTTTCTTGTAAGTCTGCCCACAATATTAGTGACAATACAGGATTTCTGACAAGAAAACACCATTATCAAGGTAGGCTTCCTTACCAAGACAAGTGCAGAGAGAGTTGAAACCAAAGACAAAAAACTAGAAGGATAAAAGATGCAGAAAATAAATATACGAGGAAAGCTAAATAGTGTAGACTGAAGGACAGCTGGCTGAAAGGCAGCAGATAATGATTTACAAGTACAAAGAAGGATGTAATGAAAATGAAAAGGAGCAATTCTTCAGTGACATGATGAACAATAATGGGTCTGTTTTTCCAGTGCTTAGCATCTTGTGTATTCACTTACCCCAACATAAAATGGTTGAAGTTTCAGCCATCTTGATTTGTAAACATTTTACACACACTTTCTACAGGTGCCAGTGACCACACCAAGTGCAAGGAAAGTAGAGAAATGGGCCCAATGGACTTCAAAGTGCAAGGGGACATTCTCTATCAACTTCACTCATGCTAAGAGAATCAGAAGCTGCTCTTTTAAAAAGAGCTTTCCAACTGAGCTGGGGCAAGTAATGACACTAGAAACATGAACTCCCAAATGTTGCATTACTAAAGGCAGTCTGCTTCCCCATAGGTAACAGCAAAGCAGTGCAAGGCAATGCTTGGCCAGTAGTAGTACAGCTCCTGGGAGAGCCATGCTGCTGCTGTATAGGTTGTAGAACAAATATAGGCAGGTTTCAGGGCATCACAAAAGAAGAGGTTATCCACAGGCAGGGCTTTTTCTGCGATGGTACTCAGGAGTACTGAGTACCAGAATCTTTTTTTTTTTTCACAGCAATGCAGCCCCAAGTACTGGCACCTAAAAAAAAAAAAGCACTGTCCACAGGGTTGTAGCTTCCTTTTCCCAGGAAGTCACATTCCTGAACAGGTCCCTCTCTCCAAACCCTTCACCTTGCAATACACACAGGGAAATGCCCCAAGAAGATACAATTTTTCTGAATCTTTCTTCCTCTCCACAACAGGGTTTGACTCTCCCTTGCATCACCTCCTGGCCAGGGGTGTTTCTGGGGTGCCGTTAATAACTTCATCCTCACAGGGCTCCTCTGCTCTGAAGAAGTGTGACATCTGAGTTCAAATATATTCCTTGGGATTTGCACTTACTTACAGACAATAACTCAAAATAAAACTCAAAGTCCCAAATTTAAGGCCCACAAAGATTCTTTTCTCATTCTATCCCCAAGTCTTCCTGACTGGAGAACTGCCGCACCCTTTCCCTTGCCTACACAAGGTCTCTCCTGCAGTAGCCATCTACTCCCACCCTTCCTCTCTAGCATCTTTATCGCAGGATATCATAAGAACCTGCTCACTCCCGGTAGTCTCTGGCCTCCCTAAGTATTTCTTCCCTGTAGCTTCCAGCAGTTTTTTATACAGGAATCACCTGATCCCTCTCAGTTGGGGCTCATCTTATACTCAAAGTGGATGTACTGTAACCCCACACTCTCCAGCCAGTGGGTGAGCCACATTGTTATACCCTCCAATGGGATTTTTTTTATTCGCTCATTTATCAATAACTATCACACTGAATTTATAACAGAAGGCAAAACATTACAGAAAGAGCATAAAAAATTAGTATCATTAATTCCTAACATTTCGTCTAGAAAGGCAAATCCTCAAAAACATTATGAGGAAGAAAGAAATCTGCATAAATCTTGGTCTTCTAGTTTTAATCTCTTTCAGCAATTAGGGCCTCTTAGATTAATGACTGTTCTTATACTAAAAAGATATTAAGCTACAGTCAGTGCTCTCAAAAGTCTGATAAAAAAATTTGTTGGATCAACATCAAGACCAAAGGGATTTTAACATGGCAAGACAATATCCTTACCAGTGAATCATCCTGTTTAGCTACCAGTACTATAAAGAAATAAGAAATGTATTTAACAAGGGAACTATTTATGCACTGTTTTAATTGCAATGGTTACAGTGCTTAAGTAAGTCTTTGCAAAATCATTATGATGTACAAAACAGAAAGAGAAGTAGGTGTGGTACCGTAGGATTTATTATGTTTCATAACTCTTTGCAACCTTCATTTTTTTATTGCAAGAACAACAATCTACATTTTCCCAAATTTAAAAAAAATAAATATTTTAAATAAATATTTAAATATTTCTAGATGTAATTTAAAAAAATTCACAATCCAGAAAACAGAAAAGCCATGTACATTAAAAGAGAAAGCTCAGTCATCAATGGCATCTATTCATGCTTGTCATTTAGTGAGCACTGACTGCCTACTCTGTAGCTAGCAACAAGACTTCTGTTGTATCGTTCACTCTAACAATTCTGCATCTCTGTGCTGACATTCAACATCCTCTAGTAAACTTTTCTTAGTATGCATTTTCTCATACCCTACTAATTAAGTGTATGCACTCAGGTTCCAGACACCCAAATGAAGGCAGAGGGTGTCTTTAAAAGGATATCTGATAAGAGAATTCCCTGTGGCTTCGTGCCTCACCCCTCCTCTCTAAGTAGAAGTCATTATGAGACTCAACAGCCCCAGGAGTTTGATGGGGACTCTGCAACTTCTCTAAATCATGTCAGCAGCCCCAGGAATGGGGAGGCACACAGAGACATATTTGTCCCTTCTGGCCTGTTCAGGTGAGAATTCAGCCTGCAGTATCTCCATTAAAGCAGCGGTTCCCAATCTTTGTAAAGCAGGGACCCCTTCTTAATAGAAAAAAAATTGCAGACCCTGTTGGCAAAGCCACTGTGGGATCCATCCCCTACTTTCAGGATCTGGCCCCGCTGGAGCCACGGCATTGCTGCAGGGATCTGGTCCCCAACCCAAGTTTCCCTGACCCCTTCTTTCCCTCCCTAATCCACCCCCAACAGCTGCCAGCATCCACAGTCCCCAGCCCAAGTTTCCCCAACCCCCATCTTCCCTTCCGTAACCCACCCACTTACCCCGTAATCCCTTCCCCCTTACCTGGCCAGCCAGAGATTCGTGACTGCAGTCAGCTCCCGCCCTGAGCGTTCATCTGAAGCATACTCAGGGTGGGAGATTTTAAACTCCCTCAGCCCCAGCCTGGCACTGGAGGAATGTACCTGGGGCAAGGTAAGGGACTCAACGACAGCCACTGCAGAACCTAGGCAGCCCACATGGTCCCAGCTGTGTCCACAGACCCCTTGCAGCAGTAACTCTGCGGCCTCCCAGGGGTCCATGGACCACAGGTTGGAAACCAGTGCATTAGAGTGCTAGACACTTGAGATCTGATTCGGGAGTGAGAATTATCCATCTCACCTGACGTTATGTTCTAAAAGTATTCACTTTGGGACAGGTTTGACCAGTGAAGGAGGCAACAAAGAGTGGAGAAAAAGGAAAGGACTCCAAAAACAAGTATTTCTGATATGGCCTAAAGGTTCAGAAAAAACCCTACAGAAAATGGATTAGGTGAGAAGTCATCTTTGGGTGAGATTGCCCTGGCAGCTCTAGTCACAGCTGAGCAGAGTCCACTAGAATTTCATTTTACTGTGAACAGGTTACAGTAAACAGTGATATTAATTTAAGTCAATAATTCCAATGCAGATTGGCCACTTATGCACTTGTCTGTATACTTGTAGGTCTCAGCACCAACACATGGAATGTGCTCAGCTGCAGCTCCAGTGAAATTTCAAATAAACTAAGCCAGTCCACTGGCCCCTAGTGACCATGAGCCACCAAAGGTGACTGAAAAGAGAACAAACAAGGAGTCCTGTAGCACTTAAAGACTTGTAAATTTATTTATTGCATGAGCTTTTGTGGGAGAAAATCCAACTTCATCAGATGCTTTGAAGATGGGGGAACTTACAGAATGAGAGGAAAATAAATGCAGGGGAGGGCAAGACCTGGGATTAGATCACACTGTAATAGCAAATCAGTAGTTAAGATTCAAACACTGGGGAACCACATATCGAGGAAGATGAGGTCAAATCACCTGTTGTAATGAGAAAAAAATCCAACGTCCCTATTAAGCCCTGTGGCAATGCAATCAAATTTGCAAATAAATTTGAGCAAAAATTAAACAAGGAGTCGTGTGGCACTTAAAGACTAACAGATTTATTTTTCACATGAGAAAATCCCACTTTGTCAGATACTTCAAAGATGGGTAAACTAAAGTTCATTCGTCAGCCTGAGCACAATTAGTAAAACATCAATGGAGTTGTGATGAATACCAGATCAAGGCTTCAAAGAGAAGCTGCAGAGTTCGAATTTATTTACAATCCGACTACATTGCTTCAGGGCTTAATAGGGACTTCAGATTTTTTCTCATTACAACAGGTGATTTGATCTCATCTTCCTCTATATGCTATTCCGCAGTGTTTGAATCTTAACTTCTGCTTTGCTTTGATATTACAGTGTGACCTGATCCCATGACTTACACTCCCCTGCATTTATTTTCTTCCCATTCTATAAGTTCCCCCATCTTCAAAGCATCTGACGAAGTAGGATTTTCTCCATGAAAGCTCATGCAATAAATGAAGTTGTTAGTCTTTTAGTGCCTCAGGACTTCTTGTTTGTTTCACTGAACTAAACTACCACAGCTGTGCCTTTGGAATCTGAAAATAAAATTTCTGATCCCAAAAGACGTTAGTTTTTTTTTCTGAACAGTCAAATGTATGTGAATACCCCCATCTACAGGTCAAAACCCAGAACTGTCATTACCACAGAAACCCATATTTTATTAGCCTTCCTCACACTCTGCGAAATGCCATTTCAGCCACATACAATATTTATAGATGCATTCTGTTCAGTCAGTTTTCAACCTAACACTTTTCTTGTAAGGTCCATGGACCACAGATTGAATTTCCAAAGGGGTCCACACCTCTATGCAAAATTAATTAGTGGTCACAAATGAAAAATGACTGCATGCCATTGGACTAAGCAACATTTAGTTGACTACTGAAATTTCTCAAATTAATTATTAACAGCAAACATCAATATAAATACTCACTATGGGAATCCTAGTGTGAAATTAAAGAATCCTTTATGATAAAAAGGAATTCCTTTGGCTATAAATCGTCAACAGCCCCAGATAAGAAGTAACTTTTCTGCATATTTAATAGATACCTAAGGAACTGAGGAATACACATGGACATGGGGTTTCTAAAACAAATGTTTTCTGTAACATTTTTAAAACTGTCACTCTCTTCTCAAAATCAGTGTCTCATCTGCTCCTGTTAGCACAAGAATGATATGTGCAATAAAAAAAGGTAACAATAGTATCCACAATAGTTATGCCAATTTTACAGATGGAGAAATGGAGGCACAGAAAGATGAAGTGATTTGCTAAAGATCACCTATTAGACCATTGGCAGAGCCAGGAAAAGAATCCACATCTCCTGTGCCCCAGTCCAGTGCTCTATCTACAAGCCCTCATGGCTCTGAAGATAAGGAGTCATTTGGCACTTTAAGACTAACAGATTTATTTTTTTATTTATTTTCATTCCATTCTGTAAGTTCACCCATCTTCGAAGCACCTGAGGAAGTGGGATTTTCTCCCATGAAAGCTCATGCGAAAAATAAATCTGTTAGTCTTAAAGTGCCACACAACTCCTTGGTGTTTTGTTTTTTTGTTTTTTTTTTTTGCTGGATTAGACTAACACGGCTATCCCTTTGGAAATTCTGAAGATAAACCTGCATATGTCTATGTCCGTTCAAAATGCACTACTCATTGTCTATGGCACTGTTCATAAGTCATCTGTAGGCTATAGTGCTGTCAGTATGCACCCTTTCTTCAATACTCCATTCAAGAAGTCTCTGGAAGATACTGAAATTACACTTCAAAAAACACACACAGCGGGGTCAAATTTATGTCAAGAATTTCAGATTTTGCAGCCTTCGCCCCCCCCCCCCCCCCACCAAAAAAAGCTGGAGGAACTAGATGCTTTGATTAAGATAGTTTAGGCTTCTTAGCTGCTGGCTGCGGGAAGAAGATATGGTTTGTGCAAGTTAAGGTTTAACTTTATTAAGCAACTACAAATGCTTATCCAATTCAGATGACTCCATTCGATGAGCAACTCAAACATTCTTCCTAAGGAGCTGTGGGGTGCATACTATGGCAGTGTTTTTGTTCTTCCTGATCTATTGCTTCCAGAAAGCAAAGACAGGCCATTCACATTCTTTTGTTAATTTTATTTAGATCTTTTCATTAAATATTTAAAATATTTTAATGTGTGTTTATTGTACGTTAACCCTCCCTTTGCAGCCTCTATCTTGCATGATAGTGTGACGTCTCTATACATTTCTCCAGCCTCTCTCCCTCGCTGCAACTGCTAGAAAGACAACACAGAGTCTCCCTTTAAACTGCAACCAATGCAGCATGATTAACTGGAGTGAGTATAGTTCTCACTAAGAGTTCTGGCTGCACCTCAACATGGCCAGAAACCAAGCACTGTATCTCTTTATGCAGTCAAATGAGGGTAGAATGGTACAGTTCGGAGCTTGTTTTATTGACATATTTCAAAATAAATGGGGAAGGGTAGATAGGAGTTATCTTGTGGCCAAGAACAACAGCAGGTTTGTCCATATGTCCATCACAAAAAATGAATTGCCCACCAATTATGATCAGCAGGTGGCCATGTGGCATCAAACTAAAATAGGCTTTCTGTCATCCTGACAGAAATGAAGCTGAAAGGATTAGCTATTCCAAAATCCATTTCTCAATTAAATCATTGTATGTAGAAAATTACTATATTCTACATACAGATGGTATGAATTACAAAGAGAAAATATCAAATCCAAGCATGACTTGAAGATATATTTTGTGACAAGCTATATAATATTATTTGATATTATCCATAACTGTAATAATCTCTAACAGGAATATATGCTTATATAAATACTACTCTTTTTTATATCTAAAGGTTCTATTCCCATCAAGTGAATCCAAGTATGATGGATCATAACTCGGTAAATTCAGTACCTATGACAATTTGACAGTTGTTCTGCTTTCTGGAAATATACATACTGAAATTAGATGAAATAATAATTCCTAAATGTTTGTCAACAAAAATGCAATTCTCTAGATGATTTCCTAATAGAACCTTATGGGTAAGGAACCCCATTTGGTAGTGCTGCCTAGAATTAAGATGCTAATTCAAACAAGTCCTCAGTGCTACAAGAAATAGTCCTAGAGAAATCAGTGAACTGAGCAAGAGACAATATTATATTTTCAAAACTTACAGCAAGAAAGGCTGAGTAAGACAGTGAGTTAACAATAAAAATATCTTGCTCTTAAACAGCAACTACCACTCAAGGATCTCCACCCAAACATTTAGCCTCAACACTTCTAGGTGGTAGGTAAATTTTTATATATTACAGTTACCAGGGAGGATTCTATGACTCAGAAGGGCCAAGATCACACAGACAATCTGTAACAGCCAGGTGTAGAAACACAGTGCTCAACTCCCAGACATGTGTCTAATCAACAACTCCAGCCATCAGCCTTTCTCCTGGCTTTATTACATAAAAAAAAAAAAAAAACACCAAACCCACAAACCTTACACTGAAGGAATATTAAAGTTGCAGTGCATAGCACTATGTAGTCTTGTGTGCATTACAATACAGTCTTTAATTATATGTTCACATGATATTTCTCCCTCCCACAGAATCCCTGTCTCATTTACCATATATCTCCTGCCTCACCCACTGAACTTCCAGACCCAGTCTTGCCTTATTCATCATCCAATCAGTGCTGGAGCATCAAAGCAGTTATGTTTTCAAAACAGATGTAAAAATCAACATGCAAATACCAGGACACAAGATTAAAATTTGGACCTCCAGGCCTGGATTTGTCCCTTTAAATGCACCCCAATCACTAGAGAACTGAAGCAAGGTTTTGTACCACACTTCACATTCTGTCTTACTCATTTTTCTCCAAGATCAAAAATGTTGTTTTCACAGCCATTATTAAGTACCGTGTATGTCAAATCAAACGGTGTGATCACTAGATAGTAGCTAGATGCTCTCAATTTCAATCTTATCTGTCATCATTTGTCTCCATTCCCAGAATTTGGTTTAGATTTGCATTGAGTTTCTGCTTCAACTGAGTTAAAAAGTGGGCCTGTTCTATTTCTTGAAACATGATCCATCCTCCATACATCCTGCAAGCTTGTTATGATCACTAGCAACTAGATCATCAGCCACATGCTTACTTTTGTACTAGATTTTTCATTCAAATATTTATTATTTCTCTCTGCAGATTCAATAGCACTAGTCACCAACAGAACCTTGGAAAGGGTTTGTAAATACGAATTTTCAGCTGTAAAGAAAATCTGCTAAAATGTGGCCTTCTGCCAGTTTTATGAAAGACACAATCAGCTGCTGCAGGATGACAGAAACAGACGGGCAAACGGAGGGCTGTTTTGCAGACCCCAAGCCCAACACTTTCCTCACTGTATTCCTGGAAAAACAGCAAAAGTCCTGTGAGTTTGTTTAGTCTGGAAAAGAGGAAACAGAGGGGACATGATAACAGTTCTCAAGTACCTAAAAGGTTGTTACCAAGAGAAGAGAGAAAAGTTATTCTTCTTATGGTTGATGCTAGGACAAGAAGCAATGGGTTTAAATTAAAGCAAGGAAGGCTTAGGTTGGACATTAGGGAAAAATTCTTAATTGTGAGGGTGATTAACCACTGGAATAAGTTGTCTAGGCAGGTTGTGGAATCTCCAGCACTGGAAGTGTTCAGGTTACACAAGCACTTGTCAGGGATGGTTTAAGAGGGTACTTGATCCTGCCATGAGTGCAGGGGACTAGACTCAATGATCCTTCATGATCCCCGCCAATTCTATGATTCTATAATTAAATAATGCCCAGCAATACAAGCTTCCCTTTCTGCCGCTGCAGCATGGCTGCTGGGAGTTTTTGTGTTTGGTCGGTTTGTTTTTTGCGGGATGGGGTACTATGACCTATGGCCCCCTAGCCTGCAAAACACTTAAGCACGTGATTACCTTTGCTACCATGAGGAGTTACAGTTGTAAGGTTAGGCATGTGCATAAGTTCCTGGGACTACTCATGCATGTTTTTAACTTTACTTCCATGACTGGTCCCACAGACTTATGTACCTGCTTAGCCTCACTCTGCTGACTATGTATGGTAGTAAAATTAAACATGTAAATAAGGTGTTTGCAGGAGTAAGATTTATATTTGCCTAGAGACCACGACTGCTGTGCTATACCTACCACCACTGGTCAGTGAAGTAAACAGACTATGTTCCCCCTCCCTGCCCCCCCATATACTATTAATTTACATAGCAGTAGCACTTGCAAGCCTGAAACTAGGATGACAAACATATAGCAAAAAGATGGTCTCTGCCCCTGGATTTACAATTTAAGTAGTTATATGACTGATAAATATTTATATAATAATTATAGTTTATAAAATACTTAAGATTTGTGGGAGCACTTTACACTTTTTTACTGTTAGTCTTGTCAACAGAGGCACAGAGGGTTAGCCTGTCTCTTGTCACATAAAAAGTTAAATGGCAGAATATGCAACAGAACTCAGAAGTCCTGGCTCCTTGTCTTGCTCTGAACATGAGACATTGCTTCTTTTCACAAGTGATGAACCAAAAATGATGGCATTTTTGTTGTTTGTTAACAGATTTTCTGAAGAGATTTGCATACTTCAAGACATTTGACAAAGTTATGAAAAATTTCACAATGGAAATTCTTAACATTTGGCCGCAATCTTTTTGCAAGGCACAACAAAGAAATCTTGGTTCAGACCAAATTGCATTTCCTTTTCCCAGTTTGTTTTTCTCATCATTTAGTAAACTACAAGTCTTGATTTCCAAAATTCTCCTATTCACGTTCTTACTTCCATTACAGGCAGGTGTTCACTGACAGCAGTAAATTCACCACCGTTAGATTGATATTCCAAATTAACTGATCAGATTTGTGAAGATCCTCAGCCAATCAGGAAGCTGATCTTGTAAGACCACCCCTGCAAAAGGAGTAACGCTGAGTCAGAGGATAGCCATTCCCTCCAACTCAGTGCACTGAAGACATTGCAGTAAGTAGGCAGTAGGCAAACAAAAGGAGATACACAAGGTTTTTAAGTACTTTGCATACATCCCTTTGATTGCCACCAAAAATCACACCACAGCATAGACCAGGGCTATGTCCTTATCTGATTTCTTAAAACTATACAACTCCAAATTAGCAGTCTTAAAAGTATACTTCTAACCTTTGCACGGAATATATTTTCTATTCTCTTTTTAGCCTCATGCTAATAAACTGCTGTCAGTATCAACTAAAGTTCTTTTTAAAAAAACTGAGGCAATAATTTGGGAACAGTGCATCTGTTTCTCTAAAACGCTGCCTCTGCTCTCCTCCTGTTATCGGTTCTGATATTTGATTCTCTTTTGCATTCAGGCTAGAAACAAATTGAAATTCAGTAGGCTTCCATTCTGCTGATGCACGAAGAAAAATGAAATCTTTTGAAAGAGTATGCCACCATGTCCCAATTCAAAAGACACCTCCACATGTGCTTAAATGTAATGCATGTGAGAGGTCCTGCTGAGTCACACTTCTCACATCTGGAAGTATTTGGAGAATTGGGATTTATATTTTAACTTCCCTGCTCTTTCAAACAGACATAGTGAGTGTACAGTGTATTTTTAAAGATAACATCCCACGTACTACCAGCTATTGACTCCATTATCATGCTACAGATTGCCAACAAAAGGAATCTGCCAACAAACTGGGGGCACGATATGGTTTTATACAGGTGCACTCACAAGGAGGGGTCAGCAGGGGTACAGTCCCCACTCCTCCCCATATGTATTAAGGGCATAGAACTGTTCTGGTTCTGGGCAGCAAGAGCAAGCACTTGCCAGGGCAGTGGAGGGGAACACAAGGTGGTCTTCCGTAATTGGTAAAATGCAACTTTCTGCACATACCTGTTTTTATGCATTTCTTCATCTAAATCGCTCCTTTCATAACCACATATATCCAATGGTGCTGTAACTGGAGGTTGAAGTGATTTCCATCATACAGAGGGTTTGGAGTTTTGTTCAATGGCTTTCAGCAACCCACTATAAAAAATGTTCCAACACCACTGTATACATCCAGAGAACAATTGTTGTGCATAGGCTCAGGCACCATGTCTCAAATTTCTACAGAAAGTTATACAATAAACCTTCAGATGCCTGGATAAGTATTTCTCTCTTTAGTTTAAAAGGATTCTATTTCTTTAAAAGAAAAAAAAAACCTCTTTCGAAGAATACACTCTATGCGTAATTAATAAACCAAGCATTACAGAATACCTGAATTCTTTATTTTTCTGATATCAAGGATGCTCTCTAATGTTGACAATAGCAATGTATGATGAAGGAAAGGCTTCATTATTGAACACAACTATGTGATCTCAATTTGCTTTCTTTTATTATTGATCTCCACCTCTTTTAAAGCATAACTTTGATAAAATACATTCCAATGATGACAGTTTCTTTTCATTCTTTTTCAAGTTGAGAAGTTAAAAAGAATTAACTTAATTCATTCTATCTCCTGCACTCTAACTAAATCACAACACCATCTTGAAAACATAAACACATCCAATTAGAGCAGATAATGAAAATCTCCTCGTGAAATTAAATGCATGATGTTGTTTTGTTAAATCACAATCCATCTCCCAGCAGGAGCATATTTCACAGGTCAGGAAAAGCCAGTCAATTCCTTTCAAAGAATGAAAAGGTTGTGAAAACAAAGTGAGTGGCTAGGGGCCACCTTTCACATTCATTGCCTGTCCCCTTGACTGAACACTTCACAAAATTAGGCAGTAAAATACCTTTCCATACTACATCAACACCTTCCTTCTACAAATCCCATCCATTTTCCCTTCAGTCATTCCCAAGCCCTAACATATATAGTGTTTTTGGAGCTGCAATCCATCACTTTGTAAGTGTAGTGAACCCAAAGATCTCAAGGGAACTTACACCCAGCGATCAGCAAAATTCTGCAGTACTGGTTCTTGGCTTTGTTCCTCAGAAAGAGTGGGTACCGAGAGCTGTTTTAAACCTTCCAAAGTTTTGTTTGCAAAAGCATGTATGGATATTGTTTATTTAGCTCACCAATGACAACAGACTGGATGGTTCAGAGGATTGGCAGTGGCAGAAGGACCACTTTATCTGATTCAAACTGTGCACAGAGTGGTCCTGGCAAAGCAATTTTAGCACTCAGTAACTCTGACTCTGTCCCCAGGAGACCAAGAGATTCACCTGTCTTGGAAGTAGGTCTCCTCACTTCATCTAGGGCTGATACTAGTCTATTTTTTTATAGGGAGTGGGGAGGGCCACCTTGATGCAAGCCTACCTCCAGTGCACAAGGCTGCCACTTCTCCTCCATCTCATCCAGAACCCATGCTGAAGTTCTACTGTACGTTCCCCATGCATGTTTGTTATCTACACCCTATCAATTGTCCTACTAAATCCAGAGACATCCTTCTCAACCTCCTCTGACACTAGCCAAAGTGGCCATCTATCAGTCCAGAAAGAGAAAACTGGATGAGGGCAGGATGATTATGTTGTGATTGTGGGACCTAATTGCTTCCACTTTTCAACTCACGTACCCAGATGCTGTCCATTGATTCCTTTCCCACCTTTTAAAAACAGTGCGTGCACTCCTCTGGAGTTCTCTTCTTAGCGCCCCCGTTTGGATCCTTTTTTTGAACCTGCTGTGTCCTACTCCTGTTCTGTTTTACACTGTCCCAAGCAGCCGTTCAGCTGATCCCTGTGGATTGTTGCTTTTCTTTTTAATCTCTCCCCTGAATTAAACAGAACACCACCTTTCACCAGTACAACATTCACCTTGGCTTTTAACTAATTTGCCTTGGAGATTGCTAAATAAGCTTTAAGACACCTGAATGCAACAGTCTCTTGCATATGGGATTCCTAAATGGAGGGAAGTAGGCCGCTTTGAATATTTGTTATGTTCTACTTGTTACAACATTACGTTTGACAAGAGTCTTTTCAAAAGTGCAAATTAACAAGGTTCTAAGGATGTGATTTGCATAAAAGGGGAGCAAATACAGATGATGTATGCATACATACTATATGCATCTATCACTTTTTTTCCCTGATCTATAAACCAATTTTTTTCATTATCATCACTTTTATAGCCAAGAGCAGTTTTGAGAATTAAAGGGAGCATACGAGGAATATTATTTCTTAGGAGCAAATGTTATCATCTATATTCAAACTGCAAGACTTCACAAAACCCTCTCATTATTTAAAATTACTTACTGGGATAAACATTACAAGAGTTTAAATGTGTTGGCCACAGGGACATAACATGTACTATCTTCTTGGTGTTTGTAACTGCTGTCTACATAGTAGCACAGATAACACATTGTACTGAAACCAACAGAAGGGGGTATTCACAGATCTAGTTCATTGCCCTTTGCCAGATACCAGCAAAGCAATGATACAAAAACTATTTATTGTGCTCCAAAAATCAAAAAATAAATACTGTATTATTGCTACATTATTTGTTAGTCAGCTGGTTCTTAATAATCTGATCACGTCCAAGAAATCCTAACTCTCATGGAAAATTACAAGTGATGAAAATTACAATTAGCTGTACTGTACCATCCAGTACAAATAATCTTACATAATAAGAACCAGAGCCATTATCAAAGTATTCAGTTATTTTAAAATACATTGATTATGAAGGACCCTAATTCAGTTTAAAAAAAAAAAAGTCCAGGCATTTTGGCACAAAAGCCAGAGTGGCTGCATATTATTGGTTCAGCAAGATCTCTCCCCCCTTTTGCATATTAAACTGTAGAGAAAAAAAACCACACACATACATACATACACACACACACGCACGCACGCACGTTCATCCCTGGGGGGGGGGGCGGTTTGGGGCAAAGCTGGGACCCTAGATGCAGCCAGCACCCTCCCAGCTGGTCTTGGTACAAAGCATGGGGCCCCTTAAAGCAGAGCGCAATTGCCCCAATTCGCCATACACTAGGGACGGTTCTGCACACAAACATTGGGTAGAAATTTGGGAAGCTCATATAAATGAGAGCTCCCCTTCCTGAAGACAAACAGCATACTCACTGAAATTTATACTCAGTCCACAACTGTAGTCCTGAAAGTTATTTTAGTCCTAGACTGGAATAGATTCCCACCAGGATGCTGGAAGTACATGCTTGGACAGGCAAACTATAAATTACAATCAAAAAAAGTTGATTTACAACCAACCAACCAAACAACCTGAATCTCCTGCCTCAGCTTGGGGCATGCAGGTTGGGGGAAGCAGTATTTTGTTTTGGTTTGTCTCATTTGAGTCATGGATCTTTGAATTACTGACTTCGCAGCTGGCTGAGGTCACACAGGAGGGACATTCTAATGTCTTTGGCTTATCTTCATGAGTAAGACAGAGACATTAAAGTGACTTGATCATTCCTACATCCGAGTTTTGCTCAGCCCAAGTACCAAGGAGGCAAAAATGACTTTCACCTCCACCACTTGGTGCTGTTGGGGCTGCTCTGGTTCTCTGTGCAAGTTAGAGCAGAATCAGGGCTGGTCTAGCTGTATTTGGTGCATACAGTGCAAGAGTTCTTCAGTCAGCAGCTAGAAATAGCTGGGTCCTTTCAGTACTTCACCCATGTCCCCTACTGTGACAGGACCTGTTGAGAAATGGCACAGAGCCTATCAGCTATGTGCCATGCTGCCATTTTCCCTATAATAGAGATATCCCCAGTGGCTAGATCTGCCTTACAGCCCCTTGCCACCAACACAACTAACACAAAAGGGCCACAGGGCAATGATGAATAAGGAAGACAAATAGTCTGCTTTTTTTATAAGGGTTAGTTATTATAGGAGAAGTCAAATTCTAGAGGTAAGATAAAAGTCTTCTTGCAATGACTAAAATACTGAAAAGGGACCACAAGAGAGGTAAGTTTTTAGGTTCTGGTGAACTTCAGTGTTTCCCATTATCTATTTATTAGAAGTATCACTTATGGCATGTAATTCTGAAACCTCAGGAAGTGCATGTATATGATTATTACCTCATCAGTCTTAGTTTGCTTTTTTCCCAGTGTAGTGGTTCTTAGTCTTCAAGGGGCCATAACTCTGAAAGAGGTCACACTCATTTATCTAGGTGATTATAGGCCTATTCTATCTTTCTCCCAACAACAGTGTCAGATGTAGGCACAAGTCAAGTAAGCCATGCTTGGAGCCTTACATTATGAGGGGCTTCTAAATACGATGGAGATAACTAAGATTTATCATACAGTACTTGAAATTGCTTTCACTTAAATAATCTTTCATATAAAATTCACTGACAAAATTCTGAATCCTGACCCTCCCGTCCTTATACACAACCAATCCTATCAAATTTCCTTTCAAGACTGCAGGACTACTCGCATCATCCACAGCTTGCCCAACCTCACCTCAGACCTCAAAAGGAGACAATGGGACGGTTTATCATTTATTTTTTCATTACCCTTTCTGTTAAAATGTAATACACTTTTTTCTGTCTACTTTTTATGGTATGGGGCCTCTGAATCTTGACATAGCTTTGGACCTCAGCATGCCTTCACCCTGCTCTGCCCAAGTAGATTTTCTCAGCCATTTTAACACCAGCTTCTCCAGCACCAAAATACACCCCATACGTACAGTACTACTCTCCCAATTTCTTCAGCACCTTTGAGCACTACGGGAAACAGTGCAAAAGAATATGTAGTTCAGCTAAAAAGACCAGCTGCTCATGGCTGACATCTGACCGCAGTATCAAGGTTAGGAACCACCAATTTAGAGTGCTGCCCAAATCAGCTATTATTATACTTTGCTTTGCCTTTGTAGCACAAATTAAAAGTTAAAGAACTAGAGAAAAGGATCAGTCTTCACTTCTAAAAGTGGAGGAATACTCATATATCTTCAAATACAGCATGCTGATAACATCAGAGGCAGACTGATCATCCACCTTGCAAGCTCGAGTGTTTTTAACAGTTCCAGGTCAATTCAACTTACATTATTATCCTGATCAATGCTTACATTTTGATTGTATTAGCAAAACAGTGAGTAATAGAAAAACTGGCTTTTTGGGGCACAATATCCAAATGATCGGAAAAAAAGAAACTTCCATTAATATACTCTTGCGATTGCTTTTATACGTCTGCCTGCCTCTGGAACAGGTGCCAGAGCAACTGGAAGAAGCAGACACTCACCATTAATAGGCTGTGGATGGCTACATGCCTTTAGACCTCTGGAGTGAGTGCACAGCTAACGGACTGCTTCCATATCCAAGTGAAGATCGATTACTGAGCATAATTTCATTACAAAAGCAAGCAGCATAATCAGCCCACACTGAGCTTTGAGAGCTCTGTGCTTGCTACTCCACATGCTTTTTCCTGAAGCATAAGGACACATAACTGCCTGACACTGGAGGAATGGTGGCCAATTAACTAATGAAAACAGAAAAGCTGCAAAAATATTGGGAACTGGACTGCCAGAAACATAGCAGAATAGTCCAGTTTAATCCCTCCCTGTCCTTAGCCATCTCGAGGAAACAATGTCCATTCCAGCTTTGACATTATTCATCTGCACAGTGGCACAAACGTTGAAAAGAGTCTCATCAGCAACCGCTACCGACTGAAGAGGCCTCACTGCGCATGACACAACAAGAAATAAAGCAGAGTGTCATATGGACTTAATAGTGGAAAGTTTCATGGAAAAGGCAAATTATTTCTGTGGCAATTTCATTTGTCTTCTTGCTAGTACACTGTGTTGCATTTTGATAGGTGATGTGCTCAAATCTATTTATAGCTGTCCTCAGTGGAAATATTAGGACCAGACTGTCCCTGGTGAAGTTGTAAGAAAACTCCTAGGCTAGGGAAGCAGGACTCTGCACTAACTCAGGCTATGTCTATACCAGTGTTTCCCAACCAGTGTGCCATGGCACACAGGTGTGCCATCAGGTCTGAGCAACTGTGCCACAAAATTTTTTGAAAAACTACTCAGAGAGCTTTGGATTGGCTCATTGGCTCATGAATATTAATGAGTTCATTTGGAAACTATACGATGGTGTGCTTCAAGTTAATTAAAGGTAGCAAAGTGTGCCACAGCAGAGAAAATGTTGGGAACCACTGGTCTACACTACAGGGCTCAGTTAAATTGACTTAATAAGGTCTACTTAAAGTCGACTTTAAAGTCAACTTAGTGAGTCCACATTGCATTAAGTCAACTTTATAAAGTTGACTTAATAAAGTCAACTTTAAACTTAAATTGACTTTATAAAGTCAGCTTAAATGGCCCCACTGCACTAAGTCGACTTTATTAAGTCTACTTTAATGGCCACATTGTGTTAAGTCAACTTAATAAAGTTGACTTTAAGGGCAGGAGTTAAGTCAACTTAAAGAAGTCCTTAAGTCGACTTAATGAACTCCAAATGTGTCCAGGGCTTTGCTTAAGTCAGCTTAAGCCTCTTTAAATTGACTTAAGCCCACAGTGTAGACATACCCTCAGAGATATGGCTAAATGCCTCAGCCCAGGATGTCTATTCAAAATAACTTTTCTTAGAGCAGGAGCATTCCTCTGCTGTCATTCAGTATAGGTTTTTGCCATTTAAGGTCAATTTACTGTAACAAACAGTGTGATTGTAGTAATTGTTATTTGTTTCCAGTAGCACTTACAACCTGCTGGTCATAGTACAAATACAAGAGAAGGAAGAGTCACTGGTGTAAAAAGCTCATATTCTAAAAAGGCAAAACAAGTAGAGGGACAAAGGAGAGAAGTAAAGAATAGAACACACAAGCAAAATAGCTGTGTTGTAATCATTGGCCAACAGCCCCTCTTAGTTTCCTGTAAATACCTCAGCAGAAGTGGGTCTTCAGGAGATCTCTTACATAAGTGGAGTCAAGTTTTTATCTATAGGATAACTTTATTAGAAGCTGAAGTTCATTATAAAGAGAAATGCAACTTCTACATCCCGATGCACTAAAGCAATTCAGATTTTTCATTCTACTTCTTTACATCCAGGTTCATAACTAGCAAAAGCGGCTTCCACTGAATAACACTCCTAAACCTGGGATTTTGTTCAGGCCAAGAAACTAGTCAGTGTTTTGCTTACTAACAGTAACACTATGAACAGAATTAAAGTACTGGAAAGAGATGTTCACAGTCCACTGACTAATT
Organism: Podocnemis expansa; assembly: GCA_007922195.1. Classification (NCBI taxonomy): domain Eukaryota; kingdom Metazoa; phylum Chordata; order Testudines; family Podocnemididae; genus Podocnemis; species Podocnemis expansa. The sequence continues at coordinate 2,203,010 of ML682014.1, forward strand.
TGAGTACATTAGTTCAAAACAGTATCAAACAAAATGGCTATGATTATTTCTCATAAATTATACAAATTATTCTATCTCTAAACTTATCTACAATAGCAATATTTAGGTCCAAGCATCCATGAACTGTGCATTCTTTCTGAAAAACTAATTAATACCCTGCATTTCCAACAACAGCTCATGTAGAATTTCATTTGGAATGTTTGTTATATATGACAAGTAATCATATTGCACCATGTTTGATTAGACATTAAGGATTCTTAGTGTTCAAAGATATTAGTTGTTATCATGACAGTATTAGTAACAGGCTCCTAGCCCACTCACCAAAGGAATGGATGTAGGAGTTCCACTAAGATGATGGAAGCATGGACTTTCAATAAGCCACACACTTGATTTTACAGATGACAAAATCTACTGCAACCATTAGCCTCCTTTTTTTTTTTTTTTGTTAAGGAAGACACCATTAAAATTTGAGTGAGAATTATATTTAAAACCAAGACGTGCTAGGAAGAAATAACTAGGTAATGTGATTTTTCCAATGCCTGGACTCGAAATGCACCCCTGAGTTTGCTAAACTGAAATGAGCTGTCTGAGCAAGAGCTTAACGAACAGATGCTATGCTGTATGTATATAGAAATATAGCTGAGAAGTGGGTGGCTTCACATGATATACACACAGTGGCTGGGATTTTCAGGATCTTTCATCATTGGCCTAATTCTGCTCCCATTGAAGTCAATGGAAATTTTATCAGTGACTTCTGTGGAAACAAAGTTAATCCAACATTGAACATTTTTGAAAATCCTACCCAAAATGGTTTGCATTTACTGGACACAGCACCTTTCCTCTCCAGGTCTCACTGATTTTATGAAGGCTGGTAAAAATTCCTGTCTCTACTTTACAAAAGAGGAAACCAACACACAAATCCAATAATAGAGCAGGACAGAGAATCTAGCCTCCTAATTCCAAAAACCCCTGCTCTCACTTCAGATTAAACAAGTAATTAGCCAGACTCTGACCTCATTTACCTTGGTGTAACTCAGAGTCACTCAACAGAGTTATTCCAAATCAACACCCATGTGTTTAAACATGAAAACAGTATCTAAATGTTATGTATTATTATTTCTAAGACAGCATACTTGTAACAATACATAAAAACAAAGATTAGCAGCAAAGGAAAATTGAAAAGATGTTATGGCTAAAACTGCCATCAACTGCTTCAAAGGACAATGTGTCTTCAAAAAGGATTTTTAAAATGCAAAAGGTTGGTGGGAAAACACTTTGCACCTGCAGTGATGCTGATAAAAAATAAACACACAGTGTCTGAAAAAATCTGTTTTATCCATTTCCCAAGCAGACCAGTTCACTCTTCCACTTTGAACTACTCTATTAGCAATGCTAGGCATGAGAGGCAGGCAACAGTCCAGCCATGGTACAGGAGCAAGATGCAGATAAGAGTTCAAAGTCTTGGCTTCCTAGAAAGCCTGAGTGCTGCCTTCCACACATGTAACTCTGATGACAGAAGAGGTACAAGAGACAAATCCACTATAGCTCCTGAAGATGCACCCTTATGGCACAGCAACTTCATTCCATTTGTATGAAGATTTATGGACCAGCTTCCACTTCTCCCTTTCAGAGGTGGCTGGTTTTTCAAAGCAGCACACCAGCCCCAGGGTCTAGCGATAACAAAACACACTGCCACTCATAGAATGAGAATTCATCTTCAAAGCTTAACGCTTTTTCTCACTCTGGCTGAGGCAGGGAAAGCTATCAAAGCAGACAGCTCAGGCTCTGAGAGGAGAACCTCACTGTAATAGTCCACCCCATCACCAGGAGCCACACAGAGAGTTGAGCTAGTAGACCTGCAAGAGACCACTGTCTAGATCTCTTCTGTTTCAAACAGAATTGCCATGGACTTTATGAGATGGGGAGAAAAAGAAGACGAAAAGGAGAAAAAATGGCTTTAAGAGAACTCGCTCCCTGCCCCAGCAGTAAAATATAAGAACTCTTACATCTCTTTGGAGAAATTGATTTTGGAAAAATGTGATTCTTCAGTATTAAACAGGCATTAAAAGAAAGGAATATACCATGCACTGTCAGCTTCACCCTGTTCAGTGTATAACCAAGCCACCTCACCTGTCTTAAAATTCCCATCAGGCTTCTAACAAGCTACCACACAACTACACTGCTTGCCTGAAGTGGAGAGGCAGGCAGAACTGCTTTTTATTTTACATTTTAATGTATAGTTTGCTTTGAAAACAGGAAACTAAGATACTGATGGACTATCTAGGAGTGAACCACAGCTGAATACTGCCACAGTAAAATCAGAAAAACAAACAAGGAGTCCTGAGGCCCTTAAAGACTAACAAATTTATTTATCACATGAGTTTTCATGGGAGAAAATCCCATTTCATCAGAAGCCGAGAGACAAGGTAGGTGAAGTATTATCGTTTTTGGACCAACTTCTGTTGGTGAGATAAGCATGCTTTCAAGCTACATAGAGCTCTTCTCCTTCTGTCACAAACAGAAGTTGGTCCAGTGAAAGATATTAATTACCCCACGCACTTTATCTCCCGAATATCCTGGATCAACACAATTACTTCAACACTGCATGCAGTAAAATTATGCGAAGTAGTCATCAGTAAAGCTCCAAGCCACAGTACGGCATTAGCATGTTGGTCTGAGTGGCAGTCTTTACATCTGTTTGTTTGTATATTTCCTTTTATTTAGCTTGAATAGTAAAAGCTATCATATTGTTGCAAACAAACAAACAAACTGCTGATTCATTCACTAGGACTTGATCTACAAAATGTTTAACAGTCATGTTTAAAAAAAATTTCAGCAGGATGTTAAGAAAAAAGTCTAGTGAGAACAATCAAGCTATTGCTAAATGGAAAAGATTCACCAAGCTTGACAGAACTGCCATTAATCCACTGGGTTATAAAAATAGCACTAACTATAAGTCTGCTACAGTTATGGTCTGTTGACGTTTCTATGTAATCCCTTATTTTCAGAGGGACACAGCTCAGTGAAAGACAGCCACTATAAGCTGAAACCCGCCATACAAAGGGCTAATCATGCAAGGAGTTCTATTAGATGCAGCTGCATTTAGGCCACAATTTTGTTAATATCCTCCAGAGTGGTGACATCATCATGTACCACATTGATATGAAGAGTGCGCAGGGAGAGCAACTGCTCCAATCTATTCAAAGTTGAATGTGAGTAGATACTAGACTGTTATTTCAGTATCTCACTCTAAATAGTATTTTGCAGGGGACCATTCTGTTTTCCCCCCCAATATGTATTAATACCTTAATATAACAAGTTTTAACAAGACTGTGTTCCATCACAAAGTAATCCCACTCACTGGCATCTTTTCTTGTTGTATGTCTTCCAGTGGCGGTGTGCTTACACTAATTAGACAAATCACTAAACAACAAATAAGTCACAACAACTGACATCAAGACTCCAAAGAGAAACAGCCAAAATTCAAATAATATGCAGATTAGATTGTGTGAAAGCAGGGCTGAATCACGACTATGGACTCTTTTCACATTATAACAAGTAATTTGACTTCACCCTTCCTCTGTGTGCTGTTCCCTAGAGTTTGAATCCTTACAAGTGCTCTGATTTGCTGTTGCAGTATGACCTGATCCCATGTCTTACACTCCACTGAATTTATTCTCATTCAGTTCTGTAAGTTCCCTCTCTGTGAAGCATCTGACATAGTCGGATTTTCTCCCATGAAAGCTCATTCAATACATAAATCCATTAGTGTTTAAGTGCTACAAGACTCCTTCCTTTTTTTGCTTTACTAGACTAACATGGCTGACCCTCTGGAACAATTGAACTGTGTGTTACCTTTATATCAAGGCAAGTGTATTGTAATGATATTTACATCAGCTTTTCTGGTTGAAAATCCCAGTTTCCAGGGGTTCTGAGTCTGCCACCCTTTTTCATGTGTACAAGCACCTTTACTCTGTAAGTAACCCCAGGCAGATTGCTAGTGGAATGAAGCACTCAGCACTTGACCTGAGCAAATATGGCAGAATCAGGCCCAGGTTATTTTCACATTCTCTTTTTATGATTATCTGGGCTGAAATTTAACATAAGAAATCTAGCACCCCTTTCAGCTAATTCTAAGTTCTGCAAAACATATTATATAGTGCTTCACAGAACTTGGCTCATCCAAAGTCACATTGACTTTAGCGAGCCTATTTATGTGAAAAAGATGAACAGACTTGCTATCATAAATAAAGTGAACAAGATTTGGCCTTAAGAGGTTTGCTGTTTGAGGTGCTGTCTCATGTGCCAAATAAATTATTTGGGGTATTACTTGTGCCATATCAAGAATTCTTTTGAGCCCCGATCTTACAAACACATACATGCAAAGCTTTACACACAGATGTCTCACTGAACCTTATGCGAAAATTTACATGAATAAAGTTGTCACATGACAATATTGCCTTTGAGAAAGTTTCTGTTTTGGGGTGTGGCAAATTTTCTGCATTTTTAAAAAAACCTAACTACATATATTCACAACAGTGAACAATATTAATACTATCTCCACAACAGTACTAATGCACATCTTTAAAATTCCCTGGATGCACACTTACATTATAACCTATTGTAGTAGGCTTTGTCAATATGATTCATTTTTAAGTCCTCAACTACATATTTACATAATCCATACTTTTAACAATCCTCAAATACATATTGACAATAGACTATAATCTGTCTAAAAAGAAGCACAATCCATTGTCTCTCTCATGCAGTTCTGTGAAGGATTTGTCTCTTCAGTGTCTTTTTCAATACTATCATTTAGTTTAATTCCCACGGGAAAAAACAGGAAAATCTGGGGCCCAATCCTGGTTTCACTGCAATCTCTGACATAACATTCTATTGACTGTAATGGGCTTATATTTGAGCCACAAAACTAATGCAAACCACCAAAAACTAATTCTTAAATCTTTCTAGATCACTGAATAATCTGTGTTGATCACCCTAGGTAGGTCTACACTTTGGAATACATAAGCACAAACAACTAATTTTCACAGTTTAAGTAATATATTTGTCAGATACGTAATACTAGAGTTATACACAGCCACGGCACAAGAAAATAGAGTACTCTCTGGAATTTACATCCAGTGAATAGTTAACTAGTACTAATTAAACAGTACACTCTAATCTAGAGCCTAAACTTGTTTTGGGATCAAGCTTCTTTCATACCTGTAGCATATAGTGATCTTAGATGTATGTTATTTCAAGGATTGGACAACTCCCATCCAATATGATCTGGGCCCTTGTAATTTTTTTCCCCACTGTGACAGTTCATGAAGATGAAATTTTAGTAATCTTCAGCTAAATCCATGCAGTGTGTGGGCAGGTGCTGTGTGAGGGTCCCTGCACAGCTCTGCCACATGCATTTTATTTATGACCAGCACTGCGACCCAACCACAACTTTTCTGAAACACAAGATATAGCTAGCAATAGGGCACTTAAAATCTGTGATTTATTTCCTGTTCCTTGAGTGATTTCTAAGTGTCTGATACTTGATTGCAGCTTAGAAAGTCTAACATTTTAATATTAAATAGATTTGCAAAAATACGTCTATAGCTTTAGATGGTTGCCTTTAATTACTTCATACAATTAATAAAGACTAAATCTACAGCACCTAAACAAAGAGAGTCATATTAAATAATGATAATATTTTCATGTTCCCACCAAAAAATTATCTTAAAATAATATTTAGATTCTTCAACATGGAATTTTACATGGGGGAAAACAGTAAAAAAATACATTAAGTCAGAGATCTAGTTACCTTTCTGTGTTTTTTCATAATTTTCCTTGCTACTGTTATTAATGATAAAAGAAGTGACAATTTAAACTGATGTTTGTTTCCTTAAAATCCATATTCTCCTCCTGTTTGATCCTACAGTGAGGTTTAAACACCTAAATTCATTTCAACAGTAAAAGAAATGTTAACACATGCAAGATTAAGACTTCAGCAAAGGATCAAAAAGAAGATTAAGTAAGGAGCTAAGGGAGAACATTCTTATTTAAAAAGCAATATCTGAAATAAACTAATTAAACAGAACGCAAAGTAAATTGCTATCTTTTGAATTCTCTTCTCCTCTCCCAAGTTTATTCCATTGTGAAAAACCTCTATTAAGTCAACACAAGTGGGAAAATTCAATCATATCTGAAGTTTTTGTACCTATGTACTGCAGCTGTGAGTAAAGAGTTACAGATACATCTAAAATGGACCAAATTTAGGTCACTTATAAAGTGCAAATCAATTTAAGTTCAAGGAGTTACACTCATTTATATCATATTTGAATTTGGCCAAGCATAAATTAAGAGGGGAAATTCAGCCTTGAAGTGCTTCCCATCCACCTGTTAAGTTGTAAACACCACAAAGGAAAGTGGAAGTGTTTTGAGTGGTACAGTATAGAGGTATTACTAGAAATAATGGGATTAAATTAAAGGGAATACGTAGTCTGAATTACAAGGAAAAGTAATGATTGTGACATATCTTAGCCTGTGGAATGTTCTTCCAAAGGAAGTGGTAGGACCTGCAGAGCTTGAGGAAATTAAAGGTAAACTGGAAAAAAAATACCAAAATGTACAATAGGATAAATTTTGCATAGGCAGGGAAATAAACTACATCAGTAGTTCCCAATCTTTTTGGCTTGAGGGCCACACACACCATTTTTACAACCCTGAAGGGCAACAAGTCTCCACCAGCAGCTCTCCCCAGCCCGCAGCCAGGTTGAAGGAATTCAGTGAGGAGGGCGCTTCCCTGCTCCTGGCTGCAGCAGGAAAATCACATCCATCTTGTTGCCCCATTTGCTCCACCTACATCCCTTCTGCAGCCACCGCCAGGGAAACAGGAGATAAGTCCTCCCCTCCCTCTGGCTCCAACAGGGATCTCAGCACCTACGGACCCAAAGGGAGCTCTTTGCCATGCTCCCTCCAGTGGGAGAGGAGTGCTGATCTCCTGTCCCTTTGGTTGCAGCAAAGAGCCTCTGCATGGTCCTGTAGCCACCAAGCAACCCTTTTTGCCTGGATCCTTAGGTAGCAGCTCACTATGCAGCCAGTGGGAGGGGACTGCAGGCCATTTTTGGCCCACAGACCGTGAACTCAGAACCAGTGGATTAGGCAACCTAAAAAGTCTTGCTGATTTTTATTGCATATTATATTTGGTGCATGTTTTTAAATAGTGATGTCTCTTTTCTGCACATGCATTTTTCTGAGACAACTGCAAAGGCACTTTGAAAGTTCAATTTAGGTGACTGATTTAGAGGTGCAAGCAGATTTTATGAATCTACATAACGTAAAATATTATCAATATTTCTTTGCATTATAATAGCACAGAGAAACCTCAGTCAAGAACACAGCCTCATATTGTCATTTATTTTTTTTTAAAAACCCTTCAATATTAAGATATGATGGAAAAGCCGGCATCAAGAATTTCTTCCAGCCACAGTATTCTATACTGTGAAGATCCAACACCAGACCAAAGTGTGTTGGGAGGTGCAGTAATTGCTCATTTATACATGGAAAATATGAATTCCATTTAATCATGGTATCTTTCCACAGAAAAATAGAAAGTGAAAATTCTTTGCTTCTGAGGAAACAGGTATGTCCCTTTCACACTGAAAAAATCTCTGTTGGAGAGATAGCATTGACAAAGTCAGCATCACTACTTTTTATATATCCTTCCTCTTTTCCACATGGCTGGGGAAACCACATTTTCTGTAGCAATCTTGTAACTGTTCTAGGAAAAAATTAATCCTATCACCTAGATTTAAGAAACTAATAAGCAGCTTGCTTCCAAGAATAATCTTATAATTCCTTCATGCACATGAATGCAGAGGAACAGTGTGGCTAAAAAGAGATGTTGTTTACAGATTAGAATGGCTGCTACACAAAAAAGTCTGCACAGTCACTAATGCCTTTTTATCTGGCTATGTACATTACAACAATTCAGGCACTGACCATCTTGGCTTTCCATCAGCTAGTCCAAATCTACTAACTCATCATCAGTTAGAGAACTTGTTAACTGGAAAGAGAGTTAACAAGCTGACCAGGGAGCTTGCAGTCTGCTGCCAGCCAGGAATCTGACTGGAGATCTCTCTTTTAAAGGCATTCAGGTAATACTAGAAATCAACAGACTGAAGCTTTTCCAGAAAGATTTGCCTCTGTCATTTAAAAAATAGTAAAGTTACCAGTGGGCTGGTGAAATGGGATTCCAAGAAGAGAGGTGAAGGGCAGTGACTTGTCCAAAAAATGTTATGGGCAGGTACATAGCCAACTATTAAGAGTCAAGGAAAAAAAAATCAGAATAGTGAGTGGCTATTCTAACATTTTCATGTGAAAGGCATTCAGTGGTGCACAGCCTGAATTTAGAAGATATTTCTTTCACTTTTATTCCTCTGTAACTCTATTTCACAGTATAAGGCCTGTAAGGTAGAAAGATTAATTCAAACTTCCTCACTTGATTACAAGGCCAAAGTAATTATTTCCAGTGACCCCTTAAAAGGAGGCACATGGTGCACCTTTAAGAAAATAAGCACATCCAAAAGGAGAGACACAAAAAGGAAAAAAAACGCAATTTCACATTTACTAACTACAACACCAACTATTCTAGTTAGCATATCTCAGTTTGTAGTTCTGAAGATTTACATGTTGAAATACAAGACTATTTTCCCAAACAAATGCCTTTGTCAATGTAGCATGTGGTCATACAGAGTTCCTCTGGGCCCCTTGCCACAGTTCCCAGGTCAGAGGATCTCTATGCTCCCATGCAGGGGCATCACAGGTGCTGGGCTTATGGGGCTCGAGCCCCGAGTCCCAGTGCCTGAGCCCCGGGTCTTTTTCCAGACCAGGGGCACTCCTGCCCCCACCTCCTCTTTTGCCATAAGGAGCCTCAGGCTACAATGGCCAAATGGCTTAGATCCCCACAGCTTCCTTACTGTAAGGGTGTGCTCTATTTCTTCATAGCACGATCTGTTCAATGTGCCCTTCTAATAGCAGTCATATTTAAATGCCTGTGCTTGTGTTTATTGTGCCCCTATATGCAGGCAAAACACCCATACAGGGAAGCACCAACCGGTCAAGATACCATTGACTTTCATGAAATAAAGTTAAGTAGCTTTGATCTTTCAGGGCGATGTGAATAATTCAAATGATCAGGTTTTGATTTAAAAGATCCGGTTATTGAGGTTTACTGCACAACAGTCAATCACAAAACTGAGCTTTCTGAGTTACAGCTATGTCACACAATATGCATAGTACACTAAAGCAAGAGTTTTATTAGGCTACTGATGCTCCTTAGCATAAATTAACTCCCAGCCTGGTGGCATGCAGAGAAAAAGGGGCTCGTTTCCAAGAGGTTTCTGCTCATTTGGCAGATGAAAGCGAGAAATATTTTGCCATGGAAATCTCATGCATAACTGCAAAAAGAGAACTGCACTCGTTTTACGGAGACGCCTTTAAACAGCTTAAGGAGCCTGCTAAGCCCTTTCCTCTGCGGCAAATGAATCAGCTACTCGAGAGCAATTAAAGCCCAGCTCGAGTGCGGAGATAAAGTTGTGCCCCCGGTGACCTTCTGCGGGAGGAAGCTACGCGCCGGCTGGCAGGACTCGGGCAAGGAGACGAGCTGCCCGCTGAGCCCCGGCTCCAGGCTCCACAGCCCAGCAGCCTCCCCCTGTCCAATACCCCGTGCCCCGAATCAGCCCAGCGCCCTGTGTGCACCCCAACCCCTACACCCTGAATGTCAGGCTGTGCCTCTGCACCATGCACCAGCCCCAGTGCAGTGCTCCCACCCCAGCACCCCCCCTTCCCCAAAGGCACCCCCAACACAGTGCTCTGGCTGCAGATCCTGTCCCAGCCCCCCACTTTCTCCAAACCCACCCCTAATGCCAGGCTCCAGCCCCAGATCCCACCCAGCACCCCACTTTCCCCAAAGCCACCCCCAACACAGTGCTCTGGCTGCAGATCCC